>JAVJGI010000063.1:37995900-38036637 GCA_035590275.1 Ibycter americanus | reverse complement strand
AGCCGGCCTTCAGCGATGCCCTTGTGGGGAGCCGGGGGCTGACAGCCGGCAGGGGCGTCTCCGCAGGCAGGGCTCTGTCCCTGGGAGCCGCGGGCAGGAGGCCAGCGCGTTCTGCTTGACGCTCGGGGGCCGTTCGGCTATTCCTCGGCTAGGTCTAGAGCTTTAAGTAGGCGCAGGGAGTCCGTGTTGCGTGGGATTGGATATGTTTTTTGAGGAGCTGGGGTTTTTGTGGGAGTGTCTCTTAAAGGGAATAAAATCTTGTGAAGGTGATCAGTATTGCGGGGCTTGCAAGAAACCTGACATGCGCCTGCCCTGTCCGCTTATTTTATCTACCACGATTTTCTGATCCTTTCCTTTAAAATATGGGGAGGGGGTGGGGGGTGGGGGGAAGGAGAGTCTTCTTGGTCAGCAGAAAAGCGTTACTTGTGGCACATTGCTGGCTTTGTTTAAAATTTTAATTTTTTTACAAAAAATATGTGGCTGGCAGCTAGGCTCTGTAGTCAGTGTTCTGTTTTCGTGAGAGGGGGAAAAAGAGGTCAAATAGTATCGGTTCATGTAAGATTTAATTTGGTGCATGGTCTTTGAATAGTAGGTTGGTAATCTGTCTCTCTTGCATATCATAATTTTTGTGCCCTCTTGAATTTTTGAAGAGTCTAGTAGGATAGAGATAACACTTTTAAGCTTCTCATGTCGTCTGAAATGTTTGCTCTCTGTGATGTTTGTGAGTGACCAGCAGTTGTTAGGGCAATGTTGAAGGAAAAGTGTATTGGATGGCTGAATTCACTTGTCTGAAAAGACAGAAAGTGTGGTGATTCTGATTTTTGCTCTCTTTTTAAGTAAAGGTGATGCCTTAGCAAGTTTGACACAGTATATGAGAACTTCTAGCATATTCGGTTGACGGCCCAGTTAGTCTGATCAAAGTTCCCTGCTTCTTGATGAACAGAAAAGAACTTTCATTTAAGAGTTTCCCAAATACTGTTTAGTAGAATGGTTTTCTGTATGCTTCTCTGTAGCATTGTATGAAACCTGGATAAATCCACTTGCTGGGGTTTATTTTCTTAGAATTGACCATCCAAGGAAGAAAAAAGGTAACAGAAACTAATACAGTCTTATGGTTTGTGGAAGCTACCTAAAATAGCTGAATGCAAGTCAATGTATGACTCATGAGCTGGCAGGATACAAGACCTCACTGAGATCAATTGACAATTTCTAGCATGCATTTGCACTCTGAAATTCAGAGTGCCTGATAGGATGCTTCCTTAGAGCTTCTGCATCCTGATTATTACTTGACTGAAGTGAAGCATGCGTATAATCAATATACTTGATTCTCTTCCCGCGTACACACTTTTACATCAGGGTAACCCTATTGATTTCAGTGGTTTTGTTCTTTATGAGCATGACCATGCAAGCTCAGTGGGAATGATATCCACTTGTAATTTACTGGAGATTGAATTCCATTGCTATAGTCAACTCAATTATATCCATGATGCAGAAGGATGCAGAATACCTATTCTGACTTGACTTCTAATGCCAAAAAAGCCCCCCAAAAGCAAAATCACAAAATACATAGGCAAAAGAAAATTATTGTTTGTCCACCCCTCCCTGTGTGCATGTGTGCACACACCCACACATGCACACCCCCCAGGTTCAAACAGCCTTTGATAAAAACCTGCTACGTTAAGAGTGTTGTGAAGTTTTACTGAGTGTATTGGATGGGCTTTTACGCCTCTTACACAGCTTATTGAATATTACAGAAGTGGTCAAATGCTGGGGCTTCATTGTCTGTTTGCTGATATTTTAGAGGGGAGAATGGTTGCCAGAAAAATTCCAAAAGAAGCAAAACCAGGGAAAAAGAAAACCCAAACCCAGAACAAGTCACTGGCTTGCGAAAGGGTAGTCATACTAAAGTTTCCCTGCAGAATTGGGCATACTTTATTTTGAACAAAGGTAGGAGCTTTGCCTCTGTATTTTGACATAATTAAAGACTTGCTTGCACACTGATGTAATTGACTGTTTGGTTTAAATGCTTAGCAAAAAGTTTATCAAAAGATGAACAGTAAATAAGGCCATGCATCAAGATAAAACAATGACTCCTATATTGCTGTGCATGGATATTTGAATTGGGAACAAGGGCACTTTGCTCACCACAGTGTGGGAAGACAATGTGAATTAATTCCTTGTTACTGTTTTCTAGTGCTACTATATTAGCTTGTACATGGGTGGTACCAAATTGTAACCAGTCACAAATTTTTGTAAGTGAGTATAACGTGTCTAGTAGCACCTCTTGAAATTTGTAGAAATAATCTCTGAAATATATAGCAATGTGATTAAAGGGAACTACTCGATACTTGTCTTCTTGCGTGGTTACTTGGAAGTTGCAGTACTGTTGGTGGCAACGGTTTAGACTTACCATACCTTCTCTTATCACCTTGGTATCTATGGTGATATCAAACTTGTGACCCATGATTACTTTAATTAAAGTGTTTAGTTTGGAACAGGGCTGCTTTGTTCTAGTTCAGATTAGCTTTCCAGATCTTCAGAATGGAATTATTTGTCTGTCTTCACATGTGAAAATAGGAACTGAACAAAGATGTTCTATTTTCTGAAAGGGTTGAAGAGGTGTATTCAGTGGATACTTTAATCATGTACCTGTGGTGTGTTTCCTCTATGCTGTCTGATACCTATCTTCATTATTTTCATTGGGGTATCCTGTAATGGATTTTGAAAATTGTATGTAGTTAATGGGGCTCTCCAAATGAGACACCCCGATTTGTAGTAGGAAAATCGTTTTTATGAAGTGGCATTTATTTGTGCCTTTGCTAGATTCAACTTGAATCATTCTTTTTAGAGCTGTGTCCAGGCTGGGTACACAATAGTGAGAGGAGGGAGGGAAGGACCACTAGAAATCACTTTGTCGGATTGTGCTTGCAAAATGATGATTCTTGTATGCCGGAGCATTTGGGAAGGTGGTGCTGAAATGCTGGCTCCACCAAATGTTGGAATTTCAAGCAGCTGGGACTTAATTTTGAGGGGAAAAACATATCAGTGTGACTACATCTGCTTCTAGGTAATGACTTGACTTTGTCAAGCTTTCAAACCTGAAATAAGTGTTGACTTAAACTATTATTGTTAGTGTAGGTAGTCTGCAAGCTTAGGGCTCGAATAGCACAACCAAACTAAACATTGCCCACAGATGTTAAACTGCTCAAGTATCTTACTCCTAGGCAGGAAAGATAAAGATGCAGAAGTTACATGTATGATTTGGAAATTATTCTTGATAATCCAGGAAGCTTGTGCTGTGGACCTGTATTTGGAAACTCGGGGAGTTCATATTGAGCTTCTAGAAGGTTCTTTGGAACCTGTGAAAAAACCTTTTAGCGTCTTAAAAAGAAGAGTTTTCGTTTGACTTTATCAGATTGCATGGGTGAGAAAAATAACCATCTGCTGTCTGACCAGACTGTCTTACATAGTATAGATGATAAACATGTCACATAGTTCAGTTGTGGGCCTATATCAAGGATTGTCTTTGCAATGACAGATAGGTAATAAGCTGCTTACATGGAAATTTTTCATAATGAAGGAGAGAGTGATTGTCTTGTTCCTTTAAAATATTAAGATGACAATCTGTTTCTCACTCTTGATTGAGACAGTGGTATAGGCTTTTGGTATCCATAAACATTGAGTCTCACCGGCAAAAATGTCAGGGCAACCTTAGGGGTTAAGGTGAGTATTTTCTGGCAGCTGTTCTACACATTTTTTCAGTTTTGCAAGTGAAATACATGAATGTGGTTCATCACTTAAAATATCTCAACTAAGTTGCCTCTTAGCCCACCTTCAAACTAGAATAGTCTTAACTTGCTGTTGGATCCTTCCGTGAGAGGTCGATGTCACTTGTATGCTGATGATTCAGAAGGTCATAGTGCTTTGCCACAGTGTCTCAGGAATGTTGGAAGTCAGATGATGACTGTTGATATGTGCAATGTTTTTGTCAGTTCATGTCTCAGTGGTGTGAAATTAGAGATGGATGACACGGGAAAAGGAAGAACCTGTTCTCCATCTGTGTGCAAGGCACATCAGAGGGAAAGTAACCTAGCAGCCGATTGGGTTAAAAAATTACATACAAAATGAAATTTTAAGATTCTGAAGTGTCTGCTAAATAACTGTATTATTTAACAAGCTAATTATGGTTCTTTGCTTCCAAACATGGCCCATTAACTAATTCACCTGAGGAGACTGCAAAGTGGTAGCAATAACCAAGCTGTTACCACAGTGCCTTGGTAATGCACAGTTGCCGAATACATCCTTCATCATGTAATTGCATTTCTGCTGTTCCTAAAAACAAATGTGTTTAACCGTGTGATCATAAAAAGAAAATTTAAACTTAAATGTTGTTCATCCTTTTAGTTGGTAACCAGCATGTCTTTTAACTTGGTACCTCGGGGACGAAGCTATAGGATTAGGTCTCAGTGCTTTGCTACCAAGTGTACCTTCTGAGTTCCCTTTTGCGCTCCTCATTTTCCACAGGGGAAAACTGATTGAATAACAATGTGTTCTTCCCACTCTATAATAGGGGAGGGGGGCGGCTCAGGGAATTAGGGATTTAGAAATGGAGTACGATGGCTAAAATCAAGAATAACTGAGGCAGAGATATGAACAGGACTTCTTGTATTGAGAGTTAAGGGGGTCATATTATAAAGCTGGGGAGTTCAGAGTTGTCAGCTGGAGGTAGCTACTATTCTAGACATGCATGAAATAATGGGATTCTGAGATGGATGGATGGATTTTTTTGTGCAATAGAAGGGCTGCAGGAGGTGGAGCATGGTAATAAGAGCAAAAGGTAATCAATAAAGTCTCGAGAAAGATCAATGACAAAGCATGGTAGAATCTCTGTTACATGGAATCTGCTGTTACTAGTTTTATCCCAGTAATCTGATGTCTTCCTACTTCAGTTGATACTTGGGCTTTGGCACTCTGAAAATGTCTGGTTATTTCGCCAGTAGAAATATGTTTTAAGTAGTCATTAAAAGATATGACTGGCTAAAATGCTGAACTTTCACTGGTATTAGTAAAAAAATGTTTGACATACTTGCTTTGAAGTGCAGGAGTGAATCCAGTTCAAGATGTGTATTGCCTGTATATAGGACATGAGAGCAAGTGCAGATGGAAAGACATTGAATGTGAAGATTTGTTTGGATATGTCCTAAAAAGGTACACAGAACCACCCAATTCAGAGTATCTCAAAAAGTATCTATCTAAATGTAATTGGGCATAGAAGGGTCTTGGGGCACATCTGTGGTGTCTCTAAGAAATCCGTTTTTTACAACTTTATAAGATAGGTGAATATTGGACGTAGCTATTGCAGTGACTAGTAGTGCATGCTTTTGTGAAGATAAAGTGATTAACTAATTGACATGAATTCAGATCTTCAATATCTTTCAGGAGATGGGACTAAAATTATGTTCAAAGTTCCTCACAGAAAGCTGCATTAGATCCGTAAGAATAGTGCTAAATAGACACTTAAGCAGAATGCCTTGTATTTGAGTCTGCTGTACTCAAGTGGTTTTAAGGGACAAAACAAAGCAGATCAGATGGTATATAGCAGTTAATTTCCTTTTCCTGACTGGCTCCATTGCTCTGTCCCTATTTAGCTTGCATGGGTGGCAACAAGATCAGTTTGTCATGGGCATAAACTGCATGGAGTTACTATGCCTTATTTGTACTGCACTTCTCCAGAGGTGTCACTAGAATTTCGGGGTTGTGTCTCTGTGTTTTGCTTTGCTTGGGTGCAGTATGTTTGATTCTCTGATGTTTCATGAGAGGAAAAAGGGGAAGTGATTTGTAACTTACCTGCTCTGCAATGAGAATATTGGTTAACTTGTCAGCCTGAATGAAAGTTTGCCTGGACTTTACTCTCCAAACTTTGAGCTGCCTAGTTTGATAGGTTGTTGGTAGGAGATCACAAACAAACTTGTGATAAATAGGTGCATTGAGGATATTGGTAAAGTTCTTCCAAAGAAGTGTGTGGGGTTTTTGATGTGTTTTGTTTTCCCAATGAATTGATAATGTCATAGAATAGTCTGTAGCTAGGATGATCTGGATACTGAAAAGCTACTGAAATTGGCTGCTACTTTTGGTGTGAACCAGGTCTTCTATCTTGAAGGATGTTAGCCTGACATAACACTTTAAGGTAACTGTTTTGTACGTTGTTTTTTGGTTTTTTAAAAGCTAACTGCTTTTAAAACTGCAGGTATGTGCTGCTGTAGGTACACAGGTTTTTGGTACAGGAGATTTTGATTGTTTTTTATTTTCACGTAACTGTCAATAAATTAAGTGATATTTTCTCTTATTTTCTACTGTATCAAAGCAGTATGTTCAGTTTTTCATGTTTTACCCCAATAATGTGTGGAATTGATTTCTGTTGGTAGGCTTTGGGGAAGTGGAGGCACTGAAGGCTGATATTCTTTCAGTTTTGCCCTCAAATAGCAAGAAAGCATTGTGGAATAGCGAGCCTTTACGCTAGGGAAGGAAAGAAGATCTTAAGGAATGTATATAGAATTTCCCTGTTGACTCATACATCTGATCTGAGGCAGGAAATGAGAACTCTTTTTCTGTTACGAATACCATAAACGAAGTTCTGGATAGCTGTTGAAATGGCTACATTGAAGTCAGCTGATCTCCTTCTAGCTTACAGCATGGAGAAGGCGTCACTTTTAGCTTTCCAGAAGTTCTGTGCTTTTCTGAGCTTCATAATGTCTTTTCTGCCTGTGTAGGCATTGCTAAAAAAATTTTCTCAAGCTTCTCTTTGAAGAACAAATTGTTGCCAAATTGAAGGTTTATTGACTTGACTTCGTAACTCCTGCAGGTGCTGTAAAACTTACCATATAATCCTTGCTTAAGATAAATTCAGTTGCTTTCTTTAAAGCACTGAAGACTGAAAGGTGATGTGGTGAGTGGAAAAGTAGATTAGAATAAGAAAAATTGTCTGAATAGTCAGTTTCGTAGTTTATTTCCAGTTTAATGCTGCAGATAGTATTTTCTTATTAACACTTCGGTCTTTGCAGTGTTGGGAGTCTGTTTTCCTCTTTCCCCATGGAACATATACATGAACTGCTATTTGATCTGGTAGATCAGATTAAACCCCAAACTAGCAGTAACATTTCTAGAAATAGCCCAGTGGCAAACATTAAAAGCAGGCATTACAAATTGAATAGAAATTTGTCCTTCGTATATTTATTTGCATATGTCTTGTCTTTCCTAATGTAAGTTACTGAGGTATGAATAATGTTATTTCCTGTGTTTCTGTTTGGGAAAAAAAAAAAGAAAAATGTTGTCTCATTTGTTTTCTGCCTTATGTTTTCCTATCTTTTTTTTTTTCTTCTTTTTTTAAACTGTGGAATTGGGGAAATACTATTTCTGTCCTACCACCCTGTATTTTCATTCCTTAAACACTACCTGTAAAATAAAACTTCCTGTTAGTTTTGTAGAGCCTCTTGTGTATAAAGTGATTTGCAGAATCTGCTACCCATACACAGAGTAGGAGTAGTGTAGGGCAAGTTTACTAACGTTTAACTGAGTGGTTAGAATACATACATCTGTTGTCCTAGGTGTATTTGGGAGTGGAAAACAGGATAGATGCTGTGTCTGTCTTCCTGCTGGTGTGAGCACTGCAGTGAGGAACATAAGTGAATGTTTCCATTCTCTGTCGTCTTTGTCTCTCTGGTTTCTGTTTCTAGCAAGAGGAGAGAGAAAACGACGTTGTGTCTTGGCATATTCTAAGGTCTGAATGTGAGTAGACAGCAACAACAGGTCTTCCACCTGATTTCACTGCAGTCCTTGAGCACAAATCCATAGGAGGAGCTCTAGAGCAGGTAAAATAGCAGTATCTTAGCTGGAGGTCAAAGCTCTGAATGATCCCTGTCTGCTGCTTACATAGCAGAGTGGGAAAGAGCTTAGCCTGGCCTCTGCCACAGGAGGAAGAAGCCCCTTTGGGAGGGAGGTATGCTATATAGTTTTTTGCTTTCTTTCAGACCTGTCTGCAGATGTTGAAAAACTTTAATTTTATGGGCAGGTACTGAAGCCCATTAGCAGTTATTTTGAAATTTCTTGTCCCTCTGTGACACTTCTGTTGGAAGTCAAGGGAGTCTGAAGATTCTGAAGTAAATAAAGATCAGGACCCCTAACATCTTAGGTTAGGTATCTGCCCCTCCTTCGGTAGGCTTGGTTTGTTACTGACTGCTGTTGAGATCCGAAGAGGGTATGGTGGAGGTTAGTTTTGAAGAGGTTAAGGAATTAAATATTTAGGCATTGTTTCAGACAAAGTGCATTATCTTTCAAACGCAGCCAACATTCGTAGGGTTGTTGTAATTATTTCCTTATTTGTTTGTGTTTATGTAGATACGCAACTTCTGCTTTTTTTTCCCGCCCAGTGTTCTTTCTGTGTTCTTTGTGCTGTAACTGTATGGATGTCTTTTTGCTCTTTACAATTGGTGTGGAAATCTGGAAGGGCAGTGTATTTTGTGAAGTGTGCAGCAATAGTGAATTTGTATTGAGATGCAGCCTAATAACTTATATGCTGTTTTGATCTTTAGTATGTATTGAATTCAGTATTTTGTGTATTTCAGATGATAAAAAAGATATTGACCATGAAACAGTGGTGGAAGAGCAGATCATTGGAGAGAATTCTCCTCCAGATTACTCAGAGTACATGACAGGGAAGAAACTTCCTCCTGGTGGAATACCTGGCATTGACCTCTCAGACCCCAAACAACTGGCTGAATTTGCTAGGTAAGTAGGAAGAAAGGATCTTTAAACTAAAATGGCTTTCTTTTCACTGGTTTAATTATGAAACTATTAGGCAAAATAAATGGTAGATTTAGTATCGCTTATTGTTCCATTTAATCATCTTCTAAAACAAGGGTCTTGATTTAGAACAGAGTAGCTGATACTGTGGCAAAGTAACTGGATTTTATATTCAACAGTGACTTTTTCAATGACTTCTCATCTTCAGTTCCTGTTAAGACAGGACCTAAATACATTGGTAGACCGCATTTTTGACGTGACAGGCTGTATCTTTCATGTGAGTGGCCTTAGATTCTTCAGCACCAAAGGATCTGATAAGTGAAATGTTGCATTCAGGTTGTTCAGTACAAGAAAGCTAGACTATAATATTTAGTTTGCAAAGCCACTTACTGTTCTTTCACCTGCTTCTTACTACTTAAGCTCTAGATCTTGAACTTCTTCATAATGGTGTCGTGTCTCACACTTTGAAGTGCCACTGATAATTGCAGTTTCACAATTGGTAACTATATGGCTTGGATTTTCTCTAGTGAATCAGAATTGTCACTCGTTTGCATATCAGTAGGTTGACCTGAGTTACAAGGTGACTTTTACTTTCAAATAGAGATGAAGTGACGGAAGCTCTTTCCTGCGGGGGGAGTATTGAAAGTGTCGTGTGTCCCTCCCTCCCTCCCTGGGTAGCGCCTGTGGCTCTGGTACCGAGTGCTCAGGGCACCAGGTGGCCACCAGAGGGCAACCGTGAGGCCACCAGAGAGGTCTGCTTTGGCACCTGGAAGCTGTGACGTTAGAGTTGCCTTTGCAGCATTTACTTGGTCCCGTTCTTTGTGTGCTATACTCATTTTCATTTTATTACCAGCTGATAATTCTTCAGAGCTCTGGTGACAATTCTGACACTTAGACCAGGTGGATGGTCAGATGTTGTTGCTCTTACTTCCTGGGTCGGTTAGTACAGGGAGAAGTATGCTTTTTTTTTCTTTTTTTTTTTTTTTTTTTTATTGGAGGGGTAGGGGAAGGACCACAGTTTTTCAGCTGGTTACTAGATGGCAGGGACTGTTGAGACAAGTTATGGTCTGGCTTCTTGGTTAGGTGGATCTTGGTGTCCAGAGTATGCATCTACTTTTGCTTCCCTTTTTGATTTTGCTGCTTTTTACAAGCTTTTTCTGTTACCATTCCGTGTGTTTGTGCCAGAGGATTGCCAGCACAGCCTGGTCCCACAACTATTTTCAGTAAAGCCATTGAAGTATGGAATTTGAAGGCTCCTAGTAAGACGGTTTTGCAGGGCTTGCTCCCTGCTTCAGGCCGTCTGAAAAATATCTGGCTGTCTGGAAATTCATAAAAACACATCATGAACAAAAACAGGGTACTATCTAAAGTGGTGGGTGGCTCTAGCTGTTGATACTGATGTTCCTTGTTTTACTATTGTTGATCAAAATTACTGTGTTTTCCTCTGAGAACTGCTCAAAGGTTAATACAATTCTTTGTGAAAGCAAATGTTTAAGTGATACTCCTGAGTGTACGTAGCATTCTAATTCTAAAATGTTACTTATACATTTCTTATCATGTGCTTAGAATGATGTTCTCAGTTACTTTAAAACATGCTGAAACCTTTGGTTCTGTTAAACATTTAAATACTGAATAGCTATCTTTTGTTAGGAATTTTAGATAGTTTCCCATAGGGTATTCTTCATGCAAATACTGCAAATTTTTCTCCAGATTGGTTTGAATACTTGAAATGGTTGCCAGGATTGGGCTTCTTGAAATGACCAGATTGCTTCTATCAGATCTGTCTGTATATTTCTTAATATTGTAAAGTGTACTGCATCTTTGGGTTTTAGTTAGTTTTCTGTTGAGAAAATAGTGCCAGCTGACAGTAATTACCACATTTTTTTTTTATTCATGGTAGAATGTTCTAGGAAGTTCTAGAGCTGGAATTTGTAGCAGGTATGGAAAGATTGAGTTTTATGTGTACAATCTCTTTTCTGTTAATATATTTCTGTACAGTAGATAAAATGTAATCCAGTCATAAGACAAATATATGATGGTAGAGTAAGCAAGCAACTTGGAGGGACGTCACCTTTAGCAATATCCCCAAGTTACTCAAAACCTATGAAGAATTTTTCTGATAGCTTAATTGTACATACGTTGGAAACTTCAAGCATCTTCTGTCTTAAGAAAGGTTTTTTTTTATTTCTTGGTCAGAATCTGTGACTGCCAAGCTTTTAGTATTGCTTTAAAGAAAAAAGGAGGCAAAAATGAAAAGAAAACTGTGTTAGTTGCATGTTAGATCGTAAATGATTGTGTATAGCTGAGGCTGAAGAATATGGATGTATTGGAATTTGAATATGGCTTGTTAAGGTCTTGGTCCTCTTGCAGTGAAGCCTGTTGAAGGGACCCCTTTTAGTAATAACAGGAATTCAAGCACTGATCTCTACAAACCTATTTTTATATTGATCAGTTGTCTTGTTGATTGCCGTGTGCAGTATCACTAGAAACCTTGCATGGCAAACTGGAAGAAAAAAAACTGGGTTCACATGTACTGGAATTGGCTTTGGAGGTTCTAGGAATATGCTAAGAACATGCTAGAAGAATGTTGTTCAGTCTAAAGTTCGCTGAAAGTTTCAAGCATTTGTGGTTGCTTTACAATTCCAAATTTTAAAATTCTCAGTAGCTGTTTTCTGAAAACTGAGGAGCACATGAAATTCAAACTTCCATTTAAAGTTATTACGTAGCTTTGCATGCAGTGAGTAAGGTTTTAGATAACAGATTTGTATTTTCTTGACTTGAAAAAAGGATTGTGCACAGTCCACATACAAGCAAGCATGAACTTGCTAGTAACATTGCATGCTGATTGTATTTTGTGCAGTTGAGAGCAACTGATTTTGGGTTGCTCTCCTGTTTCCATTAAGTTAACTAGAAGAATCTCACTATATTTTTGTATAAATTAGGTACTCAAAATGAGGCTAAATTCACTGTTTATAACCACACAGCTTATTTTGATTAAGAATAAATTGACGGAGGTGTTTGCATTGATTCTTAGGAACAAAGTGCTGAAGTTCTCAGGTTAAGTTTAAGTGGGCAAAGCTTGAATTATAGTGGTAACAGGTTTCAGGCAAGGTTCTGAAGTTCTGATCATGATTTGGTTAGCGAGAGGTAAGTGGACTTGATGCTTGGAGTCCTGTAGCTCTACAGCCCTTGAAAAAAATAAAATAAAATTAAAACTAGCAATTCAGCATCTGCAACGAATACCACTGCTGCTCAGCGGCTAGGTGGCATCAGCAGAGTGAGCAGATGTACTGTCTCTTGTGATATGATTGTCTTTCACCACGGTTTTGTTTTTTTTTTATTTGGTGCGTTTGTCATTGAGTCATGTAGCAGGAATCCAGATCCTTTAACTGGAACTCTGATAGTTTTTCCTGGAAAGGCATTTATACTTCATAGGGCTACTTAAAACACTGTGAATAAACAAGCAGTATCAGAACATTGACATGTTCAGTAATGCAGAAATGAATGACCATAAATTATACCCAGTTGGGCAACTTACCAGCTTTCACAAATTATTTCATTCTATTGTAGTACTCATGCATTTTCTCTAGTATGCCTTAAAAATGCAGTAAAAAAAGAAAAAAAATTGTGGATTTCTCTTAGGCAGTCATATCAGAACGTAAAACTGATATTCTGGTTTATCACAGTCTAGCTGTGAATGATCTGCTCAGAAAGAAATAAAACCTAATAAATTACCATGTTCCCATCTGATACCTTTGACTGGGACACTGGAAGTCCTTTAAAGTGAAATATTACAGTGTTTCATGTAAGCCTAAATTGATTACAAATAATCTGTAGTTAGCTGTGAAGAAGTCATAACTGCTTGGTAATAAAAGCTGGGGGAAGTAACAGATGTTTTTCTAGTTGGTGCATATAGCAAATTCCCTCAAACAAAACCACTGAAAATGATATTCCTGATAGCCCTCTCCCTCCCTCTTACTCTCCAGACAGATACACGACTGGACTGGCTAAAAGACGGTAGAATACAGACTTCAGTAAAACTAAGAAATAAGAGTGGATGTGCTATACCTGGGAAATTGACACAGTAATGGGTCATAGTGGTAAAAACTTTACTCTCCATGGCTTAATTTTCTGCTCTGCTTAGTACCTTTTCTGAAGGAGAGCTATTGTGAGGACTGCCCTTCATTTCTATCTGCTTTCCAAAACTGACAGGAAAAAGAGAGGAAACTGCATTAGAGTTTGAAATTGGACACCCTTCTTAAAAGTGATAAAGGATTCTGGTCACCTAGATTTATGACTTAGGCCTCTTAATAAGGTGTACGCTTTTGTATTGTTTTTGTTCTTGTTACAGAGAAGCTTAAAGGGTAGTAAACTGACAATTGCTTTACCTAAAGTGTTCTGGGGGTGGGGTGGGGTGGGGTGGAGTGGAGTGGATCTCTTGCTCTATACTACACTGCAAAGGTCACTCTCTCTTGTTTACACATATGATGTTCTTCATAACTGGAACAATGGTAGTAATTACTTTTGCCAGAATCTTGGAGTGAAAGAGAATTTTTTTGTGACATTTTTCTGTCTAACTGTGACCGAAGCATGGTAAGAGACTGGCTGTGGGCTCTTTGGTTATAGATAGATTCCTAGGACACCTTGTGCCACTCCTCTTTTTTGCTATTTATTTAAAAAGCCAGTCCAGCCAGTTTCAGGAGTTCTTCAGCACAAATGAATTCTTGCAGCAGCATAGGGCCCTGACGATCATGGTATTTCTGCCTCAGCAGAGCAGTACAAAGGGAATGGAAGAATGAGGGAACAGATCAGAAGTGGCAGTGACACTGCTGCTAAGAGCATAATTTCCTCTTCTTCTAGCTGTTTTTAGGGATGGGGTTATCAGCACAGGTGAATATTGCTGCTGGTCATCAGAGACATCTAACATTTGTCAAAGGAGTTGTCTGAGAGAGAGTGATGGCATTTAGGTTAGTTTTCTGTATGGAGGGAGAAGAAAGAATATGAGAACACAGAACTTTACCAGAAGCAAAAAATGGAGATGACGGAACAAGAGGAGAATTCTGTACTGTTACTTGTTTTTTTGACTTGCGGATTTCCTTTTTTCCTAGCCTTAATACTGTTTCTGTGGCTAACTTTTAAAATGGAACCTATCTATAAGGCAGTTGTGGAAGTTGACAGAGGTTTGGTGTGGGGATTGGTTCTGTCAGGGTATAGTTCTTCTGCTGGGTAAACGAAAGAAGGTAGTTATCTGTTACTTTCTGATGCTGCACAGTGACAGAGTTGCTTTCTTTATTTTGAGGAACTGAGTGCTTTAATACCTGTGATTTCACTCAGTCTTCTTTATGCATGGATAAAAGAGTGTGCTTTTATGGAGCTCACTCATTCTGTGAAGCTGTTGGGTTGCACACCTTCCTGCTCTCTGCTGTCCCCCATTCCCTCCCTCCCCCCCAGTACAAGTTAATAGACTTGGCCTTTAATTGCAGTGTCCCAGTGCCTTGATCCAAAAGGTACAATTGTTAGTTTTTCACAGTTAGCTAGTCTGTAGTTGCTACTACTAGGTATGGCCTGTATAAAATCACTGCAGAAATTAAAATTCTGGTCTTGCCATGTAAATTGACTTTCTGCAAAGGCAGCTATTTCAAAAGTCCCACCCAGGTATTAATGTGTGTGTCTGTAGTTGTTTTCAATAGTGGTATGTGTTCGAGTTCTGTTTTTGATTAATGTTTCAGGCAAAGAAAACTTGGATGGAGCTGGTAGAGATGCTCTACTGGGTGGGAGCCAAAAGTCTAACCACTAGCAAGAGCTACCTGCAACACTGTAATTAAGATCAACAGCCCAGGTTCTAGGCTGGTGTCCTTTTGCAGAAAGTTAATTTTAAAGTAAGACCAAAATCTTTTTTCTAATATATTTGAATATGTCTTTAAATTCTTCTTTGAGTGATTGTCCATATGGATTCCACAGCCTTGTGAGCAAGGTGACATTTTTGACGAAATGATCTGTCATAGTTGTGCCTTGGGTGTACGTGCCCTCATGCCTTTTAGTCCAAGTGTATGAATAGCCCAGCAGCTTCTTGCCGTCTGTGGCGCTGAAATACAACCTGGACACTGTTTGCTGCCTCTTCCTGTTGAAGTGTCTGCTTCTGTTTTGTTGAATAGCTTGGTTGCCTGTGGAATCCTGTGCTCACACACAGTCTTCTTTCACATTTTAAGCTTAAGTTGCCCACTTACCATATTTCCAGGAGAAATGAAAAGATTTAAAATCTGCTCCTTTATTAGCTAAACCTTGTTGTCATTTTGTAGTCAATTGGGACTAAATGTTTTTATGTTCAAGTATACTGCTGGGCTGATACTGCTCAAAAGTCAGCTTATTCCAGAATGGACTCCTATCATCTTACGTTCCTGCTCAGACACTGAACTGAAAAATGTAAGGTATATGTTGAAGTTCCAGCCTGTCCCATGTCTGACCTTCCAGTTCAGCTGCGATTGATTCCTCAAGCTTGCTGACTATACTGATGCAGAAGCTTCCAGGGTATTTTCCCTCTCACTTTACTTCAGCAGCCTGTTAAAGATGACACTGTTGCAGCATTTGTTTCTGAAAGATTGACTTGATACTGGAGGCAAGACATAAGAGTTACAAATAGGATTTTACACCATGATCAGTGGGAGCTTAAGCCAAGTGTGAAAAATGCAGGTGCTGTCCACTAAAGCTGTTTACCACATCTCTTGTTAACGATTCCTTTTTTGTCTAGTCTCTCCCTTTACAGGTGGTCTTTTAAGACTTCAAAACAATAGCGGTTTTACTCATTCTCATGATGTCATGAACACAGATCTTGGGCCTAGGAATTTTTTGCTTTGATTTTTTGGGGCTGGGAGAATGGCTCAGCCAACATTAGCAAGTTGTTGCAGTTAGAAGTAAAGGAGGTGTTCTTGGCACCAGCTTTGTCCCCTAAGGTTGTTTGTTCTCTAATGGTGTTAAACCGTCACACAATGTTCCATCCAGTCTTGTCAAAGCATTCTTCTGTGTCCGCTTTGGCATAACACACTCATTTCTATGCCTTTTCCTTTTGTAAAAATTGTAGAGACTTAATAAGGAGAAGCCATGCAAAGGTAGTTGAAAGCTTTCTGTAGGGGTACTGTAAGAAAGCTTTCTGTGTGTTTTCCTATAGCCTCACTACCTGTAGTACTATCAGTCTAGAACCTCACTGGAGCGTATAGTCAGTCATTTAATCCCAATCACTTGTTTGGATTTAGGTATTTAATACTTTACTGAAAAAGACTGCATAAACTAAACACAGCATAGTCATTCTGTATTCCAGTTGGATTATATAAATTAAATCTAATCAATAAGGTCATCCAAGTTGCTCTGTAATCTTGGAAAAAGGAAAGTTATCAGTAAGGTTAAGATAATAAAGTGGCAGGTCTACAGGAACAGATAAAATTTGCTGTGTTCAGGATGTTTCTGCCCTTAAATTGTTGAAATGTTCAGATACACTACTGGCAATGGTGCAAGAGGAGCTTTGTCAGTACAAATACCTCATACCCATCTTCTAGGAGCTTTTGGTATCTGGCAATATATATTGGATATGATACTCTTTAGCTCCTGTCTTTGTCACATCTGTATTTTTAATCCTGCATGAGACTGCAGTGTTCTTTGGTTAGCACTGTATGTATTCAGTGTCGTCTAGAGATGCTGAGCCAGGAGTTTCCTAAGTGTCCGCTGAGAGAAGAGAACAAATAACACCCTCTAAATCCTTGGAATTTAGTATTTTGTCTGTGAAGTGGCTGTCAAGTGCTTTAGTCAGTTACTGATCGCTTGAACTGTGCTACATCTGCAATACTGAGAAGAGTTAGATTGTTTGAGGGACAAATGATAGCCCACAGAGCCACAGGAGACTTCTCCATTGCATATGATTGCACTGGTGTTTGTAAGGAGGTTTTCCTGGATCCAGTTCTCAGGACTTCTGAGGGAGGTTTTTCACTGCTTTTGCCTTAATTCAGCCTCACAGGGCCTTCCATTGCTGTCCTCTCACCTGTCCACACGAAGGAGGCAGGTGAAAGCCATATGCATAGGAATGTGACAGTACCAAAGATGACTCGACCCTGCCTGCAAAGAAACAAATGTTTATGTGGTCAAATTGGAGGGACTTGAGCTTATTTTTCCTACAGCTCTTGGGAATTATTTTGAACATTTAGAAGTTGCTGTTTAGCTGGTCTGAGATCAATTATTGAAAATGCATGTAAAGAAATGCATGTATGCACTAACGGAAAATCTTGTCTCCCAACCCTGTTCTTCTGTATCAGTTTCCAGGAACTGAACTCATGGAGATTAAAACTGCCTTGGATAGCAACAGACTTCTCTCCTTCATATTGTTAAGAACAGTGATTCTGATCATTTCAATTCTTCCATTAAATTCAAGCCACTCACCTCTGTTTAACTGAGACTAGAGACTACACCAGTAAACCTTTCGTTTAATTTACAGATGCAATATGTAGCTACTTTGTCATGCACAACTATCTTGGTACTGCATTGCCAGGAAAAGTAATTCAGGAACTCACATAAACAGACTAGCTCCCTTTCTACAGGAAGGTTTTGGAATGTGTAAAATCTCATGACTTAACCTAAGTGAATCTCCAGCTGTATGAGATGCATTTATTTACATCTACCTACCTCCACCATAAGGTGGAGATAAGCTTGGGTTGTTTTTGGTGGTTTTTTTTTTTTAAGACATAACTACAGGTTTAAGAAATAAAGATAGATTAAAGTGCAGTGCACTTCCCTGGAATAGTGTCTGCACAGCTGACTCTTCTCTGACGTTCATACAGGTGGTTGTTGGGGCAGGACTGTTATTAACATTGTTTTCTACAAGGTGTCTTAGTGTATTTGAAACACCTCACACATGCAAACAATAGTTTCCTGGGCTCAATATGTAGTCAGCGGAGGCTAATGGCACCTATAAAGTAGTGCTGAAGATCTGTGTTAGTGACCAAGAGTAAATAGATGATTGCTTGTCAGTTGCCAAGAGTGGAATCCATGTGTACAGTAGCTCAAAGTAAGAATAATTGCAGTTTCTGTGGTTATAACATGTCTACGTTGTCTGCGTAGATTCCACAACTTGCCTGCCTTCCCTGCTTCTGTAGAGCTTTCTTCTGAAGTCTTATGTAGTGAAAATACTGAAGAATGATTGAGGCTACTCTGTCTTTCATGTCCTGGTGCAGGAACGGAGAGGAGGTGAAGATAAATAGGCCACATGGGTACTAGCACAACAAAAAAGGAGTTTTCAGGCAAACCCTCCTAATTACAATAAGTCAGAAAAAACCCTTCTATGTCCACATATTCAAAGGACTTAGAAAGGTAATATTAAATGTCTTATTCTGTATTTGAGAGGTCCTTCTGGAAAAGCTGAACTTCCCAAATGCCAAATGATACTGTTAATATTGTGAAGGTTTTGAAGATACTAAGCTAAATACTACTGATGCACATAATACTATGCAATAAATGTATGCGTTATATAGGCCGTTACGGGAGAAAAGCTGTCTACTAATGTTTGTCTACTGATTTTTTTTATCTTTAAGAATGAAACCAAGAAAAATTAAAGAAGATGATGCTCCACGAACGATAGCTTGTCCTCACAAAGTAAGTGAAGTGCTCAACTTCTCAGTAGGTAGCAATTTGTAGACCAGAATTTTGTATTGACGCTTTCTCTTGAGAATGAATAACTAAAATATCTTACTGTTAATAGACTACACTCAGTTAACTGTATTTTAGTTATTATTCTTTAGAGGCTTCCTTAAAAACCTTTCACTGAATAATATATTATTCCCATTCCTTGTCTTAAGGTTAGTGCATCCCTAATCTTCTGGTAACCATGATGCACAGTCCCTAACATGCTGGTTTTACTGTTGTGATTTCCTGCCACCCAAGAATACATACTTGAAAGAATATTCTGAAAGCTGTTCAAAGTACGTTCCTAAGATCTATATATCCTCTGCTTGGAAACTATGACAGATTTGGAGTCTAGATCAGGAATCAGCAATTTATGGTGCAGATGCCAAAGTCAGCATTATTGGAAGACTTTGAATTACATTCCACAGAGCTGGAAGGTGCATCATCTTGAAAGAGAGAGCGAGGCATCTTGGAGATATGATTCTGACCCACTGGTAGCGGGGAGGCCTCTGTCTTGAATAAATGTTGCCGGTCACCTAGACTGGTAGCATCGAGCTTTACTGCATTATCCAGCTTTTGTAGAGCTGACTTAATCTGTAATGAAAAAAGACAAACACAATCTTGCTGACTTCTGGTCTAGATAAGTATGAGCCTAAGCAAATAATCAGGGCAGATAGCTAATGGTACACATTAGAGAGCATGAATAGAAGGCTTCTTTCTGATAGCCATAGTCTTAAGGAATTTGCTGGATTCTTCTTTGTGCTTATATTGATTTCTAATTCTTCACATTCTACAAGTGTCATGTTTTTATTGTGGTATAGTGTGTGGAGATACAGGAACAGTTACTCCTTAGAGTACAGTGGAATCTGCCTTCATTTCTTTCATTTACTTTTTCATAGCCTCAACTTCATCTGAACAGGGGGAAAAAAAATATTCTCTCCTTCCACTTTCTCTCTACTAGTGTTTCTAGGCTTTGTGCATTTATGACTTCAGTTTAAAAAAGAAAAATATTGTAGAAGATGTAGCTGCTCCTCTTGGGCAAGCAGGGACTTTGAAATAAATGCAAAAAAAGTTGATAATGTGTTTATTTTGGTGCTGCTTTGCCCCACGCAGTTCTGTTACATGCAATGAATGGTAGCAAACTACTTCTTGAGTTAGACAAAGAAATTCTAGTGCCTGAGAGAGAACTCTTCCTGAAAGTGGTATTTCCCTCTTTTTTTAAGGAATAAAGCGTATTTAAATGTGATTATTAGTTCTGAAAAAAATGATTTCCGAGGAGGAAGCCTGCAGAATTTAAAATTAGCAATTTAATGTTCCTTTAGGTTCTGTTGTCAAAATTTTATGCCTCCTAACACAGTGGTGTTGGTAGACTAGTATTATGTAGGTTGAAACAGCATCACTTGGAGTACAGATAGAGTTTACAGTTGTGACTAGGATTTTATGAGGGATTTGGAACCTTGAGGAAGACATTTATAAAACATGATAGATGTCTATTGATTGTCACTAAAAGGTGAAAAAAAGGTGTAGAAAGACTAGGTAAAGAGAGCCCCAGGTCACTGCTGGCTTAAGCGTGCTCTGGAATCAAAACTAGTATTCCTGTGTTGATGCAGCATGGACCCCAGATAAGACTTCTGATGCTGTACCTGAGTTAATGTGAGTATCTTTTGGTTTTAGGTTGAGTTGACAGTAACTCAGAGATTCTCCTACCTTATTTCAGTTGCTCAGTATCACTTCATAGGTTTAAACTGTAGAAGCAGGGGCAATCTGTATCTCAAGGTGGCAGTGATCAACCTGCTGCTGCCAGTTCGGACGAGGTAGTTTCTGTAAGCTGTTACATGCTGGAAAGCCTCTTGCTCCGTTTCTCCTCAGGAATGAGGAGGACAGAGAAGGAAGAGGACAGAGTGTTGGGGAATGGAGTGGTGGACATACAAATTGGTAGTAGAGAACAATCTGTGGTATGTTAGAGACTATGTCATATGTTGTAGTACTGTAGTACTCAGAATATAGCATATTGAAGAATATACCATAGGTATCCATGAGCTATCATTCTGTCTTTTGTTTGGTTTTTTCCCCCTGAAACTGTAAGTGCTTTTGTTTGGTTTATTCATTTGCTTCTATCAGAGCTGCATCTTCTCCATGAGACTGTCCTGTTGTTCATTTGACTGTGTACAGTTCATAATACTGAGGAGAGGGGTTTGGGTTTCTTTGTTTGGGATTGTTTGATTTTTTTTGTTAGGTTTGGGGTTTTTGTCAGCTTTTGAAATGATTAGTTTTCTTGGTATTGCTTTTTTTAAATAAACGTAATAAGGGGTCTCCTTTTCAGGGCCAACTTTTAAGAAAGTATTCAGGATATAAAAGCATTTAAAATGCTTGTACTGTAGCAGATAAAACATCTCTTTATCAGAACTAGCTTATCTACTAACTGAATTTCACTGTTCTTTTTAAGGGCTGCACAAAGATGTTCAGGGACAACTCTGCCATGAGGAAGCATCTGCACACTCATGGCCCTCGAGTACACGTATGTGCAGAATGTGGCAAGGCCTTTGTGGAGAGCTCGAAACTAAAGCGACATCAGCTAGTTCATACTGGAGAGAAACCATTTCAGGTATTGTTAACCTCCAGACATAAGTGCTACAATTGATTTGGTGAACATCTGTAGACTGTAACTGTAACCTAGCTTCCAATTGACTTCAGGGATGCTGTGTTTTCTCTAAAATCAGATGAGGCACTGAATCATCACTTGTAACAATTGGAAGTCCCCTTAAACTAATTAGGCTGTCATGTAACTATTTCCATGGGCTTCTGTTAGAAATTAGCAAATCGTATGTACTTGGGAAGATACCTTCCAAAATGTGATGTAAAGTTAACCACTTTAAAAGTGAAGTCTGCAGTTACTACTGAATGAGGAAAATGTCTCTTTCTCATCATCATCTTTTCAGTTTAGCACACTTGTGGACAGCTGAGACTTGGGGCTGGTTGCTAATTGACTCATGATACTAATTTTCAGTAGCAGATATGAATCAGTTTTCAGCAAAATGATGGTAGTCACTGAATCTCTTTTCATTCATATAAAGTCACGTGAGCTTCTGCCACCAGAGGTCCCCTGCCTACTTCATATGATGCTCCTTATAAATCTTTACAGGTATTCATAGTCTTGAGCATATCTGTGTTCTCCAGTACACATTGAAAATAGGTTATTTTTTGTAGATTTATTTTTAAATAAATAATCTCAGAAACTTGATTTGCAGTCCTCAGGCATTCGCTTGGATGTGTATGCTGGATCTGCTGTATGCTAAATGCAAGTATTTATTGCTAAACATGCCGCCCTTTTGTATTCCAAGCCCATCTTAAAAGTAAAGCTGGTAAAATAAGCAAGTCTGCACAAATTATTACTGAAAAGGGGAAATTCTGGTGTGAAACATTGTTTCTGTTTTCTAGTACGGCATAGTAAAATACTGTTTCATATGTGGAGAAGGTGGTTTTAGGGAAAGCATTCACTTGTAAGCGGGATGTTGTTTCCCTCTTTGAAAACATATATACTACTGTGGTAAAACAAACAACCTGAAGTATTAATTCTATTTTTTTAATGCAGTTTACAAATGATGCCCACAGCTTCACCTATAATAATCTTCAGCATCTAGGTTCATGTTTGTACAGTCTAGCAATTTAAAGAAGAATGTTGTTCTAATCGTTGAAATGAGTACTGTTTTGTTAGCTAATGGAGTATGTCTTTTCCTTTCAACAGTGTACATTTGAAGGATGTGGAAAGCGTTTTTCACTGGACTTCAATTTACGCACACATGTGCGAATTCATACTGGCGACAGGCCCTATGTTTGCCCATTTGATGGCTGCAATAAGAAGTTTGCGCAATCAACTAACCTGAAATCTCACATCTTAACACATGCTAAGGCCAAAAACAACCAGTGAAAGTTGGAGGAGAAAGTTCTTGAACTCAAAGCATCTTACAGGAGTATGAGTTGGAAATAAATATGCCTCCCCTTTGTATATTGTTTCTAGGAAAGAATTTTAAAAAAAGAACCCTACAAACCTAAAGGACGTGTTTTGATAAGTAGTAAATAAAAAGCAAAAAAACCACAAAAAAAACTTTAAGGTGACGTTGCTAAGATGCTCTACCTTGCTCTGTAATCCCGTTTCAAGAACACGGTGTTTTGTAAAGTGTGGCCCCAACTGGAGGGGTCATTTCATGAACTTGCATCAAAAAAGACAATTCTTTATACAACAGTGCTAAAATTGGACTTCTTTTCACATTCTTATAAATATGAAGCTCACCTGTTGCTTACAATTTTTTTAATTTTGTATTTTCCAAGTGTGCATATTGTACACTTTTTGGGGATATGCGTAGTAATGCTATGTGTGATTTTCTGGAGGTTGGTAACTTTGCTTGCGGTAGATTTTCTTTAAAAGAATGGGCAGTTACATGCATACTTCAAAAGTATTTTCCTGTAAAGAAAAAAGTTATATAGGTTTTGTTTGCTATCTTAATTTTGGTTGTATTCTTTGATGTTAACACATTTTGTATAATTGTATCGTATAGCTGTAATGAAATCATGTAGTATCAAATATTAGATGTGATTTAATAGTGTTAATCAATTTAAACCCATTTTAGTCACTTTTTTTGGAGAAATACTGCCAGATGCTGATGTTCAGTGTAATTTCTTTGCCTGTTCAGTTACAGAAAGTGGTGCTCAGTTGTAGAATGTATTGTACAGGCACTGACCTTTTATTAACACCTGATAATATGTACACCCCGTGTAATAGAAAGGGCAACAATAAAACAGTGGTCCTAAAGAAAGAATATGGCAGAAAATTATCTGTAAGCACAGTCTATTTTCTTTTGTTGTCCAGAGCAGTCCTAGTTCCTCTTGACCTCCCAGAAACTGGAAGTTAAATAAACTCAAGTTTCCTGTACTTTGCATTCAATTACAATGATTTGTGGTGAAATTACATCATGCGAAGTTGGGTGGTTTACCCACACAGAATTGCTGACTGTAATTCTGGTTTTGGGTGACCTAGACTTCCATTAACTGGAATGGTGTATTTGGACACTTGGCAGTGTAGTGAAGAGTTTTCAGTGTGCCTGGACAGCAGCTAGGTAAAACAGCACAGTAAATAACTAAATGGGCACTTTTGTTTAGTCAAGGTAAGGAATCTTGGAGGTTTAAATGCAATAACAGTAGAAAGTGGGGCAATGGTAGGGTTTGAGTGGTCATACCAGAAAAAAAAGAAAATTGTCTTTTTTCTTTTGGCTAACTTGTTTGACTGAGTATAATGATGAAAATTTTTAGAACCTAGTTGGATACCTTTTACTTCAAAACAGCAACTCAGAGTTCTAAGAAAACTTAATGGAGTTTTGATGTTCTAACTAAAAGTAGTTACTACTCATTTGTTCAAGTGTTCAGAGTAAGAAATTTGCGGATACTAAAGTAAAATGTGACAGATTAATAAACACATGAATATGCACAGAAATGCATAGGTATTATTTTTGGAGGGATGTGACATTTTAATATAGCAAAAACTGTTGTCAGTCTTTTTCTGAATCCTGTTCTTACAAGGTTCAAATTTTTCATTGCTAATACTGTAAAACTTACTTTTGAGTCCAGTTTTGGTGGTAGTGGAAAAAACATGGGTAATAAAAAAGCTACACTTAAGATGAAGGGTATTTTCATCTGTACATAAGTTAATCTGAACACTGCATCTCTAGTCTGAGGTTATTAGGGGCAGAAAGAAAGATGGGGCATTTAATTGTAAAGTGTGCATTAGAATTTTGGCAGTATTTTTTTTTTTTATATAAGCAGTTCTTGAACAGGACAATATACTGAAACTTGTATAGTTAAATTAAATTCTGTATACAGTTAAATTAGTGTCTATTCTTTTTGGAAGGAAATAAAATCAGTCTAGTTCTAATTGACCTTACTTTTTTTTTTTTGTCTTAAACAGTATATATGATGGTGTTAGGCTTGCGCAGAAGTTTGCTTTCCTGTGTCATAAAGTGGTACCCATTCTATTGATTTGCAAGGTAAAGAGATTCCTTGATGGTGTCAATACTTCACCCCTGAACATACCTTTGAGACTAAATTACTTACGTTAAATACTGATTTGAGGATTAACTGGGAACTGGAGCTTGTATTGCCCCTAGTTACATTGCGTCTGATAACAGAGAGAGATCTGAAAAATTTTCATCTAGGCCTCAAATCGGTAGCATTCAATACACTCCTGAGTGTAAGTAGCAACACTTACTAGCATGAAAGATCTTGCTTTGTAACTAGTTAATTGGGTATGAATAAATGCTTGCATTGAGCAGCTTCTGTAAGTTATTTAAGCTTTTTAAGTGTAATTGGCACATCTTGTCCTTCAAACATGCTTAGTTGATTTCCAGAGTTCTCCTTATGGATTTTCAGTGAAGAAATTACAGCCTTTGAGAATAGCAACTGAGTTGACTTTGAAACCACCATTGCCAGCCTACTACCGACAGATCCCTGCATGATACCACCAATTTGTGAGCAAATTAAGGTAAGGGGAGGCGAGTCGCAGGATGGGGGAAAGGTAGCCAGTGGTTTTAAAGCTGGCAAAAGATTTAAGTGCTTATTTACACCATGCCTGTTGTACTGCTCATTTGATCTTAACATTTCATATTACTGTATTTGGTTCTCCTGCTGTCAAAATGGAAGGAGACTAATTCTGTAGTTGTGTATCTTTTGGACTCAGGCCACTTTTAAAAGTTAGAGCTGACTATAGGCTTTTCTAGCTGTGTGTATTTCTGGTCTGCCAGTAGCAGTAGGTCCTGCTTTAAATTCAAGACAAACTGAACTTGAACACCTATTATTTCTGGAGATAGTTTTTCTTGAAAAGGTTGTAGGAGGAGCCCAGGCACATATTTGAAACGCTAAGTGAATAAATTCTTAGTGAAATGAAATGCCAGGACGTCAGCTGAACTTGCACCTGATTTTAGTTATCTTCTTTCTGAAGAGGTTCACTGATGAATTGAGGTAATGCAATTTGACTTTTTGTTTCCCCCCCCCCAGTAGTGGCCACAAATTGTCAATCAACAAAGCCAAATGCATTCTAACAACATAGCTTGTCAGCAGTTAATGTAGTTTTAAAGGCAGATGGAGATCCTTTCCCCTCTGCTAATTCCACAGTAAGTAAAAAAGCAAAAGAAGCAATAGTTAACAGAAATGGAAAAATTATTAAGGCTCTAAAATGTTTGAAGAAAGCTAATCCCTTCAAAGTGCTAGATGAAGAGGAATGGCAGTGGCAATAAAAGGTGTTTCCACTTGGTCACCACCTGCCCTAAGGTGCTCACTGGATATTTTATCAGTGCATGCCTTGGAAAAACTGGGACTGATTAGTCTTTCTACTCAGTTAACATGGACAAACTCGAGGACGGTATGTGCTGAATAGCATTCTTCAAAATGTGGTTCCTTAATACCTTGAAGAAAATGGAGAAAAATCAGTGTTTTTGTCAGGGCTGCTGGGCAAATCAGTCTAGGATGTCTAATCAGTCAAGTGATAGCTGTGACTGGCATTGGTTGATCCAGTTCTATAATGATGATGCTTTGGAATAATGATACTTTCATCTGTACAGCATCTTTCTTAAGCCTGTGTTATAGTGGCTTGAGAAGGGAAGTAAAGAATGTGTCGGTATTACGCCTTGCCTTCTTACAAACTGCAGTAATGTTACTGTATTGCTTAAAGCTATGGAGAAATCAAAGGTCCTTCAAAATCTTTGGAACTTGGGGTGGATTTAAAAACTGAACACTGGATGTAAATTTTGCAAGCGGGAATAAAAATAAAGGTTGGACTTGAGACAAGTAGATTTATTTGTAGCTGTGTAAATGGAATAGTTAAAAAGTAGCACTTCCCTTGGGAAGCATGAAAAGGTTTCTTCTGTCAGCCCAATTTGGCCGGTCCCAGGGCAAAAGAATGGGAGAATGACATGAGGAAGAGGGTGTGAGACCCCACTGTAGAACACAAGAAGCTGAAGCATCTACACAGTGATCTGTAAAGGTACAAACAAATCAGAGGAGAAATGTATGTGCTCGTATTGTCATGAGACTTGGTATTCATTCTGATTATATTAATTGATCTAGTATCAATTTGCAAAAGGCCAATAGCATGAAGGTGGCTTTACAGCAATGCATAAATGCCACCTGGATGGCTGCTGGCTTCATTTTGTAAGGTAATTTAATCGGTGGTCCTTTACGGAATTTAATTCTCTGCCTGAAATGAACTAGCTTAGGTAAGTTTATATGTAGTCACAATTATCCTATATTATTAAGGCAGTTTTGCTTAGAATTTTTTCAGTCCCTTTGATTCTCTGGAAGTAGTCTGGAGAATATTGAATTTCCTTTTGGAGAAAGCACATCAGATTATTTCAAAGAGTTCATGTGAATTTTTCAGGTCCTAGCTTCCCCAAAGTGGCAGAAAAACACCATTTTGCTGTAGGGAAATGAGTGACATCATGTATAGCAACTGTTTTTTAGACAACTCCAGTTTCAGGGTTTTCTTAAGTCTTCTGTTACTTTTTTCTAATAGAAAGTCTTCTAAGATTGGTTGCTGGTTGGATACGATTCCTTCTATTGTGTGTTGCGGTGTGGATGTAATATCCCTCTTGTGAGCTGCTGTTCTCACCAGGTTCCTGTGTGAACTGGAAGCTCTCTTCAGGAGCAAGCCTGACATTCTGTAGAGGTGTTAGTCAATTCTGGGAGGGAGGGAAAAGACAGAGGATCCATGGGAGCCTGGCAGGACTTTTGGATGCTTCTCTCGCCACCACTTTTATCTAAAGTGTTCTTGTAGGTTTAAGTGTGATTTCTCTCGAATCAGGCTGCTGTTAGGTAGCATCTATGTCAATGCTTTGTTTCAGTCTGTATAGATACTCTTGAGCGGTAGTTTGCCAGGAGATGGCAGTGAATTGCCGCTTTGTACAGGGTGACCAGCAGGCAGAATAGCGAAGTGTCAGGGTGCCCTCTGAGGTCAAGTGTGCGCAGGGTGCCTGTGGTGCTTAGTCGACCTTGACAGACTTAGAATGTGCCAGTGTCAAAGAGCAAGTTTCCCACACACAAGTGCAGTAGAATGAAGTAGTACAGCTCTGTGCTGATTTGTAAGAGTCCCAAGTGTACTTGTGCATTCGTAAAAAGCACAAGCAAGGCAAGGAAAATAAAGACTGTAAACAAAAACTGTTGAGCGTGACATGGATCAAATATTTTTAGGGGATCCAAAAATCTGATATTAATATCAAATACCTTTAAAGAGAAATGTGGAAATCTAATGACATGTAGTGTTAACAGATGTGCTGTCAGCTGTAAGTGGCTGTCTTGGTTAGCTGATGGACGTGTAAAACATCAATGCTTCACTCCAGCAGTGGCTTCCTAAAAGGTCTGAGCTCACCTGAGGCAGCCAGGGCCTCGCCGTTCGGCTTTCCTGCAGCGCGTTGCTGCTCGTAACGTTTGCATGGGCATTGCAGAGACTGCGGGACCGGTGTTGCATCAGAGTCCTGCATTGCAGCTCTGGGGAATCAAAGATCTTAGGTGACCTGGTTCTCTCTCTGGAGCAGGCCCACAGTGAAGGTGTGTTTCACAAGGATGTTGTTTGTGACTAACAGGTACGTTTTTGAGGTAAATCATAGAGCAGATAAAGACTGAGGCATAAGATGGACTCCCTGTTACATAGTGGAAAATCCATACGCAAAATTGGTGACTGGGTATGTCCTAATGTACTGAAGCTCATCTCAGCAGTTGGTTGCGAGACAAATCTGTAGAACCATAAAGTCATTTAGGTTGGAAAAGACCTTTAAGATTTTGATTTAAGGGCTCATAGAGTCAGGTGGCCTTCAGAGCTGCAGGATGCTTGCCAAGGGCCTTGCTAGTGTTTCCAATTGCAATTTTGGATTGCAAAATTTTTTGACTGCTTCACACATGGGGCATAATGCAGCCTATGTTTTGATGTTTTTTCAACACATTTCTTTTTTCTCAGCGAAACAGAAGATTTGGCCTTTGAACGTGAAATCCTTCTGTCTCCAATCTTAACCAGTGCTAACTGAACCTCCAGTGGATTTCCGTGAATCTAATGACTCCAATAGCTTGAAAGGGCATACAAATGTTTGTGGTTTGGGAATGGGTTGTAAGGAATAATACTATGGCGGATCTTCAGGTTTTCCTCTTGTGTGGGTTTTTTTTGTGGTTTTTTTGTTTGGTTGGTTGGTTGGTTTTTATCCTTTCCTGTTGCATAGGTTAGGGATAAGGGATTTAATCTCAGTTTTTTCCAGAGTGTGAAATGAAAGCATACAGTCTCTCAGTTATGAATTGACAGAGAAGCAGGTATCTGCCTGGAGGAAATTAAGGACAAGAGAGTTATTTTTACTTTTACCTCCTTTAATTGCAGTTAGAAAGCTTTAACTTTATTACTAGCCTGCCCGAAAATTACCTGCTGTAGATTCTTCCTTAAGTGAAAACGTTTCAGTGCACAAGGAAAGCGGTGTGTGGCCTGGTTGATTGCAATTCTTGAGTGTACCTGATCTAGGATAAATCTCTGTTTAAGACAACTAGATCAGGTCCAAAAAAAAAAATAAAATACTGATTTTCTTTCATACCAACTTCAGTCAAATAACTCTAGCAACAATTCTTCCTATTTTAATACACATAGCAAACAGCGGAGACCATGAGGTCAAGCTTTGTTATCATTTTAGTATTCTACAGATTGGCACATGGATATGGTCGAAATGGTATAACTCCATTTTAACTGTTAGTAAAAAATGCAGAGGGTTTCTTTCAGTAAGAAAAAGCAGTCATAATAGAGTATAAGTAATAATAGCAAGTGATACCAAGAAGCAATCTAACTGTTAGATGTAAAGTTTTTTAGACCTGAATTACGTTTTGTGAACATTAGAACTTGCCTTTCTTCCATTTATAGCAACGTATAGGGTATTATTTTTCACTGCAGAGCTTGCTTTGCTTTGCTTGCTTTCAGTTTATTTATTGAGGAAACCGTATAGCTTAAAATCATATTCTAGGTCAAATCAGTTAAAACTGATAATAAACTATAAGTAGGCAAGCTTTTTACTGTATATCATATGTATTACTGTGCATATTATGTCACTAATATCTCTTTGATTTTCTGTTGGTGATAACCATTTTTGTAATTGCTGAGGGCAACACTAGTATGAAAATTGCAAAACAGTTGCAGTGGGAGGGTGAAAACAGCTTATTTTCCTCTGCTTCCCTCCCCCGCTGCCCATGAACGTACATAAATTCCTGAACACTGAAGGAAGCAGTTTGCTTCCTCATGATTTCAAAGCCTGTCTCCACTAGGTTTGGCCCAGCAAGTTCTCTGCTTCCCTACTCTTGCTGTGCTTCCCAGAGACATGCTCCCTTAGATCCTTCATCTGCCTCTGTGGTTGTGGTGTTTGATAAGGCACGTTGCCTTAGGTAAGCTCCTATTTTCTCTGGCTGTTTTTTTCTGGCAGAAGAGGGGTTTAACTGCACCTCCTGCTAATCTAATGGTGTTTGGCACACTTCTGGGCTTTAAGTTGTTGTTTAACTATCCACAGATCAAAAGTCTGGCTAACAACAGCTGTTAACACCTGTTTTCCTGCATAATAGTAAATATAGTTAATTTCAAAGGACAGACACATCTCTTCTCTGCAATGCCAACTTTTTGTACTTGTGTCTTTGTAACTTTCCCAGTATGCTGCCTGTCCTGCACCTGCAATGTGCAGGTTTTCATCCCTTGCATGTCTTGCCACTTTTTTATATGAACTTGTAAAAAAGCTATACGCGGAGAAAGACAAGGAAGTAAGGACAAAAAAAAAACCCCAAAACCCAAACCCACAAACCTGTCATGTTGACGGTTACAGACATGATAAATTAACTGTTTCACCCCCATAGTTTAATAACTTCTTTCAAACTTGGAAGGATTATACCTGGGTGTTTTCTTCCCTCTTGCTCTTATTTGAGCATATTTGTGGCTGCAACTTGTAACACAGGTATGACCCATCCACTAGCAGGGTGGGTCATGAGAGTAGAGCATGGGGATTTGTTAATAGGTGAGGTTTACTTTCAGTAAGTTTTACCTTCTTACTCCCTTCAGTCATTGTGGCATTAATAGAGCATCTACCCAGTATCATGATGCTTGATGATGCTTGTAGGAAGGACTGGGGAGGCAGAGTACAGTTCTGTCTGACTTAGCTAAATTGGATGATGTGCCAAAAATCTAGCAGGAGGGAACTGACTCATGCTTAAAAAGGCTGAGGCTGTTGTCTAGCTTGATTTAATAGTTAGGAGTCACACAGATTTCAAGCAACTCACATCAGACTAGGTTGAAAGCTGGCTTTTACCCTCCTCTTAGGCTTGTTGAATAACCTCCAGTATCTGCTAGATTATAAAGTTCCAGATGGATGAATTTCTGAAGAGAATGTTTTAGTAAATACTGCAAGTAAAACATTGTGTAGCCCTTTCTGTTCTAACGATGCTACTGTTTTTTAGGGAGATGCTGTTTGCTTATTCCAAGTATGTTTCTGTGCCACAGTTCAGTGTTGTTGCTCCTGCTGAGAGAACACAAGGCAGTTGACTGGAACTGCCTCCGGTCACGGTTAGTTGGAGAAGTGGTGGCCTTCCCTTTTCTCATCTAGCAAACAGATGCTTGACAGGGTTTCTTTCAGTCAGGTGTATCTACCCTTTAAGAAAATGAGTTAGTGCAGCCAGTACCTGAAGTAACCCCTCATCAGCCAGGAGATGTCTCTTTCATAGGTCATAACATGCATCATCTTGCTTTTCCTGTGTGGCTTTCTATTTGGAATATTGATGCTCTTTGCAGGCTAGTTGCACTGTCTAAAAACAAAAGACACTACAACCTACAAAGATTTTTGCTAAACTCGCACATCTTAGAGCCAAGTATTCCTATTCAGGTATGAACAGTGCTGTTGGCAGACCTGGTACTCCATTCTGATGTGACTCTGCAGGGACCCTGACTCATCTTCCACAGTTGTGCAGCCTTGGTGCTGATCAGCGCTGCTTAAACCAAATAAATGCAGGATATGAAGGGTCCAAGCAGGCTGCCAGCTCTTTGGCTTTAAAAGTGGGATTGTTCTCATAGCAGCTATACTGTCTTCAGGTAGAGGTTCTCACTGAAAAGATCAGTTTCAAGAAGCAAGCTCGGGCAACTTCCCTTCTTTGCTTCAACGAACTGATGCGGTCTAAGCCAGAGCAAAGCACTGCCCTTCCTGGTGGTGCGTGGAAGGCAGATGGAGAACAAGTTTCTCCAGGCAAAAGCCAGAAACCCCACCCTCTTGCAAGCTCGATTGAACACAAGGAAGCATCTGAGTAAAACATAAGAAACTTTAAAGAACCAGAGTCAAAATTTTTTAAAAATTTATTCCCTCAATTTTATATACAATAATTACAGAGTACTGTACAAAGGTGTAAATGGTCTTTGCTGTGAGGAGTTGTGCATATGCAGCTTAGTAGACAGATTTAACATTCAATTTGAATCTCAGTGCAAGTACGCACTAAAACATCCAACATACCTCCAAGGTATAAAAAGACATACCAGTTTTACAGGTTTCTCCAGCATATTTTGTTACAGTGCAAAATGCTATGAAGTAAGGTTTCTTTAGAAAATTCATATAAGTTAAACACATATTGCACTTGTCCCAACCAAAAGTGTAACAAGGTGTACTTACTGAACTAGTTTGATACATTTTAGAACATTCCTTATACACATGCACTCCTTCCTCCTGGCTATTTGTGCCAAATATGTGTAGTTCTTACTCCAGATCTTTAAATAACTGTTTGACTAATGCAATCCCCCTTGAACAGACCGCTAACAAAAAAAAAATAATCACAGCGGATTAACATAACAAGAAAATTCTCCAGAACCCTTTTCAGTCTTCTTTCCAGTAGCACTGTAACTAAATACATAAAAATCAGTGTTGTTTAAATTCACAATGCAAGTGTATTAAACACCAACAATTTCAGACACTTACACCCCTATTTTCTGGAAAGGTATGAAACCTCCAGTTCTAAACATGTACGTATTTCTACAGTACTTCAAGCTGCTAAGCTAACATTGCACCCACAAACATTTTGTGCAATACCACAGGTAGGACTTTGACTTCTGTACATCACTGGCTGCTGTGGGGCACATTGGGAGAAGTGGTGCAAAGTTGCATTAACTTCAGAGAACAAAGTCTGCTTGGGCTGAATCTAGTCAATACAGTCCTTGCACCCACCAAACAAGAAACAGAGGTGAAGGCAAATAACATCAATCTGACTAGATTTGAGTTTCCCTAAATCCTCACAAGCCTTGAGATCTAAAGGAACAAGTACGTATGAGTGCAGATGCTAACTTTGTACTTAAGATACTTATTCAAAGCTGACAGGTAAGGGAGGAGCTTAGGAACGAATCATACAATTTTTTTCAATTTTTTTTTTTTTTTTTTTAGCAAACTAGTATGAACAAAGTTGCTGCTAAACCCACTGGTGTATTAAAGCAGAGGAAAAGCAAAACATGTGGCTAGCTGAATACTAGTCTGTCTTAAACAGTTCAGGGTTACCTGCAAAATGCCTCCAACATTTAATTTCCTCCGCCCACTTCACCTTAGAGGACTATACTTACTCCCGTTACGTACAAAAAGAGCACTTCTTTTCCAAAAACATTTCTGCATTCAACTCAGCTCAGTCATTCAGAACATGAGTGGAAGAAAACCTGATTTCTGGTACTAGGACATTCTCCAGAACCTCTTCTGGAGCTGCAACAGTAACTATAAAACACTTTCTAAAGGCAGGTCCCCATCTTAACTTGGATACTATTAGATATGAAGTCCTTAATAAGGCAATATGCTGTTTATACAAGTAATGAGATGAAATCCTAGTCTGAAACATTTAGGAATTCTTTATATAGATAGCATACATTTACACCACCTGTGTGGGTCAAGTGTTTAAGTTTAAAAAAACCCAACCAGCCAGGCTTTGGATGAGGAGAACAAACAGAGAAGGTTCACAAACTGGAAGGCTGCTGGATTACTGGACCTGGCTCACATTCATGAAGGTTGTCTTCTGACCTCATATACATTAGGAACACGGTGACAGTAGCAAAGGTAGCTGCATTGACAGGGAAAGCACGGAGAAGTGTGGAAGTAAGACCTCTTGTGAACACCCTCCAGCCTTCATCATGGTAACTCTTCCTGACACAGTCTAAAATGCCGTTGTACTGTGTAACGCCTCCAACTCCATCAGCCTGAAGTCGGGATTTGATCACATCCATGGGATAGGTTGAGAGCCAGGACACAATTCCTGACATCCCTCCGGAAAACAGCAGTTTGGGAATAATGTAACTGTCTTCAGCTTCACAGCCTAAATACCTGGTCATGCAGTCATAGGTCAGGAAGTAAAAGCCAAAGCTTGGAGTCTCTCTTACGAGCGTAGAGACCATACCCCTGTTGATGCCCCTCAGCCCTTCCTTTCGATAGATTTTGATCAAACAATCCAGAGAATTTTTGTAGTTCTTCATTTTTAGTTTGTATTCACCTGTTCCTTGAAGCTGCATTCTTGTCTTTGCCAACTCCATGGGACAGCAGATGATGCACTGGATAGCCCCTGCTGCTGACCCTGCAAGGAACTGGTTTAGAGGAGTGTCTTTTCCAAGAGCACGAAGTGTGTTTCCTTGCACACCGAACACAAGTGCATTAATGAAGGTAAGTCCCATCATTGGTGACCCAATACCTTTATAGAGTCCAAAAGCCTAATGGAAGAAGGAAGGAAAGACCCTTTTTAACAGTGGTGTCGATAACCTTCTGAAACTGTGCAGAACGTGGCCTTTCCAGCTCTCCCCTGGGCCCTAACTTTCTAACAGTGGCCAGAAGATCAGTACCATCTTGCTTTGTAATAATAGTTTCATTACTGCCTAGGACACAAACATCTAAACATTTTTAGCAGTACAAATACATAGTTGAACACATCCAAAAAATAATCTCAGTCCATCCAGAGAAGTTTTCTGGTAAATTTTATACTTTATGTAGCTAAAAGCCTAAAGCCACCCTCTTAGTTATGGTCTTAAAGCTTCAGCAGCAAGAAAACCCTCACCAACTTCTTCGCTGATTGCTTGGATTCTTGGAAAATTAACTATTCAAATAACTTACGATCTTACTTTGAAAGTTAACTTCAAAGTATCAACCTCCAACTTTTGGTGATCTTCTTCACAAAGTTTCTGGCAAACTTCTGACTACAGTATCTGCCCCACGGTCAGGTGAGGTTCAGAGTACGCTTATCTCTTGATCTTCAGTGTTTGCGGGAAAGCTGTTAAAAACCCCTACCCTTCCGATTTACAAATATACTAATTATTAATACACAAAGCTTTGATTTTGTACTCACAGATTCTTGCTTTATGATGGACTGAAAGCAATGGAAGGTCCCACGGTAGAGAGGTTTCTCTACACTTTGAACTTGTAGACGAACCTATAAAAAGTTGTATGAGATACTGATTTGTATGTCAGAGCAGCCTAATTAGTAAACTAGTGTTTTGTACATATATGGAGATTTGGTATAGCAATGTAAATGCAAGAGCACAGGCTGGACACTGGAATGCCATATGTGGCAAAATAATTCAGTAATATTGTGGAAGTGTTTTGAATTAATTTTGGGGGTGAAAACATGAAGGGAGGAGGATTATTAACTTCTTGTGAGTATTAGAGAAACAGTATGTCAAAATACAACAGGGTACACTGTTACCTAGAATTTCAGATAGAAGTTTTCCAGTACTGGCTACAATAAGTACTTTCTTTAGCTGCCAAGAATACTTCTGTTCACACTATCTGTACAAACCTGATACAATTCTATAAAAAAAATTTTTTTAAGTCAAGCGTGAAATAAGGATAATTTTAAAAGGATGGAAACTTCCAGGAACACTACTCATAGTGTTTCTGACTACCAGACTTGGGACCCTTCACTGAGATTCCCCACCTCCCCCAGAGGGTAGCTGGGAAGTGACTCATAGGATGCCTTACATTGCATAAGGAAAGGAATAAAAAGCCACTTACCCTTTTAGTTGTTTGTTTTTTGGTGGTTTTTTTTAAAGTCTGCTGAACACAATTTGTGAGGGTGTGGCTGTTTCAAACCTTTAATGGTAGTAATCAATTAACCTTTCTAAAACTGAACGGTATGTTCTGCTGCACAGATAGATGCTACTGTAACTGACTGACATTAGGAGACAGGCCTTTTTCTATATGTTTTTTAAACTTTAATGGGAAAATCCAATCCTGTTTTTTTTCCTGCTAATTTGTCTTAAGCTCACTTAAAGTCTCAAAGCTACCTAGTTCATGCAAAGCCCTGCACTGCAATAAACTCAATAAATTGGTTTCACTGGATTGGTAAAGTTAGAAGTCTCTGATCTCCAGCATGGAGTGCTGCAACATTGCTCAGAGAAGATGTTTATCAGCTATTTAATGCTGCTGCTGCAACTCCAGTGCAAAAAACTTCAAGACTCATATTCTTTAGAAAAGAAAATACTATCGGGTCTACATGCAAGATTCCAGACTTTAAAAATCTTTATTATTAACTTTAGGCAAACAATGATAAAAACACCACCACAACAATGAAAGACTTCTGGGTCTAGAAAAGGATTTTGGAATGTGGTTTATCAAAATTCTATATTCAGGTTAGCTTTCTTTGAGGCAAAAAATAAAGTATTTATAGTCTTAGTATTTTTTATATTTCTACAACATGTCATTTTATGTTTTGTAAATCAACTGAAGTTTTCAGTGTCTTTTTAGCATACACATTAGTGTATATATAGCTAGCCATACTGGGAGGCAGAGACCACCTCAGGTCTTCCAAGGCTTTTAAAACATCTCTGTGTTAACAGTAGGATTCAAAAAAAATAAATCCTTTTTTACTCAAAGTGATGGTTGGGGTGTAGGCAGACCTCAGCTGCTCAAGAAGCAGTCTCACAAGCAAAGTCATAAATCTTAACAAGCTGTCAGTTGCACAAACTAAAAGTTTTACTTCATTTATGGTTTCAAACCCCATCTGTGAAATCATGGGGCTTGCACATGCATGGGCTTTGGGAGAATTGCAGCTTAGGAATCTTCAACTTCTTTATACACTTGTCTTCAGTAGTTTAGAATTAAGTCATATTCTGTATATAGGTTCACTTCCTAGTGGCAGAGCTCCCACTATTTTTGTCTAAATAATTTGTAAAATACTGACCAATTAAGCCTTGCTATAGGATAAAATACTTAGAGTACTGACACTCCAGGTCTAAGAATGAAAAACAGCTCTTTCATTTGAGCACAGTGCTGATCTCATGGGGATCCCCACATGAGCAGACTGCCAGATAAAGTTTCATATGCACTCGCTGCCTTATTTCACAAGTCTTAATGCCATATTCAACAAGCTTTTTAGCATGTACAACTAAAGGAAGGATGAATTGTGCAAAGTTTAACCCTCTATTCTATTTACTGCCCAATGTTCTTGCTTGCTTCTTATTTGAAGCCACTGGCACTAAGGTCTTAGGCACACTGGTGACACTGTAATTTCACATCACTAAAGACTTGCATAAATATACTCAAGACTAAACAAAAAGAACAAACCACCACACCCCCAAAATGGTCCAAACATTTAATAATGTGCAAAATAAGTGATTTAGAAGTGTTTGAACAAAGATAATGTCCTCCAAGGAAATGTAGTGGATAAGGTCTCAACAACAGTGTGCCTGAGATTCAGTTTTAGAGCCACTGTGTGTGTGGAAGTGTATACAGCCAGAAACGCATAGCAGAAAGAAGGTTCAAGAATAAGACTTTACATTTAAAAAAAAAAGGGGGATATTTAAACCCCGCTCCCTCCATGCCATAGCTGTAGAAGAGGGACACATCAGTTTAAAACTAAAAAGGGAAAAAGCTTCATAATTCTTTTAGATCTTTATTTGAACTAATACATTCGGGAATAAATTAAGACTGAGAGAAACAGAAGTGTTCACCTGGGCTATACTTACTAGGTAACTCTCCCGTGATGAGGCTTATCTGTCATCTACAACAAAGTAACACTTTTGCTGTTAATGAAGACAGCCCCTAGCTCAGAAAGTAAAGGCAGTTAAAAGCAAAAAAGCAATTTTATACATTACATCAACAAACCAGGGATAAGGAGTTTGCCAGTTCTGAGATCAGCTCAGTTGCAGGTTTCGCAGGGTGACTTCACCAGCTTAATCTCTCCCTGTGTGTCCCACCATCCCCCTCCCCGCTTTGTGAAACACGATCACTGGCCAAAAAAAAAAGAGCTTAAAAGCCATGACAGAAGTAAAATTCTGGCTTATCTAAGCAGCTTTCCCATTGTTCAGTTATATTAAAAACTTACAGTCTATGGTGACTACCAGCTAGCCCTTTAAACACTGCAGAACTATAAAAAGGATTGATTCTTAACACATATACATACCAACAAGTTATGCAATGTCTTTTCTTTTTTTAAAGACTGTTTATAGTCTTGGTTTCTCCACATATAGTGGTGACTATGCCAGCTAATAACACAAACATTAGCATTTTTTCTAACAAAAAAAATAGATAAATGCTTATAATACCTTCTAATGGGTATGAAAATATAGCGTGCCACACTGGATTTCATAAAACATTTTAAGTCATCCAGAAACAATTTGCTCTATTGCAAAGCAAGATGCTTTTTCGAAAGCCAACACATCTATTTTGCATTAATACATCTGCTGGAACTAGCATGGGAGCCCCAGTTTTGCAGACACTGAAACATTTAGTTTCATGCACTAGAAGCATTTCCACTTTAAAAACCAGAAAAACGCCACACATGGTTCACTTTAGGCTGAGCATAGCATTTTAGCAGTTTTGCTGGCTTCAGTGAAATGACCCGTCACCTTAAGTCAAACATGTAAAACTTGGCAGGGTGGGGATGAGAGAAAGACAGCTGGTCCTGTACCACCATAAAAAAAAACATATGCAAGTCTGGATAATACCATTCCTGAAAATATATACTAGAATTCAACCCAATTACTTAACAATCAAATTTACCATGCTCTGAGAAACATACATACAGTTTTACTTATTTGAGCAGCTTGCACCTGACTGGCAAAGACTAATATCCACTAGCTAGGAAAATCTGTATGGAGTTAACCATGTGCTAGAATACAGAATATGGTGATGACCTCAGTAACACTATCAGCCCTTTGCATATCTAAATTCAGAAAGGTAGAGGTATTCCAAATATAGATCTAGCGGGTGGCATGCTGTCTGCTGCAGTCAAACGATCTGGTGTATTAATTTAGCAGGGAATATATTGGCACCCCTTCTTCTATTCTTCCAGTGTGAGACTTTGGATAAGGCTGCCAAGAAGTGACTAAAGTTGTCATCCCATTCTGAAAAATGGGTTCGGACCCCTGGGAGTCCTGGCTGAAGGGCCCTCCAGCAGATGTCAAATCTTATCTTTGAAGTAGCTACCCTTAGTTTGCATAATACCATCAGAAAAATCAATTTTAACTTTGAAAGTTATAAAAAGATTAATAATACTTAAAGGGAGTAAAAAGCCCCCAGACGAGCTTCATGCCATGGATTTTTATCCATTTACACCCTTTGGCTAGTGTGACAAATTAAAGCTCAAGCAGTAAGCAGCAGAGCTTGAAGGGAAAACAGAACCAAGTTTTCAACCTAGTAACAAGTAGATTTGAGTTTTAAACATGAAGAGAGGCAGTTTTGGTAGCTGATGATGAACAGCTGCAGAGAAGCAAGCTTTGAACAAAATTAAATGGAAGATGGGATTTTCAAATACAACATTGTTACTGCACTGATAAACCTGTAGTTTAGGCCAACATCTGTCATGTTACTGGGTTGAATCATACATACAAATAATTTTTTCATTTCCAAAGAGTTGGAGACTGCAAAGCTATGAACAGTGGTTGAGGAGGCTTGCTCCAAGCTTTCCAGAACAGATTTATCCTTCTACAGTGTCTGGGGATCTTTTTTCCTCCCCCACTCCTTGGAAAAAAACAAAGTTTTCTGCCTGGAGACAAGAGTATTTCATAATCAACCCACCTTAACAGTATCAAATGGGTGTCCTACCAGCACTCCAGCAGCACCTGAAACAAAACAAATACCATGGTTAAGACTCATAGTTTTCCTCTTGAGTCTGGGGCTAGCAGTAGCCCAAGCATGACCACCACCCTGAGGTGGAAGTGCACAGCCTTGTTGGTGGGCCAGGTAAAGAGCATCCTATCAAGCCAGGAGATAAGAGATCTACAATTCAGTCCTTCAGGCCAGTACTAGGTGCCTTTATGCTCCCATCGAGCTTCTCGGCTGCAGGCAGAGGTTGGCATGTGTGACTGCAGAGTGTGCCTCACCATACGGGTCACACAGGATGCTCAGCAGTGATTCCTGGCCTCATCCCAGCACAAGTCCAGTGGGCAGAAATTGCAGGTTTCCTCCAAAGCAAAATATTTCATGTACCTGCCACTCTGTGGAGGCATAGAAAACCTGGAAGCCTCTCTAAAAGCAGAAGAAAATCCCTGCTCTGCCCATAGCCTTTCCAGACATGACTGTAGCACCTGCAGAAGGACCAGGCATTACCAAAAACCTTTGCTTTATTGTTGTGTCAAAGGACTTTTTAGGAAGGTACACGCAGGCCTATTATACTAATCTAAATACACACATTTTGCAAGCACTGCCTGAAGCAAGGAATTCTCTAGCTCCCTATTTCTGTGAGCCATCGATCCATTTATGACTGCCAACAACAGGGAGAATTCCAGAGTGCTTCAGTCCACCTTCTCCCACTTGCAGAAGGATAACCTGCCTCCGTCTCCTGGAGGGGATGTGGCAGAAGCACCGTGCCCACCCCAGGGCGGTCCAGGCTGTCCAAGGCCAGCACAGCAGCCAGGCTGCCCAAATCGCGACAGGTGCTGCGTTCGGTGTGACAATGCCAATGGCGCAAGTGACCATGTGGGATCCTGGCAAGGCCAGGATCACTATGGTGGAGTCAGAGAGATGCTGGGGAAAAAAAAAAACACCCAACCCCCCCCCAAACCAAAAAACAAGCCTCTTCGCCAGGTTGGCAAGGAGAACAGCAAACACAAATTACCGAAGATGCGAGAATAAATCTGAACGCGATGTTAACGGCTGCTAAAAATAGAAGGCAGACCGCGAGCAGACCCAGACAGCCCCACGCAGGTACCCCCCCGCCCCGTCCCCCCTTGGCGCTAAGGCCCCCGCTACACAACCCCCGGCCGAGGGGCTCCTGCGCCCGCCACCGCCCCGGGAG
>JAVJGI010000063.1:37979874-37995088 GCA_035590275.1 Ibycter americanus | reverse complement strand
CGGCGGAGCATCAGCAGCAGCAGAGCCGTTCCGGGTGGCTCGGGGAGGCGGCGCGGCGGCAGCTCGCTGGCCGGGTGGGGCATCCCCGGGCGCTGGGGGTCCGAAGGCCCGCGGGGCTCATGCCGCCAGGACTTGGGAGAGGGTGCCCCCTTTTAACGGGGGTGACGTGCCTGTAGCACCTCTTCTGTGAGGAAAGGCAGAGCTGGGGGTGTTCAGCCTGGAGAAGAGAAGGCTGCGGGGAGACCTCACTGTGGCCGTTCGATACTTAAAGGGGGCTTGTAAAGATGGAGAGAAGCGTTTTACCAGGGCCTGTGGCGCTAGAACAAGGGGCAACCATTTAAATCAGAAGAGGGTATGTTTAGATTAGATATAAGGAAGAAATTCCTTACTGTGAGGGTGGTGAGGTGCTGGAACGGGTTGCCCAGAGCAGCTGTGGATGCCCCATCCCTGGAAGTGCTGGAGGCCAGGCTGGATGGGGCTTTGAGCAACCTGGTCTAGTGGAAGGTGTCCCTGTCCATGGCAGGGGGGCTGGAACGGGATGGTCTTTAAGGTCCCTTCCAACCCAAACCATTCTGTGATTCTATAAGCAGAGTTCCCCACCCAGTGTTGTCCCAGAGGGGAGGAAGGGTTGCACCAGCAGACGTGGGCTCTGTGCTAACTGCTGCCCCCATGGTACAGCTGGAAGTGCAGGGATGAGACCCTACCTCTGATGGTCAAGGCCACAGATCAGTAGCCTGCTGCCCGTGGGGCTTAGCAGAGCCCTGGATCTCAGTCTCGTACATCACTGCTGTGCTTCACCCTGCAGAAGAGGCATCTCCCCTCCCCACAGGCTTTTCTTGTTCAGTATTAATTCTGCTTTCCTGCTAACATTACCTGGCTCCGAGCTGCCCTGATACCAGAGCTTTTAAATGGGAAACTCGAGCTGTTGACAGGTTGAGAAGGGAGCCCTGTTCAAGCTGCTTGTAATTCCTGCGGGCAGTGTCTGAGAAAGGGGAATACCAGTGGCCCAGAACAGTAAGTAGCCTATTCGAGCTTTGCTTGGAGTAACATGATCTTCTTCAGGGCTTGTAAAGTCAGTTTTCAAAGAGTTAAGTTCCAGAAGCAGAATGGAAAAGCAGCTGGATTTTTTTTTTTTTTTAAATTGCTTTCCATGATATGGCAGTCCTTTTCTAGGTGTAGAGGCTCAAAATAAAGCTGATAAAGTGAAATAGCATATAAAAAAATCAAGCCAGCTTTTACCTTGTGTGCAAAGAAAACACACACTGAACAAAGACAAGGATGCTTCCAAGGAGGTCCAAAACTACTAATACCACAGAACAAAACCTGAGAACCTTTCCCAGATTTAACAGCTCCTGGACCATCATTACAATTAATAAGCAGATAAGATGGAAATCCAAAGCTCTCAATGAATCCCTGACCTTCCCCAGATCTTCCTTCAACCCAACACTCACTCGGGTTCCTTCTCATCTCTAAACACAGTCAAATGAAATCAAGCCCCCAGGTGTCTCCAGGATGCTTTGGATTCCCTGATTCACATACCTGTCCAACCTGGGGACGACCAGTTGGTATTAGAGGGCAGGCAGGCAGGCTGGCCCTGCCCTGCACCGCAGCGCCGGCGGCTTCGGGAGCTGCCCACTCCTGCTGTACCACACACCGTCCTCCATGCTGACGGGGTCCTTAGACCTCACTGAACCCATACACCTGCAGCCAGTACTTGAAATCACACAGGAAGCCCCGATTGGTCCTTTTTCTACAAACATCTTTCTCCACGTAGAGGTGGAAGTGACTTTCTAGGAATCTTGTCCACTCTGGCATCCAGGAGAGGAACTGCAATCGTGTGCACAGCTCTGCAAGTGGAACTCCAGCTGTTATACACATCTGCCTTGTAGCACAAGCCTTGGAAGGACCAGCTTGGCCTAAAAGGTTCCTGGCCAAAGTGTTTTTAATCTGTTATTCAAATCCTCTGATCTCCCAGGCAATCTGCCTCAGAGAAATTACCTCCTCCACCAGAAGTGTTTTGTAAGTTTAATGTTCACCCACAATGGGCAGGGAAAACATTTGCTCTTTCTTTGCAGGCACTTCTTAGGTTATCTGAAGATGGTTTCAATCTTAGCCTTTTCTTCTCTGAATTACATTGATTATGATCTTTTGACCTCTGATTCTTCTTACCCTCCTCTTTCTTCAGTTGATCTGGCATTCCTTGAACTGACCCCTAAGGCTTTGCTGAGTGAGTACTGGGAGATTACCTTTGGTGTTCGCAGACAACACTCTTCTTCATGCACCTGAATATGAGATCAGATATTTGCAAGGTTCCTCACATAACAACATAACATAACATAACAAACATAACATACATAACATGATATTATTCATTTATGGGCAGCCTGTGACACATGATGTGCCCCAGACCCTTTTCAATAGGTCAGCTGCATGCCACGATGTTCCCTATCTTATACTTGCAGTTTCTTTCTATGTAGTCATTCCTAGCTGTCCAGGCTAAATTGCTTTTTCCAGATTGTTTTTCTGGTTTGTCAAGATCACTTGAATTCTAATCTTGCTGTCCATGTTTGTGCAGCCCCTCCCAGGTTGCTGCAATCTCCAAAGGCCTGTCTTGTTCCTGCATGCTTGAGCTGTTACTAACAAGCTTTACTCAATGCTTCTGGATGTTTTATTCAATGCTACTGAGCCCCACTGGAGCAGGCACAAACTTCAAAGGAGACGGGGGACGGTGGGGTGGCACTTTATTAGCGCAGAGAACATCAAGGACTCGTTGGTATAAAGTTTGAGATGTCGAGGGCTGCTTCACTAAGGAATGAGCATGGCTTTAGTCCCGCTGGGGAGTTTCCCTTTTGTTCATTTTTTCTTGCTTGGGGTTTTGTTTTGTTTTTTGGTTCCAGTTACACTTGTGAGGCAACATTGTACGAACGCAGAGGAGTTTAGTACAGCTGTGTGTGTGTGTCGGGGGGGCTGTGAGTCAATACAGGCGCTTATATTTGTGTGTGGCTTCCATAGGAGCTTGGTGATAAAGGGAGGGAAGTCATACAGCTCTTACAATTTGGTGGTATTACTTAGGCCAGATGTTTTGCCTGTTGGTCCAGGGCCTTACATGTGCAGTACAGATACAGTTTTGGAGAGGAGAGCTAACCTGACACTCAAGGAAACCCTGATTTAATGGTTATCCTCTTCACTTAAGCTGTTTTTCTAGATAGTTCAAAAGCTCTGTCTGCTCTTGTGTCTGCTTTGTTGATGTGTGATGCCTCCAGCGCAGAGCATGACTCAGACCTCTGTTGGGAGCTCTTGTGCCCTTCAGGCTCCATAGATTCAGCTCAGCTGTGACTATTTTTCTTTTTATTCTGCTAAGGCAGATCCAAACATAACTTAGAACTGGCTGGGATGCATCCCCTGGAGACCTGGAGTGAGGGGTTTTGCCTTCCCTGCTTTCTTCTTCTGTGGGAGTATTTAGCTTCCCTGCTGGATGGTGAAATGTGGCCTCATCAAATAGAGAAAGCAGAAAAGAGCGAGCTAACAGCGGCTTGAGAAACACACAGAGTCTACCAGCATGTACAGCAGCTGCACTGAGAGAAAAGGTTAAATTTATAATTTAATGTTGTCCTTCAAAGACTCTCTTCCCTTTGTCCTGCTGTCTTTTAGGTCTGAATGGTGGCAATTCAGGTGGAAGAGGCTCTGCAGATGATGCTGGATGGGTAAGATAGCAGAGAAGGTTTCCCTTCATTCTTGTGGCAAGAAGTGACTCTGTTGGCTGTCTGCTGCCCTTGATGGCACCCAGGAAAGATCTGGAGAAGGTGAGACTGAATGGAAACCTAGGAAAGGGAAATGGGAGAGTAGGGAGGGGAACAGGATAAGGCAGAGAGTAAAGAAACAGGAGAATTAACACTGCAGGTAAATGAAATGTGAAGAGAGGGCAAAAGCAGATAGAAGTAGGAAAGGACCAGAAATGTGGAGTTGTGATAAACTCGTAGGAATTCTGGTGGCAATGGCATGTGATAAAATACACATTGTTGACTCAGATGTTTCAAAATCTTTCTGTTTGCTTACGAACTTGGCATCAACTAGAACGTGGAGGGTGGTGGAACGGGGGTGGGGTGGTGGTTCCCCTTTGCTCCTCAGAGCTTCACTGAGGCTTGGCCAGCTCTGTGGGTACCTGGCAGGAGAATTTCCTTTCATATAACCTTCTGCCCTTAGCCCTTTCCTTACCTTCTAAAATAATGCACTGCTGCATCATCACAACTTCAATACTCATCACGTTACCTAGAAAAATGCATCAGTTTCTCTTTTTATTTTGAGCTGGGACTGGATTTTGAGCTTTCTAGCACCTACTTGGGCTCCCTGAATCACTCTGCAAAGACTCGTTGGGGCAGCAGCTCTCTCTGTGCCCTGTTTATGATGTGAGCTCAGGTGGCATTTAGAGCATGTGCATGCAGCCGTGTGAACCTGGCATTTATACTAACAAACTCTTTGCACGGAAAACCTTGCATTTTTTGGAGACTGTAGTCCAGCACAACTAGGCTTGAAGATCAGCTAGTGCTGTACTGAATGGCTGACCAGCTAAACCAGCAACAAATAAATCCAAATAGTGAAAGTAGGTAAGTATTGGGATGCAATGTTAAGTGTATAAGAAAGACTCAGAAGCTGAGTTGCTCTGTGCAAGCACCCAGTGTCTGAAAAAGAATCTTCTCCAGGTGAATTCACAACAAAGGTTGTGTGGATTTGAGTAATTTTCTTTGTTTTCTTCAACACTGTTGTATTCGTTGGCCCACTTGTACTCATTGCCCCACGCAATGTTATGTTATTGAGTCAGGTTATTAGGATACTCCAGCTCCTCAGGATGCAGCTGTGTTTGAAGACAAGAGCAGCTAAAGCATTATTCATAGGGGACTAGATGCCTTTATTATCCATTAACTTTATGACCTTGGGTGGCTTTAGGATATTCTCTGACGTTATTATCCCACTGGCTTCAAAGGTACTGTATATCAAATGTTGAAACTTCCCAGCCTGATAAAATCCCTTGATAAGACTGGTGTTTTGAAGCATGAAATGTAACTGATGCATTTGTACCAGAGGCAAGCACTGCTGAAACAGAGCTGCCTTGCTTACAGACCTGCTGATGGGTAGGGGCTTTGTGAGCCCCCAGAATGTCCTGGTCAGGATCCCAGGATGGAAGACCCCTTCTGTTCCAAGGGAAACCATGGCAGGCGAACAACTGTCTAAGCTAATGTCTGGGGTGCTGAGCTTGTGAGAAAAAGAGACTGAGAGGTGCTGCAGGAAGGGAGTGGCTTAGTATGCTATCAATTGTGAAGTGCCCTGGAAAGTTTGGTGTAGCTCCAACATCCCATGCTTTATCTCGATAAAGTGGAAACATTTTTATTACCGGGAACACACATTTTCTGGAAATCCTGACCCTTGCCATTTTAAGCAGAAGTGGCCAAGTTCTGACGTGCTCCATCTGTTGTTTGTCTCAGCTTCTGCTCCATGTGATACTGTGTATGTGGAGGGGCATTTTAGTTTCGGTTACTAGTTTTAAATATACTGGTCTGTCGGAGAAGGCAAGAGGAAGAAGCATAACCTGCACTTAAAACCGTCAACAACATTTATGATCACTGTGAGGAAGAATCCATCCCTGTTCATAGACAGTTGTCTTGTGCTTTGTTTGAAATACAAATCCACAGCTGACGCCCTGGTGCTTCCCTGGAAGTAGGTGAGAAACAAACAGACCAAAAAATGAGAAAAAGCTGCCTGCAGGCATTAGTCCGAAGTCCTTTCCTTGGCATTATCTTTAATTTCCAAGACCATATATACTTTGAGTTCTGTTAACTAAACTGCTGAATCTTTTCCCTTTCTGTCATATTTCTTTTAAGCAGTCAGCAAGTAGGCTAGCAAGGGCAGACCTACACACACACACCCATGGTGGGTCTTTTCGTCTGTCTTCATAGGTCCCATCTTTATTCTCTGACCTGTGCTCGTACTATGATGGCATGTAAGACATGATAATTTTTTTTTTATGTATATTTGGGGAAGGAGCTGAGTCCAAAGTACTATATATATATATAAAAAATATGTCTATATATAATATGAAATATTATGAGGACTACGTCGGCCTATGTCCTCTTACGTTAGCTGCAGGTGGAGTGAGTTTCTTTGCTGCTAGCCTTGCTCGGAGAAGACCAGAAGACTTTGCACGTGCAGGCAGTTGGCGATATGGAGAGCAGGTCTCCAGCAGAACCCAAATGCTAACCTATTTGGCAGCAGAGTTTTAAGATGTCAGAGACCATGAAGAGGCACGTTGAGATAAAAGGGTGAGCACTGAGTCCAGTTACCTGAATTAGCAACTGTCTATCAGTCCAGCAGCTTTGCCCATCTCTCCCTAAGCACGTTACTCGGTCACTCAACAAATATACTTGTGACTGGTGAGAGTGAGCAAAAACTGTTGGGAAATCATTCAGAAAAGGAAGATAAAAACTCAGTAGCCAGCATTTTTATAGCATTTTTCCAGTCTGGATTTGCAGACAATAGAACCTAAGCCTTAGGCTGTTTCTGTGAAGTAAAAACGTGCAGTTATGCCCATTTCATAGATAAGGAAACTGATAAAACTGATTTGTCCCAGGGGAACAGGAGGCAGAGCTAGGAGAACAGCCTCCTCTGCCTGCCTCCTGTCTTTGTTTTTAAGCCACTTTGTTCTTACAGGAACATTTCTGTGAAGCAAATGGTTTTTCACTGCCAACAGCTATACAAATACATTTTCAACACCACGTACTTGAAATCCGCTGGCACAGTTTGTATCCACATGCAAAGTCAACGACTGGAAGACCAGGTCTCCAGCTGAATCTAAATGCTAAGTTATTCAACAGTGTAGGCACACAGTATGATGCACCAGTCAGTAATGAACGAGGAGAGCGAGCCAAAAAAAGCAGGAATATGTTCTGAGGCAATGCCAATAAGGTTTATGTACAGACATATTTTTAATATCTTGGCCTGTCTTCAAGGCAGTTTCCTTCTGGGTCATATGTGGGCTTCCAGCTGTCATTCACATGACATATGTTTGCTGTTGTATTAGTTTTGCACAAAAGGCACCCATTTCTTAGAAACTGAAAGAACAGGCGTAGCAGAATGACTAATGCGCCTTTGCAGAAACTTCCCAAGAACTCTGCGAGATGGGTGATCATATGGCTCCTGAACTAACGCCAGGGGAAAGGCAAGAGTGGTAAGTGAGGCTGTGAACTTCATATGATATTCAGAGACTGGCACTGTTAGTACTGATGTCTGGGTATTCTTTGCCAATGCTGGGGGTGCTCCTGAAAAAGCTATGGAAGCTTCTAGCTTAAACCTCAATTTTTCTCCAGCTCGAGCCAGTGGGAAAAGTCAGGTTAATGCTAGCGGCACAGGATTGAACACTTGCTGATGAAATGGGTCTGTATTTCCACTAGGATAGTGCACACTGCTTACAGTTCTATGGCAGAGATCCCTGAATTAGTACTGTCCAGCTAGAACTGGGTATCAGCAGCTCTTTGCCCTCCAACAATATGGGGATCTTCTCTGGCATTAAACTTGCTTTGTAGCAGAATTTTTAAGGGAGATGCTTTGGTTTTGCTTGAATGCATGAATTCATTCAATGTAATTTCACTTGTTTTCCACTTCTGTGGGACAAAAAGTCTTAAATTCTTTTGTATATATCCCCTCTTAGCATAAGCTCATAATAATGCTGGTATTTAGAAAAAGTTCTCTTTTCTGAACTCATTGGTGCCAGCTTTGCCAGTCAAGTATAACAATCTTTCCCACATGATTTTAGCAGCTGATATCAAAGTCCTAAATAATAATGCTTTATAGTCCTAGAGCTGCATTTTCTTCCAAATTTCCAAGTAGCTCTGAGGTTGGTTGTTAAATCACATCAAATCACCTAGTTTCCAAGGGAAGAAAGACTGTCGATTAGTCAAAATGACGTAGCATCTCATACATTTTTCATTAGTGTATGGCAGAGATCTGAGGGAGACAGTTTGAGAATATTGGAGAAAAGGATGCAGAGGCATAGATTGGAGAGAGCACTGATACTGCAACAGCATCATCAATGCATTTGGGGCTTGTCACTGTTCCTACCACAACAGCGATGTTTTACTGCCTAACACCTGTACTACCCCTGCTGAAAAGGTTGAGGGTTGTACATTAATATCGTCATGACAAATAAAGAGTACATTATTGCTTGGTGGGGAAGAAGAGGCTGGGAAGGTGAGTGCCTGCCCCCGCTCCTGGCTCTCCAAGCCTGCTGCCAGGTCATTGACTACATCTGCTGTTCATTACAGTGCAGAAAACGTGCAAGAGGTTGGAAAGAGGCTCCAAGTGCAATTGGAAAGTCAGTAACAGTCCTGACATCCCCTCCCTCCATCACAGCCAGGAGTCCTTCCAAAGTGCTAGCAATGTCAGCTGGCATAAAACCCTTCCCCAGAGCTGACTGTGGTGGTGCACTATCACTTTTCCCCTTTCTTATTGTAGTGATCAGGATTTGGGGGGAAGATTTATGTAGCACTTTAAAAGAACCATGAGAGCAATGCTATTTTTAATATGTGTATTTTTTCACATGGGTGTTTGTGTAGGATGGGTGCTAATGTTGCTACTTCCACCTTTTCCCATGATTTACTCCTGAACAGAGAGACTTGTGGCTCTCTGAGAAGTGCCTGAATCCTCGCAGTGACTTCATGGCAGTGGACATGCAGCACACCGGTTGTGCTAATGAGAAGATTAGGTATAGGGAGATTGAGTGACTTGCCCAAAGCCAGAAAATCTGTGTCATTTCTTAAATTACTGCAATCATCTTCAGTCTACTTGGAAATGTATTATTTTCCCTTCCCTTGGAAATGTGTGTAGAAACATTGCAACTTTTTATCAGCTTTCCAGAGGTGAAATCACTGATCATTTACACCTGGCTAAAAGTGATGCAGTTGCCAATGCTCAGAGTGGTTTCCTTACCGGTTTTGTTTGTTTTGCTGTGAAATTCCTGCGGCAAACATTTGAGCCCTTGAAATTATTGTTTTTTCATTAGTACCTGAGGTAAAGGACAATGAGACACTTTGATTTGAAAATCGGTAACACAGCTGGAGCCAGGAGGTTCCACCCCCCTTCCCACCCACCACCAGGCGAGCCAAGCGCCTGGCTCTGCCAGCTCAGCATTGCTGGTGTCACTCTTCCCTGTTCTGCAATGTGCAAACAGCCCGGTGACGTAGTGGGGTAGCACTGTTTGAACAGCCTCCTCAGTCAAGGATTTTTCCAAAATAAATTGGACAGGAATTGATGGATATGCATGTGAATGTGATATCACATAGCACGAGGGGAATAGAAAATGCAGCATATTACGGTAGGAAACGAGGCAGGAGCATTTTCTCAGCAAATCTGGCTTGACGAGCTAGCAGGTGGTTGCAGAGTCAAGAGGTCGGGCTTCTCTTTCGCTTTGCAGGATGGATGGGGTTAGTAATGTCCTGGGAGTAAGCTGTGAAAAGAGAGGGGTAAAGGGACGCACCTGCTTTTTTGTCTCACCTTAAAGATGTTATTAAACATTGACTACCTACCTAAAGTCTCCTTCTCAACCTTCCCTTTTGCTCCATACACTTGTACCAGTCCACGAACCCTGCCGCTGCTTTAGCTGTGGAGCAATTCCCTCTGCCTGGGTGGGCAGGCAGCCGCCTCCTCCTGCGAAGCAAATGGAGTGTTTCATCCATCATGCACTGTGCAAAATTAAGGCCTTCCCCTTTTTTCCTGTCAGTTAGTTTCGTAACTTCCTGCAGATTGCTTCATACCATCAGATCTCTCTTTTCATCTGACAGCACCTTTCATGCTCTGCTCCCTCAAAATTCCCTGTGAAATTCATCCATTTTGAATAAATTGCTCTTAAACAGGTTGCTTCTGGAGGAAAGGACTTGTGAGTTATTTCTAGTGGAGTACCATCCCTTATGGAGGCTCAAGGCGTGCATTTTGTGTGCCATTTCCCAGGGCAGGCTTTGAGAAGATCCCCTGGGTTGAGACCAGGCACTTTCACTCAGCCCCGCAGAGGTGTGGACCATGGCGTTTCTTTGCAAGCTGGACTAGCAGTCCTCTCTGTCAGCCCTTGGACATTGTGCCAAAGGGTGACAGGAACGACTCATATTTGATCTTTAAGATCTTCCTGACTATTCAAGATTTCTTTGGGGCGGATTTTTTGGGCTGTCTCTGTTGACCTGTGGCATTGCGGGGGCTGGATGTTTCTAACTGGGGGCAAGTGTTTCTAATGAGGCTGGTATCTGAGACATGGTATGTCTCTAAAACCTGGGCATGAAAGGATGAAGGAGGAAGCTCCTTCAGCAAGGTGTGAAGAACAGTGAGACCTCAAGTACTCTACGTCTCTAGGAGGACTCCCGGTAAGGGAAGCTGAATTGCTGCCCTGAGGATCACTCTCTTTAGCCGGGAGTTGGTCTGTACTGTTTGGGGTGTTCCAGCAAGTAACAGAACACAGTAACACAGGTTTCATTTCACAGCTGGGGTTTCCTCCACGCCAAATGACACCTTCCTCCATACTTGCTTGTGTGCGAACGCTTCAACACTTGCATGGGGCTCCTCTTCCAGAAGACTCTTCCCTCTCTGCCATTGCATGCCAGCTGGGCTGAGGGAGTCACAGCTAGTCGGTGAGCGCGGCAGTGGATGCTATTTGCCTCTAAGTCCTGGCCAGAGACTGGGAGCAAAGGACTGGAGACTACAGCTGCAGCAACGGTGTTTGCCTGGGGCTTGTGTTACCATGCTAAACCCCTGTGGAGGCAAACATCCCTGAAGGAGCTGTGTGCATGCATTCCTGCACAGCCGGCTGCCCCTAGCAACACCTTCACGGGACTAGGTGAAACATGTCAAGCCCCAAAATATTCTTCTTTCAGATGGGCGCCTTCTGAATGGCCTCTGTTTGCATAGCAATTCCAGTGAAGTGGAAAACGTGACTTCTCCCAGTATACCTCATCAAAGTGACTGAAACCATTATCAGAAGGTTATCAGAATGCTTGAATCTGGAGTCAGCTTTGTGCTATATAAAGCAAACTAACATTTTAATAGAAGCTTTGGTGTCAATGAAGGTTAAAATAATAAAAAAGGGTTAGTTTTCTGTTGCAAAAGGAAAGTTTTTGGATTGTTTGTTTTTATTTTTCACAAGCTCAGAAGGTTTCATGAAGAAGATTCCTTTTAAGCTGTTCAGCTCGGCTAAAGAATGCAGAAATTTTCCTTGGTCTTGCGACATTTCATGGGATGTCTTAGTAACCCTGACACTTCAGTCAGCAAGTGTGACATGCCAGCTAGTCTCTGTTTTCTTGCTGATAGTGCACCAGTCACTGCAATACACAGAAAAAATCCCCCCTGACATGACACTCCCGGCCATGTGATGGGAGGCAAGGCATGGTGACACTTGGGAATATATATTGGAATATATATTGGAATATATATTGGGAAAATATATTGGGAATATAATGAATTTCTTCACTTGGCCTGGAAGCAGGTCCCAGGAAAGCAATACTAAACAGTGGTGTCTAAACAGCGTTCCCGAAGGCAGCGGCGACTGATGCAGCAGCGGCTGGGGCAGCTTGGCAGGTTGGCTGATTCCTGCAGGAACCAGGAGGCTGTAGGCTCCTGGGCTGCCCCTCTGCAGAGGACTGTGTCCTTTTCCCTGTGCGTCACCGACTCCGCAGATCCCACACCTGGTCCTGCTGCTGGAGGGGGCCTGCAAGGGCAGCAGCTGGGAATGGCTGGTGGGAGAAGTGGAAACAGCACCTTTCCCTGCACTTGGCATGTACAGGCTGTTGATGAACCGTTGCTAACTCCTGTATGGTCAGCAGGTGTAGCAAGGAAGGGCTACTGAATAACTCAGTGTGTTTTAGCAGCTACATTGCTAACTCTCTAGATAATATTTTACTTCTGGTTTTAAGTTTTTGCTGTCCTTGCAGGATGTTACACTGGAATAAACTATTCTCTCCAGCACAGAAAGTGTTCAGGGAAGGACATGTAAGAAATTTGGGAAGCAGGTTGCTAAAAATCCTTAAATTTTCAGTTCCCAGAAACTCTAAGCCCTCACACTGAACTGTGCTATATGTCACCGATCCATCAGTCCATCCAAAATATGCACTTCAGTGAGAATTAGGTTCTTGTGAAATGCACAGGAGACAGCATTGGGGACTAAAGTCCTCAGCTTCCCCATGAAGCTGACCTAGGGGGGCAGCAGCCATGAAATTTTCTTTTCTATTTGCTGCCAATGTGCCTTGGCTCTGACCTGGGGAAACCTCTTCAAGAGGAGTACAATTCAGGTCACAACTTGGCAAGCCCTTCACTGCATCAGGACTTCGGTTTCCAGGTTCACTCTGGGCAAAACTTGAGCTCTCCTGTGTAGATGTGGCAGCCCTGCTGTGCAAAAATAGGTAACACGGCATTTTCTTGAGCTCTTGGTTCCCCTTGACTGGCAGGTCTCTCTCTGTGCTTTGCTCTTTCCCCTGCTGAGATCACCACCCTGTGCTGGGTGTAAATTAGGAAGGAAAAATCAGGTTCTGGACCAACCTCCTGACAAAATCTATCTCCCATCTCCCCTGCAGGGCAAAATGCTGGAGTATGGGCAGCACCAATCGTGATTCCTGCTCTGCCACTGAACTCAGCAAGGAGCTGACACTGGAAAGGGTGTTGGGAGACTAAGCAAGAGGTGAAGGAGCAGAGCTCCTCCAGGGGCTGGGAAAACTATGCTGTGGTCTGAAGGGGAAGCAAATGCTTTGTATGTGGTTGGACTCAGTTCTGGGCTTCACCACGTGTATACACAATGAACAGGTAATAATCTGTGGGAATCTGGGTAGAGGTTTAGAGTCAGGTGTGTGGGTTAAGAAAGCCAAGGAAAATTCCTTGGGAAGGGCACAAGGAATTTTTCTTGATGGGAAGGGGGTCTCTTCTATCAGAAGGAGGAAGGGTGGGCTGGGATGGGGGTAAGAGGAGGCATCTCATACACAGCCACCCATGCTGTTTCTCTGTGGTGCAGGGCAGGTGTGTCCTCTGGCAAACAGGTGGGCAAGGCTGGCTTTGGGGGTTAATAAGTACAACAGGGAATGGCCCCTTCACAGCCAGCGTTACCCTGCAAGGCACCCCCCCTTGTGATTTTCCAAGCAAAAGGGCACTGGGCACAGCGGCGGCTTTAGTGCAGCGTTGCAGGGCTTCATGGGATTACTTATTCACTGTGTTCCTGGAACAGCTCCAGGCTTCCCGTCTCTGCCTCCAGCGTACAATTCGTCAAGTATCCACAAGGCTCACAGTCCCCCGAGGCAAGAGAAGACAGTGGGAAGGGGATTCATATTGCAAATCACAGTCCCTGAAGGACCTGCAGGGGTCTGGAACGACCAAACCGGTATCCTCCCTTCTTCTACCTCCCTAACACTTAATCAGGGTAATTAAGGCAGCAGACTCAGTCTGGATGGATTTCATTGCCGGGGCCATTGGAGGTAAATACATAAAGTAGTGCTTGTTGATCAAAGCAGGTTGTTGTGTTTCCTTCTTGTTCAGCTAACGGGCAGCTCTCAATGGCAAAGCTGAGAGTCTTTCGATGGGGGCTGCTTGTTAAAAGTGCATTCTTCTTTATTAAATAGAAAATGTCACCAGGGCAAGTTCACAGAGCTCCTGGAGAAGCAGTGCTGAGGTCATTGCCCTGCAATCTTGTCCGGTCTAATTGCAACGGGACAGGGTGAAACTCTGATAGGAAGAGACAGAGTGGGATGCATTGTGTGCCGATACAAGCCGGCTAGTATTGCCTGGGCAGCAGAACCTCGTGTGATGGGTGCCTGGGGGTCCTGGCAGCCTGTCGGGTTGTGGCTCTGGAGGGCTGGGGATGTGATTTGTGAGACAAGAGGGGTGGAAGCACAGCTTTGTGGCAGTGAAGAAGATCTGAATGAAGGACCTTTGCATTATCTTAGGTTAAGATGTATTTGCAGTTGTGATGGTAATTTCAGTGCAGACACGCTGTGTAGCAGGCTTTGATCTGGGAGAAAGTAGGTTAGCCATATATAAAAAAAGTAAAAGGAGAAAAGTGTGATTTAATTCTAGATATTTTTAGAGCACATACTACTCAAACTCGAATTTCTTTTAACCAACAAAATGTAGCCATTGGTCTAATTTATTTTCTGAAATCTTGTCAGATTTAGCAGAGTATTAAATATCAAGGGAAGAGCCTTGGGGTCACCGCTGACAGAAAAGGCAGGTAAACCTGCCAGATGGGTAAGCCACCCATCCCAAGCCTGCATGTCAGATCTCAATCTGAGATCTGCTGCAACTTGGCAGTTTCCCCCACCAGGAGCAGCCTGTGGTCCTGGTGCAGATGTGCATTTCCCGGGAAGGACCACGGTAAGTTCTACCCTTATTGTTCATCACCCAAAACGTGCAAGTGGGGCAAGGCTTGGCATCTTGGTGGCATCCAGCCCTGGAGGTGCCTGTTCCTCGGGGTGTTGGCCTTCCTGGGGTGCTGGGAGACCCTGCTGGGGAAGGACCTTTCATGTGACAGGTGGGATATAACCAGCCCCTCCATGACAGCTTGCCTTTCTCTTCCTCTTTCCTTGCTGGCTTCAGAGGACCCAGTGGAGATGGAAGCCCTTTGCTGGGGCTTGCAACGGGATGTCCATCCCAGAGGGATTTACCAGAACTCCTCTGAGACTTCACGTTAATGGTGAGGCAGCAATGATTGCATTTGCTCCTTGGACTCCTTTGCTTGTGTTGGCACAGTTAGAGCTGGGCCACTTAAGGATAAACTTCTTTAGCAAAGGAACACGGAGAGTTGAAAACACCCTTTCAAAGTGGCCATTCACCTCGGCATTCTGCTCCTGCTCCCATGCAAAGCCGTGATTTGTGCAGTGCCCCCCTGTCTGGGCACCAGCATCCTGCGCTACCTGATCATTCAGCAAGCTTCTTCCATGGGTGCTCTGGAAACAGGCTCAGCCTGGGAGGATGCATGCTGAGGAGCTCCAGCTGGGACCAGAAATGCCTTTGCTTAGTTTAAGACACTGCACTTGGGTCACAACAGCCCCACGCAACGCTACGGGCTTGGGGCAGAGTGTCTGGAAAGCTGCCTGGAAGAAAAGGACCTGGGGTGTTGGTCGACAGCTAGCTGAACATGAGCCAGCAGTGTGCCCAGGTGGCCAAGGAGGCCAACAGCATCCTGGCTTGTATCCAAAACAGTGTGGCC
>JAVJGI010000063.1:37967220-37979774 GCA_035590275.1 Ibycter americanus | reverse complement strand
CTGCCTGGAAGAAAAGGACCTGGGGTGTTGGTCGACAGCTAGCTGAACATGAGCCAGCAGTGTGCCCAGGTGCCCAAGGAGGCCAACAGCATCCTGGCTTGTATCCAAAACAGTGTGGCCAGCAGGACTAGGGCAGTGATCGTCCTCCTGTGCTTGGCACTGGTGAGGTTGCCCCTCGATTACTGTGTTCAGTTTTGGGCCCCTCACTACAAGACAGACACTGAGGGGCTGGAGCGTGTCCAGGGAAGGGCAGCGAGGCTGATGAAGGGTCTGGAGCACAGGTCCTATGAGGAGCGGCTGAGGGAACTGGGGTTGTTTAGCCTGGAGAGGAGGAGGCTCAGAGGGGACCTTATTGCTCTCTGCCCCTGAAAGGGGGTTGTAGTGAGGTGGGGGTTGGTCTCTTCTCCCAGATAACAAGCGACAGGAGAAGAGAAAATGGCGTCAAGTTGCACTAAGGAAGGTTTAGATTGGATATTAGGAAAAATTTCTTCACTGAAAGGGTGGCCAAGCACTGGCACAGGCTGCCCAGGAAGGTGGTAGAATCACCATCCCTGGAGGTGTTTAAGAAACGCATAGATACGGTGCTTTAGGGACATGGTTTAGTGGTGGACTTGGCAGTCTTGGACTCGGTGATCTGAAAAGTTTTTTCCAACCTAAATGATTCTATGATTCTGTGATTCTATAAGACACTCTACTGACCTCGGGGTGTCAGAGAGCAAGATTTTCCATCCTGTCATCTGTGTCCAGCTCAGGGTTTTCTAAGAGGGGTAATGCAACTTTTCACTGGCAGGCAGAGGTGTTTTCTGGCATGCTGTTCCCTGCTGGGAGCTTGCACATGGACATGTGTGAGGTACCTGGGCAGGGCTTCAGGGCTATGGTCCTACCCTGACATGGGAGAGCCTCCAGGCGTGGGACAGCTTTCCTGCAAGAACTGGGATGGTTTTGGTGCTGGGCTTATTTCATGGCTTATGTTTGTTAGAGCTGAAGCAGTTTTTATGTTCCTGAGGAGGCTACAAACCCAGCTGAAGTGCATCAAACAACTCAAGAGGCAACACAGATAATACCAGAGTTTCTGTTTAGGAAATTACATTCTTGTCACCTTCACTTGTTTTCAAAATGTTTCGGAGAAAGCATGGCTTAAGCACCTCTGAAAAACCGCAGAGATGCTCCCCTTTTGAATCCCATGTAATGATCCAAACTGGCTCAGGCACCTGCACAAATATTGTGCATTTCTTCAGCTTCTGTCCCTTCTGCGGCCATGGGACAAGCTCAGCATCTGCAGCCCGGGAAACTGTGACCTGCTGACTGACTGACTGACTGACTCCAGATGGAAAAAATATGAGAGAAACATGCTTAGTGACAGTGGAGACTTTCAGTAACCACCAAATGGGGCTCGATGTTGTGGAAAGCAGCTCATCTGTAAGGATGTCCTACCTGGCCAATAAAGCTAAGCAGGGGGTTGGATTAGAGACCTCCTAAGGTCCCTTCCAACTTGAATGTTCCTCTGATCCCATGTGTGTTTTCTAGCCCTGCTATGGCAGCAGCCTGGGCCACAGCAGGGGTCAGGCAGTGATGATTAGGGCTGTTGATGACTAGGGGATGACTTGACTCTTATGCCAGTCATAAAGATTTAGGAAGGGGAAGCTGAGGTTCACCAAGCAGTGGTAGAGCAGCAGGGTCTGCAGCACGCCCAGGCTTCTCTGCATCCTGCTGGAAGATTACACACCAGTCACATGCAGCCCAAGGGTAGATAAAATAGTCCACCTAGGGAGGGAACATGCTGTCTCCTGATCCTTACAGTTAAAACAGCTCCTGCTGGCCACTGCCAGGGTCACATTACTGGATGGAGTTCAGCTTGTTCTGGGTATGGGGCACTTCTTACATTCCCACCTCTTCACCTGAGGTCTTTGGAAGTTGCTGTCTACCTATCCAGCATATGGACCATGATCCCTGCTTCTCCCTGGGGCTCTCAGGCATCTGCCAACAGCTTGGAGCTGTGGTCAAAGTGGCCTGGCTCCTGAAGAGACCGTGAGTAATCCAGCTCCAGACCTGCACTCTGTGTGTGTGTGTGTAGGGAATGCCACAACCTCTGCACAATACCTGAGAACATCTCAGATGAGGCAGGCATAAAAAATGGCTAGCTAAACCTAAACAAGATCATTCACCTGACTCTGCTATTTATTTTTGTCACAGCTGGTACAGTGTTACTCAGTGGCAGTCCCACAGGAACCCTCTCCCGTATGCATGCTATACATTGCTGGCCTTGTTTGATTTTGCTGTGCAAATAGGGCATGTATGGGTCATGCTATCTTTGTCCCAGGCTATTTATATTGTGTGACATTGTGCAGAGCCCTTCTTTCTCGGCTTTTGATAGACTTGGCTGAGCTCCTCAACTCTGACAACTGCTCAGAGTCCTTTGGCTCTTAATGAGCACAGTTCATGGCAGGCTGTGGTTGTTTGGAGGCTTGGGGGGCTCACATCTCCCCTTTGGTGGGAAAAGTGAAAAAATTTATAGTCTTCTCCCAAGCAGAGGTGTTTGATCCTTGCTGGAACCAAGTTGACTAGGAGCCCTTAGGACTGAGAAGCAATGGGAAATAGGCTGGCCTGGGGGAAACCTGCTTTTATTTTGTCCGTGATGCTGCTGTCTCTGCATCTTAATTTCTCCAGAAGGGAGGACGCTTCTTGTCAAACACTGACACAAACCAGCCTTGGTACCTGATGTGCACGAGCCAAGGCTCCTACTGTCCTGAGCTGGTGGAGCAAGCCGGAGCTCAGCTGTGCAAGACACACAGTGCCCCGGCATCGCTGGCGCCTGGTCAGCCCGTGGCCACTGCCTCTGAGGTTTGGGGAGGCTGAGACCAATGCGATGCCAAATCTTCCTGGCTGGGACGTGGTGCTTGGGCCAGGGGAGGCCCTCTGAAGTCAGTACTGTCATGCTGACATTGACTTATGTGCCGCTCTTCCCTGGCTGGCAGGATCCGTGTTTGCAGTCTGCCTCTGGCCGGTGGCTGGGAATCTGGGACAGCGTGGCTGGCCCTGGGTGACTTCTTCTGTTGTCAGTCTCTGCTTGGGCCAGAGGCATTGCTCCTTCAAGCCATATTAGTCTGCCTGTGTATTCCTCCTCACCATCTGTCTTCCAGTCTTATCTCATTTTGGTTTTGAAATACAGAAGATGGCTTCTTGGATGATTTTTCATCTTCATTGCTATTTATCTGGTGGCAGATTTGATAGAGATTTTTGAAGAACAAACCTCATTTTTCTGCAAGTTGCTGTTGGTTGTTTCCTTCTGAGTAATGCACTTCGGGATTGTCTCCCAGTGACTCCCACCAGCAGCTGCTGCTTTTTTCCAAAATGTAGCAGAGCTTTCCAGAGCTCCCAAGCAGCCATGTAAGGTAATCACAGGTGAACATGCCTAGTGAAATGCCCACGGCAACTAATGTATTTTTAAACATCTTGGGTTTCATTTTTTTTAAAGAAGGACTCAATGAGAAGCAGTTTGCAACCTGTGAGCCACCAGACATGAACTGTATCTATGACTACGTGGATCCCTGAAGGGATCATCCAGCACTTCTATGAACTTGATCTCTGTCTAAATAACTCATCTGGATACAGCTCCATCATCCCCCAGCCTGACTTCCTCTCAGATGACATGGCAGCTGATGCACTGGGGGGAGGTTAGCTGGTCAGCCCCTCTATCATCTGTTGTATTTGCCAATAGATGCATTTAGATCAAAGCTGAGAGATGAGGTGAGGTAAAGGCAGGGATGGTGGGTGATCTGTTTGTGTTTGTTACTGCGACCAAGAGAAGTCCGTGTTGGAACTCTTTTGCTCTCCTTATCTGCCAGTGGCTACTTAACTCCAGTGGCTCCTTCAAGGCCTCAAAATGAGCCTGGGTGTCGATGGAGGATTGAGAAAGCCCCCCAGCAGGCTGGAGCTGCTGTCACTGCTGCTGGCAGGGCGCTGTGGCCAGCCGGCGTGCGGGGCATGCTGCCAGGCGCGCTGGCTTTGGCACACCCAGCACCGACCCCTCACTGCCCCTGCACCGACCCCTCACCGGCCCAGCACTGACCCCTCACCACCCCTGCACCAACCCCTCACCGCCCCAGCACCCGCTGAGCCCCACGCGGCCCAGGGTGGGTGGTCGCATCGCCGGGCAGCGCCGTGGCTTGTGCTGGGCCCTGGCATCACGCCAGCCTGCCAGGGCTCCAAGCTCCTCGCTCAGCTTTTGCAGCAGTGTTGGGTGCATGTAGGCAGGAGATGCACTGCAGAGGCTTGGTCCAGCATGGTGCTCTGGACCCCCACGCCCAATGAATTCCTCGCCCAGGGTTACAGATGTGCTTTGTAAGCGGCAGCCAGGGCATGTCCAGTCCCTGGCGTGCAGGAGGCAGAGGAGTACCTCTCCTGTCTTCAAGAGAGATTGCTGTAATGCATGAGGACTACCCCTCTGTTATAGATGTCCTTGTGACCACTGCTTTTATTCCTTAATAATCCCAAGTCAAACATGGAGAACCAGAATTGCTCCAGAGACCCTCTTGTGTGAGTGGGGATGCTCTGCACCTCACATGAGGGTGCTTGGTCATAGTCCAAAGATGCTTTACTGCCTCAGCTGAGAGGGGGAACGAAAGAGTCTGGTATCATACAAGTCATTCCTCCAACCTTCCTGCAGCAGTGCTCTCAGTGTTTCTCCCAGTCCTGGCTTGCACTGTGGTGTTATTCCTCCTGAGAAGTTTCCCATGGTACTTGGATTCACCCTCTGAGTGTGCCTTGGTCACGCAGAGAAATCTGCACATTTTGCTCTGTCATGCTTGGCTCAAATGTCACTGCTGGAGCTCGAGAGAGGTCTGGTGCCAAGCACAGCACGGCTCCGAAGTTACATTTTTCTGCCGTTCCCCTAATGCCTTCCTATGATGAGGGAAAATGGTCTGTTGTGACATGTGCTGTTAACCATCTCCAATATGCTCTCTGTTTCAGGTGGCCTAAGCACAGCAGTGGGTTATCCGCTGGACACAGTGAAGGTACCTGTTGGACCTTTATTTCTTGACTACAGACTGAAAACAAACAGGCCCTTTTGCTTTCCCTGTTTTAGAAAACTAGTCACATGTCAGTACTTTCATCTTTGTTACACCAACATATTTCACTTTAATTGGTTGTGTGGTTTTTCTCTTTTTTTAAAAAAAGTAAATTGTTTGGTGATGTTATTTTATGGCTAATTATCTGTTTTGCTGTTACAGCATTTGTTGATTTATATTTTTTTTTCAATCTGCTATCTGCATTTTAAAGTTGCCCTTGTATTCCTAGGTGAGAATTCAGACTGAGAGGCATTACAATGGGATTTGGCACTGCATTCAGGAAACATACAGGACAGAAAAAGTAGGTACCTCTCACCAGAACTGCTGATACCAGTTACGGATGCCTTGTTTCAGAGAAGCAGAGCTGCCTCTGTCAGTTTGGGAAGGATGGGCAGAAGTTACATACAACCATTTGTTGGGAGAAGGGTGAGGATGAAATTTAGTTTTGTTGATGAGCTGTAAGACAGGAGTAAGTATTGTCTCAGTAATGTATGGCCAGTGTTTTCGAGCACATGCTTTCCCATGACATTCCCTCTTAAAAATGTCCTTTTTCCTCTGTTTCCAACTAGGTTTGGGGATTTTACAAAGGCATGTCTGCATCAGTCCTCACGGTATCACTGATTTCTTCTGTTTCATTTGGCACATACAAAAACTTCCTTTGTACCATCTGCAAGCTGCGATATGGGGCTGCAGATGCAAAACCGTCCAAGCTGGATGTTTCTCTTGCTGGAGCTGCTGCTGGTGCTGTCCGGGTAGGTAAACAGCCGAAAGCGAAAGCACAACAAGAGCTCTTGTTCACAAACATAGGAGGCTGGAAAAGCAGTTAATGTTTTCTGTCTGGGAGGCCACAGGAGAGCTTGCAGCAAGCCCAGTTTGTTTCCACAGGGAGGGTCATGCTCTGCCCGTGCTGCCCCATCGCTGGTCGGCTCCGCGGCATGCCCGAGTCCTGCTGGGCAGCTCGTGCTGGGTTTGGTTTAGAGCGCCGAAACACTTAAGAACAGACTATTAAGAATGACATAGACCTTGGCAGCAAACGTAGAAAGAGGAAGAAAAAACAAGCCGGGCAGCCAACTTTCCAAGTGGCTCTGACGGCATGTTTATGTAAGAAAGACGAAACTCCGTGTGTTAAAGCACAGGCCAGTGTTCTGACAGTGGCTGGAGAAATGGGCAGTGCACAGCGCTGCCTTGTAAGGACTCAAAACTCCACAGGGCATCCCTGAGCAGTGATGCTGCCTGGCAAACAGGTGTGATCCCAGGACAGGTTGGTGAGGCTGAATCCAGGAGCAGTTTCCCATAAGCAGATGGATGGATCTCTGTGAACATCTGCAGGTGCTGCAAACACGGCGGAGCTCACCCCAGCATCCTGATGGTGCGCTGGGCAGAAATGTGTGCCCAGTCACAGGCAATCCTCTTACAGAGCAGTCCAGATGGTCAGGTTTCTAGGAGTTTCCTAGCAGGCAACGGCTCTGCTTAACACAGGCTGAGTTTTTTTAGTCTTTATAGCCTTGGTTCCAAATACACATACAAACAAGAGCCCTGATATATGGTACCCTATAGCTGAGGACATCCTTTTTTCATGGCTATCTGGTTTAAGAAGTTGTTATGGGTATTTCCAAGTATTTCATATCCTCTGTTGACTTCTGCCTTGCCTTCCACTGCACAGTGCAGCTTGCATACAAGTCCTGGTGCTGCTGGGTGGGATAGAGGACAGACAGAGGGGAGGAGGCTGGAACTTGCTGGCTTCTGGCAATATTATTGCCTGAAAAGGTGGGAGACAACGACTTTGCAGGAGGGAGATCGAAACAGTGTTCAAATGTGAAGAGTTAAAATATCATCCTCTGATGTTACAGGTTGTGTTGATGGCCCCTAGTGAAGTGGCTAAAGTTCGCATGCAGACTCAGAGGAACCCACATCCCTCCATCGCATCTCCCCAGCCTGTTTCCAAGCCAAAGTACCAAGGATCTCTGCACTGTCTGAAGGTGATTGCCAAGGAGGAAGGTTTTGGGGGTCTCTACAAGGGCTGCTCTGCATTACTCTGCAGGGATTGTGCTTCTTCTGCAATATATTTTCTTACCTATTCTGCTCTGTGTGACTGGCTCACACCAGCTGGGAAAAACAAACCAGGTAGGTATTTGAAAGCATTGCGCATTACCTGCAAAACCAGCTTATTTAGTATCACAGTAAGAGGGAAATCAGGCTCTCAGCAAACATCAGCCACTACCTATAAAATCCTCCCCCAGATCCGATCCTCACACGGCATTGCTGTGTGTGTGCTTCCCGATGCCATGGGGCCACTTGTGCCCTCCAGGTGTGGGTGCCGGCAGCCTGCATGCCAGGGCTTCGCTGGCACGACCTTGTCCCTCAGCAGCTACTCCTCTCCCTGCAGGAGGGCTGTTTACGGCATGCTTTGGTGCCTCTTATGTCGGTATGAAATCCTCTTAATGCAGAAGTAGGATACGTAGCTAGAAATAAAACATGGACAACTTTCCCAGGAGCCATCATGGAGCACAGATCGGGTCAGTCCAAAGCTGGAAAATAAAGTCCATGTGCAGAACATAAAGACACTTAAGTTTCCTCTTGTGATGTAGCTCCAAAAGACAACTGTCCACTCTAAGGAAAGATCAGATAAGTGACATTCAGCAAAAAGCATCTCCCTGAAAACTATAACAATAAGTAGATGCAGCTGAAGAGGGTGCGAGTGCTCTCAGGCTGCATCACATCCAGTTCGTGTGGTTTCCAAAGTACCATGTATGCAAAAATGACCATGCTGTGAGATCAAGAGATCACACGGATTGTGTGAGATCACTGGAAACACCCAGCTGCAAGAGCTGGACAAAATAACTGCTGGAAAACACGGGAGTTAACAAAATCAGTTGCCAACTGAGATGCTCGTAGCCGTATGAGTGCGAGGCTTGAGCTGAGCGCTCCTCCCTTCACTCTCTCCTGCAGGTTTCCTCGTTGTGCTGCTTTCCGGTGGTTTTGCTGGAGTCCTGGCCTGGGGATTAGCTACTCCCATGGATGTCATCAAATCACGGCTGCAAACAGATGAATTGGACCAGCACAAGTACAAAGGCCTCATCCACTGTGCCAGGGAAAGCGTGAGACAGGAAGGTGCAAAAGTGCTTTTCAAAGGCCTGGGTTTAAACTGCATTCGCGCCTTTCCTGTGAACATGGTGGTGTTTGTAACGTATGAAGCTGTACTGAGATTTACAGATCATTATGCAAACAAAAAATAGCTTGTTCTGCTCCGTTTAGAGGTGTATTTTGTTTAGTTTGGTTTTTTTGTAACACAACATCCACAAGCAGCTGCTGAACACTGTCTCCTTCGATGGACAGCGTAAGAAGCACGGACATTTCAGCGAAAAGCTGGATGACTGACGGCTTTGTTTTCTTCTTATAGGATTACAAACTCATCAGGGAGTCTTGGATTTATATACAACCTCCCCTTTATCTCGTTAATGTATTTAGACTGTAGCCACCGCTTAGGCCCTTGAAACCTTTGCAAATATTTATGTTCTGAAAGGCTGCTAGTCTGATCAGGGATTTCGGTAAAGGATTCATTTTGTTCTCTACTGGCACAGAAAATGATCTTCACAACCAAGGCAAGAGCTGGGCGCAGTCTGTGCCATATTTAACACTACCCACTGTGTGCTCTTTACACGCAGTGCCTGTGCTGCATTCACCGAGTAACTTACACATGCGTGCTTCAGGCTGCAACTTTCCCTTCCCAGCTGTAATTTTCCTGGAGAAGTACTCCACAATTATATCCCTTTGGTAGCAGCTGAAATATGATTCTCCTTCCTTTTCCCTGCCATTGGTTAATGAGCGGCTGGCACGGTCTGTTTACACAATCAAGCTAATGGCCTCATTGAAAGTGAAGCCAGGCAAGGGTTTCCATTAAATCATGTGACTTCTCCCTGCGCAGCCTGAGCCTTACAGCATCAGTCCCCTCCCGGCGGCACCGCAGCTTTCCGGAGCTTGGCACGGCTTTGGAGGCAATCTGTTCTCATCCTGGAAGGAGGACAGGAATAGATACAAAACCTCTTTGCTTCTCAAAGGAAAGGCTGCCACAAAATCTGTGCACTAGCAGGGTTAGTCAAGTTAAAGGAGAATTGCAAAGCTGTAGAGTATAATTAAGATTTAAAACTTCAAAAAAGTACATATTCTCCTTTTAAACTACACCGTTAGGAGCAGTTGAATTCTTTTTGTCAAAAGTACATTTTGAAAAGGAATTTCTGACTTTCCTAACAATTATTTCTTTTTCACGAAGGTACAAAGTTTCATCAACATGTCTGTTGAAAAAAATAACACCCACCCTATAGCTTCAGAAGGAAAACCCCTAAACCCAGAAATACTTCAGTTTGCTCATCCTGCCTGGGGAGCAGCATATATGTTCTCTGTCTCTGTTTTAATCCCTGCGTGATGACATCTGGAGCGGACTGGATCCAGCCCCTGTCAGAAAGTGCATTTTCTGGAGGGAAGGGGAAGATTACATTTTTGAAGGAGTTCTCATATTCAGGGTTCATGCCATTCTGGTCCACAGCCACTTTTACCAGTTGATAGCATGGCTTTGACTACACTGACAGTAATTTTGCAGCAGACAGGACGTGCCAGCTACCCTGGACATATCAAAAAGGATCTTGTACTAGAATGACAAATTTTAACATTTCAGGCACTACTAGAAAAGAATAAAGGGGACCTCTTCCACTCCAGAGACCTGTAAAAAGCTCTAGAACTGTCCTCCTGAAGTCTAAGCCTTCAGCTGGCTTTTTAAACATGTTCACAGCCATGCTGTCAAACAATCATCATAATTCTTCTCTCAAGAGTCTACCCAGTTCTTGCGGCTGATCCAAGAGCAGCGTTAAAAGACAAGGCAGGTGGAGAGAATGTCACATGAAAGGGGAGTGAAATGACAGACCCAACACCAAAATGGATTCTCTCTCAAAGTGCTTATGGCCTCTGCAACCTACCACCCCCAGTTACAACTTGGAGCATCAGCACCAAACTTCCTTTACTCAAAAAGTCCTTACAACAGATTAGTTAAGTCCTCAAGATTTGAAATTCCTCTTAAGATGGCTCTTAAGAGTCTACTACCCTCACCTCTTTCTACAAGGGATGCTTTTAACAGAGCGCTGTCCCAGCTGGGTAGTGATTTATCCCAGCTCTGCCTGGATGTTTTCTGGAATCAAACTCCTTTATGCTGTATTATTCTCAGCTGACCTTGTTCGCAGGCACTACATCCTCTGAACAGAGACAGTAAAAAATGCCTGCAAATCAGACTAAACAACCATGTATTGTTAGGCAGTGTTGACGGCATCTATGGTTAGCCCAAGGTTGAAAATGAAGTAGCTCAGCTTTCTTAATAGGCTCATGTATTCAGATGACTAAAAATACCTCTTCCTGTGGGTGTAACTGAAATGCAGCCGGTTTCAAGAAACAGGAATTACAGATGAATTGTAAAAATGAGCAGGATGACAACTGCGGAATCCAGTGCAAGGGGCTGAGCATTCTGAGCCTCAAGGTATTCAGCACCATATAAAAGCAGGATCTCACATGGCCTGAACAAATGCTACACAAGAAGCAAGTTGTACCTCCAGCAAGCTTATTTCAGGAAGGCATCTGCTTTGCAATCCATCCTGTTCACAACCCTTTACTGGAAAAAAGTATATACACAGTGTATGGTTGACTACCTGCCCTAGAGCAAGAACTCACAGCTAACTCACACTGATACACACTACCAGCAGGTACAGGAATTGACTGTACGAGTACTGTAAATAGCTGCACATAAATACGAACCAATTTTTGTTTACTGACATGACACATTGTACATATTATGCACTTCATGACACCCCCCCCCCACCCCCCCAAGCTGGGTGTTTGGCTTCTGGATTTCAGAACTTGACTGCTTTCTGATTTCTTTGTATTCCTTGACCTTCAGCTACTCTGATAATCGCAAAACTATTTATTCTGATAAACTAGCTATCTGAAGGCCAGCTAACAGAATGAAGACACCACATTTGCTGTGCTGATACTGGGTTTACTTTGCTATAGGGACTGCAGCTTGTTGTATAGAGGATTTCTTTCAGTAACAGAATTGGTGGCCTCAGAAAAAAAGAAAATTTTCTTTGGAAGGCACATTGTCCTTTCTGTTTTCATGTTGCTGATAGTTCCCGTTTTCTCTGACAATGTTTATGAATACCCAAGTAGGTTTCAGCATGCCTCTGTGGAAGAGCCACATAAACCTATTCAGATTCTGTGCTTTTCGGACAACAGCAATTGCAGAGTACTATGTTTCCACTTAAGCACCAGACTTTTATGCCAAACCTACTGAAGCATCACTCTGAACAGGTCACGTCGACCTTCCCTTACTTCTTACCTGGCTGCCGTACACAGGAAAATTCAGCATCCAATCTTGCTTGTGACCAGGTAAATCCTTGGACAACTGACCCTTCCTCACTAGCTTGCTCTGGGAACAATGTGAAATTTACCTGGTAGGACTGGATAGAGGTGGGTTATAAGGCACCCTATTTCACTACTTGAAAGGCACTGGACATCAAAACAAGTGCCAGCTCCATCAGATGACTAAATCAACATCTGAAAGGGTATGAAGAGAGGTAAAAAGTAGAGCAAGTGTAATTAAGTCTTTAAAAAATTTTTTTTAAAAAAAGTAAAATCAGAGTTTGATACACACTTCTATCTACATTCTTATTTCAGCGAGATGAACAAAACATGAGCAAACTGAGGAAAATGTCATAGGCATTTCATGCATGCTTTTGAAGTCTGCCTTGTCTTGATTTTTAAATACCTCTGGGACATAAATTGTAATTACAACAGATTTAGGAGTTTGCCAAGACTTCTCTGAGAAACTGTATCATTTCAGAAGCATGTTTGTAAGAATTTGTCAAGACTACTTGAATAAGGTGCTTGCTCAATAAACAAATACTCAATAATTTTGCTATCACTTTCTAGAACTTTTAAAATTGATTTTAATTGTTGGTTATAAAATTAATCTCTATGCTTAACTAGAATAGAACATACTACTGTTTCTCCTACAGTACATTTCCCTTTCCTGAATAACTGAATTAATTTTTAGCTAATGAAATAAATCTTGCCGGACAAATCTGCACGTAGTATTTTAAAGAAAAAATCTGCATTATGAATTTGTAAAAGCCCTTTAAAAGATAAGACTTAAACTGACTTTTATGTATAGTTTAAAGACAACAGAGTAGACTGCAAGAACAGGAAGGTCATCATTAAAGACTATAGTAACCAAGAATTAGTTTTTTACTACTGGATTTAAGAAGCCATTTTTCTTTCCTTAAGAATTGCTCCACCACTTTACAAAAAAAAAAAAAAAAAAAAAGCTTTTCTACTGATCATGAAAGTTGTTGGCACTAAGATGGCATGCCTGTGGGTCATAGAGATACACAGTTGCCAGTTTTTACATTTATTTACATACTTTAATAAATTTAATTCAATGGCATT
>JAVJGI010000063.1:37950613-37967120 GCA_035590275.1 Ibycter americanus | reverse complement strand
ATTGTATTAGCAATGCCAGCTCATGTAAACTGCAAAGAAAAAGACAAAAGCTAAGCATGGCTATTTTCAGTACAAGTTTGAAGTGCATGCAATAGAACTAAATTTGCCTTGCATTTCAGTCTTTCCTTGGTTCCTCGCACAAACATAAACAGCTTTACTTCATATACAACTTGGCACGCAGGCATTTCCATCTCAGAAACGCAAGGTCACTGCTGGAGAGGACTAGTACACTGTGTTACAGAACTGCTGCTGCTGTGAAGGCAGCGGCACCAACTCCAGGCAGCACAAATAGCCCAGCACGTTCTCAGGTACTAACAGGCTGATCCAAGGTCTGCTGAACTCAGCGAGAAGTCTCATCCTTGAAACTTCTCCCTCAAGTGCAATCAGTTGACTTCAAAGGTTTACAGTGAAATTAAAAGTATTGCTTTTTTGGTTTTTATTGTTTTTTTTTTTTTTTTAAGAATGCTACAGCTGATATATGTCTACTAGGCCCCACAGTACAGAACCTGTTAAAGCTTATATCTTTCACATTTCATTCAAATGCCTTCCTGATATTTTTAAATGATTTGCAAATACCACCCATCAATACCCACCTGTGTTATCAAAGGTATTTATTTGATGTAGATAAGCCTGCGGGCTAGCAACTTTCTATTCTATATAAATACAAGACAAATCTATCAGTTTGCATTCAGCACTGTATGTATCAAAACTAATTAGCTAATAATTTGAATTTTTCTTCCATAAATCATAGCAAAGACACTGAAGTTCTTTTTAAGAAAGGAGATAATTAAATATTACATGAGGTATTTAAAGAAAGTATATTTTCTCACTGGAATACATCTTAAAATAAGTACCCCTAGTTCAAATGACCTGGTGCAGTAAAACAGAACAGACAGTACTAGAAGTATCCCTGTGTTCAGCAGCAACTTCATTTTCACAGCATGATTTAACGCTCGGTAATTTTTATAACTAGGAACTAAAATTTGCATTTCTGTACTATCTTCCATCCGAGATTATTAAGGAACTTTATAACCTTGTGATAACCTCCTCCCTCCAGAGGCAGTCAGACCAGTTAAACAGCTGCAGAAACAAAAGTACAGTGAGATTTTTGTGAGTTGCCCCAGGTCAAAGAAGAAGATGATAGCAAAACACCACCTCGATATTCTTTCTCCCATGTTCAACTACCCAGATCTTCATTATTTCTGTATTGGTCCCAGGCCCAAGTCACTGTGTAGTCTACTTTGTAACATTCACTATTTTTTTGTGTGCAGCATGTTCCCAGTAGCGCAAAAGGACATGCAGTCTAGTAAACCAAGGTACACAGTTACTGGTTAGTAGGAGCCTATCTCATATTTCATATTTGAGATATGACCTCTTACCAACGTATCTAAAACAATTTACAAGTTAGTCTTTATCATCAAAATGGAATTTTAATTTATATTTTCAACATGAAATACAATAAAATACAATGCTGTGCTGACAGACATGCTTTTCTGCAAGATTGGGCAATTCTGTCTCATATAGTCTGATTTTAAATAGATAAGAGGCCTATTTTAATTTTGCCTGTACGCTGATGTTCATCGTAATTAACTCATTAAAAGCAGTATTTATAAAGCACTGATTGCAGGCTGTATGTAACTAGGGAGTGATGACATACAACAGAAGACAACAATTACTCGGTTTTGGTTTAATCAAGTGGTAAGTTACATACACATTTCTTCAAAATTCAAAAGCTAGCTTCCGTGGAGTCATGAATTGCTTCACCATTTCATCTGTGACCTGCTTCCGTCTCTCTTGATGAGCTGCTACCAAGGGCTGCAATGTTTCAATAAGTACCTTCTTCAGCTCCCCCGTGAGCAATTCCCCACTTGTGTATGCCTGTCAAGAAAGTGTTGATTACTAAATGTGGTGCTATATGGAAAAAGACTCAGTGACGAGTATTTCTTTAAAAGCCTGGCCCTAGCAAATACAGATTTGGATGTCTTAAAAATAAGCACATGCAGTATCACTCTGAAGATGTAACTTGCAAAATCACTTGTTGCCTTTTAAAAGATTAAGGCAGCTGGGCAATTTCGTATGTGACAATTTGTATGGACTGAATAAGCTACGTTCACAAGAATGTAACTGGGAAATCCTGTAGTTATTTGCAGGAAACTGCATGTTTTTCTCCCTGGAACCCCAGTTCAAATAAACAGTCATCCTAAACTGTTTTTTGTACTAAGAGCTACAAACTCTCGTATTTTTCTCTCACTGCATTTGGGTAAGAGATTAGATGGGATTAAAATACTTTTTTATAGCAAAGACTTAGAATCTATGTTCTCACTGGTAGTCATATTCACAGTTGGTAATTCATTCAGTTGCTCTGACACTGAAAATACTTTAGCTAGAAGCACAGGCTACCAGTTGACTGGTTCAGCCCTGGTTAGAAACCATGGCTGGGGCAGTCCGGCTATGATTTGAAATAGCAAAATCCATGATAATCTTACTTCCCCTTGTCATCAAGCCATTTGTAGTATCAAGTCAAGGTGTAACTCGCTGATGCTCATGCAGCAACAGTAAAATATGGTAACAATGAACCGAATTGTAATTTCAGTGGTGGTTTTTGGGGGTGGTGAGTTTTTCTGTTTTGTTTGTTTGACATAAAAACACCAACATTGCTTTCTCTGAAAGCTTATTCCTCTGGTACCATAACTGAAACAGTTCCATTAATGCCGCTGTAAGCAGTGACTGCATGTTTTCTAATCTGGTTCTGAGGCAGCATTGCAGCAAGCTTCTAGCTGTGGTCTAGGCTTTGTGCTCTGCAGCAGAATTAGGCTGATACTGTTGCAGTGGTTGGAGACTAATGAAAAACAGCTCATCAAGTCAAATGTGCTCCAGATTTCCATACGAAATTTGCAACAGTCTGCATGGGGATTAGTAGCTATCCAACTCTGCTCTTGTGTGGGAAAGAGAGGGCTGGAGAAGAATCTGCAGCTTTTGACTTTCTTGCAGCTGTTCCCAGCATGAGAAAGCTCATAAACCAATGTGATGCGGGTACTATCAACTGCTGATACTGCCTTACAGAGAATGCATGCTGCCTAGTATTGATGATAGTATAGCTGAAGGAAGTGAAATGTCCTGCTACCACCCCTGGGGGCAGAAGTCTGCCAGATAAGTTGCATTTTCCTTAAACCCATATGAAACAATTTTTGCTTGGTCTCAGTGAATCAGTTCCTCCTAGCCATTACCTTTCTTGTGATAATAAGAAAAAACAAAAAACCAGCAAGCTTTAGTCATAAGCTTTTTTAGTTTTGCAGAGTATTTAGGTAGCTTGCAGATAAGGAACAGGCAGAGTGTATTATACAATTAAAACAACACTAATCCTACAGTGGCCACATTTGAAAGGTAGGGGAGATACTGTCCTATACAATGTTGGAGATCCCTACGAAAATACCATGGATTCTTTTTTTTGATTTTTTTTTTTTTTTAAAAGAAGAGATAGATTGGTCTGTGAGAAAGAAGAACATTGCAAACAAACAAATACAGAGATCTTAATACTGAATTGCAAAGGATGGAGAGCGTAAGGATGACAACACAATTACCTTCCTGGAGAAGGTTCATAGGACTTAATTAACAGTATTGTTGAGGACTTAGTTACAGCTTTGTCCTCACAATCAGGAATGGATAATATTATCTTCAACTTGGCTACTTACCTGCTTCAGTTGTTCAAGCCTGTCATCATCCTCTAGGAAGAAAGTCAGGTACATAAAAGACACGTCAACATCACAGTTACCTCCGTACTTTCTGTGTTCTTCAATAGTATCTCTGCCTCCTGAGAAGGCATGCTTGTTAATCTGAAACAACGTAATAATGTTATGGTATAATTTCTACTAAATTCTGGATTACTATATTGTAAACGGAGGTGTATCATGATCCTCCAAATTCTATATTAAGGACTAGCTGAAGTGTGAGTGGGCCAAGTTAATGCAGCGCCTCAGGACCAAAGCAGGGAGGCAAGAGGGGGTCATTAGAATCTAGCAGGGAAAAATAGCTATACACATACTCTTCAGACCACATAATCAGAATGAAAATGAAGCAAAAATTAAGAATAATCCACCCAAGATTCAGTAAAAAGTTTTAAGTTCCTTTTCCTGAAGGTGTTTTCTGTTGGATAGAATTTGTGCTTACAGGAAGTGACCTTCATGTAAGAAAAAAATAAGATAAGGTATTTACTTCATCAAGTAATTAATTTTGAAAGAGATGAAGAAGGCATGGAGAATTTTGAAGAAATCCTACAGAGAATTTAGCTGCCTCCTCTTTTCAAGGAAAAGGAAAAGAAGAGAAAGCAAAGTTAAAGATTACGAAACCCTGGTTAGAATGGCTAAAACTAAACAAATGCCCAATTGTTCAGTCTAAAAGTGGAATACTTGCTGACTTTCACCCCCTCTTTTAAAGCATAGCTTCCTATGGGCACATAAACTGCACTGGTGAATAGATCTACCTGCTCATCCCATTACCAGTAAATTCAGAAGCCACTGGCCTGTTTTAAAAATTTATACACGTGTAGAATTCTCAGAAGATGCTAATCTTCCTAAAAATTTAAAGAAAATAAATTGCCAGGAAGAAAGTATTTCTCAACCATAAGCTGAGCTGCCATTTGGTTCTTGTATCTTTTCAGGTATCATCATCAACCAGCTCAGAGACACACATGTGTATGAAGTAGATTTTTTTTTTTTTTTTTTAAATTCTGGTATGTAGAAGTTGTTATATATTTACAATCTCTGAACATTCTTACTATCTGTATGACTGTCTAGTGCTTTTTTTGCATCTTTCTAACCACCAGTTACAGGTGATGTCTTGTGGCAATGAATTACATACAAAAAAGTTGCACTGATGTGTATCTTCAGAAAATGAACTGCCATCTGTCACATTACATCTATTCTTATATTGTAGAACAGTCTGAATAGCTGCCTCAGTATCTGTAAAACCAAGTTTTTACATATTGTTTTGCACTTACCTCTCTCCTTACCAGAATTTGAAATTCTTTTTATGAATTTTCTGCTACGTCCCTCATCTCTACATTTTTGTCTTTTTTACTAAGGTGAGAGGGATTAAATACAATATGCCAGGTGAAGGCATATTGTTGTTTTATATAAAATGTTTCCTATATTAATCTCAAGTTCATTTTTTACATATTCTGGCATCTACTCATTGACGGAGGGTTTCAATAATTTATCTACAGTGATGCATTGATCTTTTTCCCTGAATTAGTACAGGCTTAGAATTTAAATAACACTTTCTAGGAAACCAAACAAATAATTGAGCTGTAATTTGGTGCTGATAGGTGAAACAAGAATAGTTTATTATAATGTTGCCATTCATCTCCTTGGACTTCTCAGAAGCTTCTCAGCCTTTCCCAATATGTAGTAATTTTTCATCTTCTATTACTTGTAAGTTTTGAATCCCATTACTTAGCAATGTACTAATAATCTGAAAAATGCTGTAAGCAGTAATTTTTTGTGTGCAGCAGTGGGACTCTCTTTTTAACCTTCATCCATCACCAGACGAGACCTTTCCTTCTCTATTTTTTAATTTATTGGCCATAACAATATTTGGTCTTTTACTCAAGCTCTATTTCCATAACAAATTATTTCTGATGGGTTTCAGAAGCTGAAATAAATCTGTTTGTCCTCCATTACTCAATACTTTACATTATGTTCAGAAATTTTTCTTTATAGCTTTTACATTCCAAGTAGCTAAAATTATTTTGTTATTTTTCCAACCTGCTTAACAGATAGCATAAACAGGACTTATTAACTGGACATAAGGCATGTTGGATCTCTCTGCAGATTACAAACTACTTGCCAGGAAAAAAATGGAAGAAAGTTACTAACACTGCCACTAACTATGCATTCTCTATTCTGAAATTACAGCTTTTTTTAAAAAAACCAGCTCTGTAATTGTGTAAATAAACTGGAATTATAATAATCCAAACACATGAAAAATTCCAGTTCTTCAAAACAGTACTGTTTAATCAGTTTCTACATAAGATAATGAATCATGATGAGATGGCTGTAGAAGAATCTGACCTATACATGGGTTTGTCAACCATAAGAGAATTAATCCAAGCCCATCCAGCAGAAACAACACATACATCTTTTTTCTTGTTCTGACAGATAGTTATTTCATGTCTGGTTATCATGCCTATAAATCCTTTTTCCAAGACTGCTTTTTATTTTTATTTTTATTTTTTCTAAATAACACAACACAGGTGAACTTTCATCAAACCAAATCATCTGACACTGGGTGAGAGGGATTTTCCTTTGAGCTTGAAAAGGCACTAGGAATACTCAGATGGGAGAAAATACTCTTTCTAAAACTCAGATGAAATTCAACATAATATTTATTTGTGAACTGGAAGGAGGAACGCATGGCAGCAGTAGATCCCCAAGTAGCAGGAAAAGCGTGACCTGTGTTGTAACTGACACCCTGCAACGCTTGGTTCTCCCAGCATGGAAAGGCAGTCAAAAGAAAGAGCTGTTTATTTGATTTACATCATGGACTGTCAGATTTCAAAACTATGGCAACATAATATTTGTTTTTAGAGCAGGAGTCTCCACAGCTCTTATTTTTACACCACTAATCTGCAGGTATCAGATAAACAAACATGATGTTTTGTATGTAATTCTAGGTAATATTTGTATTGTTTAACTAGCTAGCAAGGCAAAACACTGTATTTGATAGTCTAGCTAAATTTGCGTAAATCATTTAATTTCTGAAGATGCTTTACCATGAAACGTATGGGAAAAAGGATTCAGATGTGTTCAAAGAAAACATTAAAGAATCATCATCGTAACCACAAGGACCACCACTCCTTTTTGTTATAAAGCTTTGCACTCTCAAGTTTTGCAGGTCCTTACCTTTGTCTTGATTTGTTTGGGTGTATCAGTGAGGAAGATGGAGGAGTTCGGGTCACTAGCACTCATTTTTGTCTGTGCTCCTTGCAGGGCTGGGAAGAAGACTGAGTGCAGTAAGGCTGGTTTAGGCTGTCCAATTCTAGGTGCTACATCTCGGGTCATTCTAAAATAAGGATCCTAGAACAACCATCAATAAAAGCACAGAATGAAGTTGAAAAATGTGATTTAAAAGCTGATTAGTGCTGACCTGTTTATGCCTTAACATGTGGCCTCAAAAAAAACCAAACCAAAACCAGAAAAAAACGAAACCACAAAGTGTTCTAGAACCTACCTCCAGTCCAGCTCATCCCAAGGAACAAACAAACAAAATCCCTTTTTTTCATTCTCATAGTTTTGCTGTACACCCTGATTCCCTCAGTTAATACGCATATTTACAAAGACTTACATGAAGTCAATTAGTTGTGAAACCTATGCTTAGTACACCTGGAGACTGATGCAGACTAAGATGAAAGCTTCCTCTCAAAACGTTTAACAACCAGCACAGAATCTGAACTAAATCAGTGATCAAGCTGGCAGTGCTGTGCTGATGACCTGACTTAAACCAACTGCAATAATATTACTACCTAATATTGTGGTGATGAACGTAATTACATGATCTTCCAGCGACCGTCTCTGTGACTAAAGATTCAGAGAGTACAAAATTTGATTCCTAGAAACAATGCTTATTTAAAAGTAATGATGCTGTCACTTGGAGCTGATGTTCTTCCACCCTCTCTAAATAGATCTGAATTGTTAAGGTTCTGCAGCCTTTCTGGCAAACTATTTCAATGCTTCTTTATTCTCACTGGTAGAAGGTTTTTCCCTATGGTTCAATGTAAAACTCTTGTGGGGCAAGTTGAGCCCATTACATCTTGTCCTAGTTACCATGGAGATGGCCAAAAGTTTCTTCCTACCCCCATGTCAGTATACTTTTGCATAGTTACTTTGCTTTCACAGATGTCAGCTCACTGTGAACTGGATTGAGATGAAGATAGATCCAAGACTGGCAAGAATGGGCAATGCATGAATATGTGACTGTTGGGTTAAGCCTTCATCTTCATCAGGACACAGCACAACATCCTTCTATCTCTTCCAGCTTCTGCCCCAGAAAGGTGCTCACAAGAATGTTTTACAGATATTTTGATATATCACCATGAAGCTTCAATGGTATGTTACAAAACCAAATCCATGATAAACAAATCAAGTAATATGACTTTCTTACCTGATCGATAGCACATGGGATAAGACACTGAATGTTCTCCTTGCCATTGAAGATCTGTGGAAATGATGAACTGAAGGATGGAGCAGCTTGAATAGCAGGAAAGCTGATCTTTCCTGCAAAACAACATGTTTGGAAAAGCTAGGCAGCCATTTTAAGCAATGATAAATAGAGACAACTTTTTGAAATATGTAAAATGCACAAGTGAATCATCCAGATACTCAGTTGAAGACCCACATCTATCTTTATCAAGCAGTGTTGGCTTATCTGAGGAAACTTTCTTTTTTGCCTTCTATGATGTCAACAATCCTTTAACTAACATAGAAACTAAAGAAAAAAAGGCAGGCTGTGATCACAGGTTTCAGAAAAGGTTCATCAGTGCATACTCTCTTCACCATTGAACCATCCACCTTTCCCAGACATACAGTTGACTGTATCATCACTCTGAGATGCTCTTTTTTTTTTTTCTCCTCTTTGTGAGAGAATGACTAGAGAGATACTTCTCAGGCAAGTTCCCCTCTAAGATCTTAGACTCATTGCTATATGCATGCTGTACTCATGAAGCATCTCAGATGTGTCTAGTTTTTTTTGTTTTTTTTTATACAGTGCTTAATCACAGGGTGACCAACCTGCTTCCTTGATCAAAACCTTCTCAGAACAGAAAGCAAATAGCAGATTTTTCCAAACATGTAATGATGTCATTACCACAATATGAACTTCTATTAGAGCACTGTTAAAACAAGTAGGAATCTGTCCCTTAGTTACAGTGAATGCTGAAAAGCTATCACTGGCCCAATTATGGGTCAAAGAATGATATGAATGCTCAGGAACACCCAGGTTTCAATGTTATCTTTGACACAGAATCTTTTTTTTGGCCTATGTGATAGAAACCTGCAATCGTAGTGAAGTAAATGGAAGACAGATTTACCCAGCACCTTGCTGTAACTAGGCTTTTGAGCACTCATTAGTTTTTTTCATATGCATACATGTGTGTGTATTAATATAACCTCTTCTGAAAAGAAATGCTTCTCTATAAATTTGGTACGGAAATTTCTAGGAGGCATAACTGACTATAGCTGCAATCACTATATATATTAAAAAAATCCAAAAGTTCTCTATCCTGGGCACTTCAACACTGCTGTTTCGTACCTGGCTGTTACTAAGGCCATAAAGGTAGATAGCACACTAGAAATCTCACTATAAAGTGTTTTCTATACTGAAGGAACCACAATAACAGCCTTTTAGAATCAGCCTAGAAACATGGATCATCTTGCTTTTTCTAACAGTTTTATGAGAGGCAGATACTAATCTGTTTAAATTATTACTTAAATAGTTCCATAGAAGGTGAAAGCAAGCATCACTTCTAGTAAATCATTATTTCCTACCAATGCAATCGCTGTCTGTAAAGCCAAAGATTCCTTTCACTTGGTTAAATGTAACGTGCTTCTGAACTTTGACAATGTTTTTGTAGAATCCAGTACTTGTCCTGTGAGAAAAAGCGGGAAAATAAAATAAGAGCAGAAATGTGTAGGTAGAAACTTTCACTCCAAAAGCTGAAAATGTCAAAAAAACCTGCAGGACTAAATCTCATCATTTCAAGCTTTTTGTGGCCCAGTGAGATGACAATTAAAGAATTATTTACAAACAAAAATTCTGTGCCTTGAAAGTTTAATTTATTCTTCCCTCCCTCCAACACTTACAGCAAACATATCTTTGTCACAATTAGCTGTTTAAACCCAGAAATATTTTGATTTGGAAATGGTGCCAAAACACCTCTTGGAGCCTGAAATTTACTTATCCTTATGCCTCAGGCAACCTGAATGGATCATGTCTTCTGTGTTGCTTGCTATCCCCAGTGTGTATCCCATACAGGACACTAGGGTTCACCAAAGGAATAGCAGTTCATATCCTCCAAATTCTTGTTTTCTACAGGCTAAGTTTACTGGTTGGTCTTTGTTACCAAATACGGCACCAGCATTTCCAAATCAAAAATAGCTCAGCAACTCTTTTTTATTTCTGCTGAGGAGCTAAAGTGAAAGAAACAGCAGTTTTGAACTGCCCTCATTCAGCCACAAGACAGATTTGTGTTAATGCAACTTTCTACGGCAGGAAAGCAAGAAGACTGAAAGGAGGAAAAACTGCTTTGTAGGCTCCATGTTCTGGGGGCTATATGTTATACAGCTCATCTCTAAACCATATATTCTTTCATCTCAAGTCTTTAAGGAAGCTCATCACCCCACAAGGAAAAACAAAGGCCACAGCTTCAGTTCTGAACTCTGCCATAAAACTTCTTTCTTCTGAGAAGGCAGTTCCAATAGCAGTTTCTTTTTCTTAAATCTTCTTTAAACTTTACTCAGAGTTCAAATAATAATTTTTCATGCTGTATTATTAAATTAATTGACCACAACAAGTTGCTGAGAATGACTTTTGTTAATGCAGATAAAGTGTAAACACATCTCAGAGATTCTGATACCATCTTGAACAAATCAATCTGGAGGTTTCTTGGTGGTTAGGTATTTTTACAATTTAGCTGGTTTAATATATTTTTCATAATTTAAATTTAAGCATTGCACACACAGGTATGTGTTCATATGTTATATAGGAGAATGACAATACTATATATATAAATTTTAGCAGAAAAATTAGTGTGTTTCTATTTTAAGTGTTGTAAAACTTGTCTTGAAGCTTTCAAATTTATATACCTTTATTAAAACACTGCTGGCTGTCAAAGTTGGAGAGAAAATACAGACACTTTTTTTCATTACAATGCCCTGAAGAAATTTATACTTACCCCAAATAGTCTAAATCGGAAAATATAAAGGTTTTGCTGATGTCAAAACCACATGCAATGATGTCTTTTGCATTTTCTCTAGCATACTCATGTGCCTTCTCAATTGTCAGGTCCTTCCAAAGGTATTTCTCATCATCAGTTAACTGTATAACTAAAGGAACATCAAACACTTCTTGAAGCCACCTAATAAATACAGAAAGATTTTATCTCAAAGTAAGTTAAAATGAAGACATGAATGACACAGCTACACAGCTAAAATATTTTATACATTTAAGCAAAAGTGTATGAGGAGGTCTGCTTCTCTTTTCTTTGTATGCATATGCAGTTATGTTTATGTGAACAGAACAAATAAACATTTTATACAGATTATGATGACAACTTACTTGGAAAAAAAGACTCACACATCGTTTCCTGTACATATGATAGTGGTCATCATTTGCAATGGAAACAGAATTCAAAGAGACTTTTAGCTCTTTGAGTCAAATGTCTCTGTGCTGCAGGCACCATGTTACATGGCAACGTTACCAAGTGTCATCACAAACTCATTTTTAAGAACAAAAATTCTAAGGAGTGCCACAGGGCTAAGGGTGCGAGGAGGAGTGCTTTATGGTGATGCAGGGATTATGATCATTTTAGTGAAAAGGTAAGATTGCATTAAGTTCATTAATATTCACCTCACATAACCAAAACTCCTTGCAATGTATCATTTCAGCAGTTCTATAAACCACATTCAACACTTCATTAGAATAAAACGTTTTGATCAATGCAAATGGTAGAAATCACTTACTTTGTAAATATAAATGGGATAAGATGACCAACATGCATTGCCTGAGAGGATGGCCCTCTGCCTGTGTAAAGGTAAAAGGACTTCTTATTTTCATAAGCGTCGAGGATTTGGTCCATATCTCTAAAAAACCCAGAGAAAACATGGTGCAACTCTTTAGGAAGAAACATGCACAACAAAAAGCTTCTGTTCAAAATCTGAGTGCTTTTAAAGCCAAATGTATTTGTAAATAAAATATTGTACGGTAAGTGCCCTAGAATTAAAAAGGTTTTGTTTGTTAATTTTCTTAATCCATGAAAGGTATTGCCTCCTTCAGTCTCCATCAAAAAAATCTCAAAGAAAAAATAAATTAAAATTTAATATTTAAATGAAAATAAAAAATGTGCATCTTTTAAAATTACTTAATTGCATAATAATTTCTAAGGCCTAGTAAAACAGAGCTGGGAATCATTTCCCAAACAGGTTCAAACAACCAGCTCGGAATGGTCTCTGGTGGAAGTTATTCCCTGAATCATGCTCAGGCACTTATTTGAAACATGCTAGTTGCCATAGGCCAAAAGCCCACGCATGCTGACAATAAACTGATGCTTAAGATTATTCCCTGAGCCTTTTTTATGTAACAATACAGATGCATAGGTCCACCAGTGACACCACAGGAGCCCTGGAGTTCTCTGCTAGGCCAACGCCTTTGTCTGGCTGCTAACATAGAGCTGAAATGGAACCTGTACAAAGTAAAGATTTTGTGCACATTTCTTCAGTTTGGGATTACTGAGGATATATAAGAAACCAATGCAACAAAGGGTTTCAAATGTTGCCAGGGGAAATCTGCAGTAGTTGCTAATTTCAAGTTACACAGTTGGTTTACCTTGGTATAAAGGAACATGGTCTTTTGCTAGTCGTAAGTTTCTCCTAGTAATGTTGACAGAAAGTCTACCTAATAGGACCTTTTTGAATTTTAAAACAATAAAACCTCACCTGTGAGAAAAAAAGATTCCTCTACGTAGAAAGCGGTGAGGCTTTTGCCCAATAGCTCTTTCTATTCGATTGATCAGATCTGTGTCAATTTTACTGCTGCCAAACCGAACTATAATCATAAAATGTAAACAAACAAACAAACAAACAAACAAAAAGGTAAGCATAGCATAGCTACAACCAGATCTTGGATTACCAACAACATATCAATGTAGCCTAGATTAAACAGGACACCTCCTTCTTCAAGCCTCTGGTAAAATGGCTAGATTTTCCTGATTCTTGCCTGTAGTCCTAGCAGTCATTTGCAGTACTAACTCTATGCTAGGAGGCCCAGTCCATTCACAACATGTAGTATCGCTTCATCCATGCATGATTATAATTGCAGCCTCCTTACAGCAGAAGTATTGATATTCAGAACAATAAAAAAACATTCCAAAGAAACATATTTAGGTCAATAACTTGGCCTCTGTAAGCCATAGGATAAAAATAGCTGTGAGGCTCTGAGTGTTCTTCTCAATATCTAAATTTTCTGCCCTCAGATTGCCTTTTTTCACTTTCCAGCCCCAAATACTCTTCTGCAAACTTAGTTCTTTTATATGGACATGATTGTAGACACTGCTCCCCTCAAGAGGCTTGAAAAGGTAATGCATAATAGTCTTCAAGGCAATCAAATAAGACATTACTTGGTGGTTTAGGAAATCAGCTAATAAAACAACATTTACAGATGTAGCCATTTCATTCAAAAAGGGTTTTGATAGAGTTAAATAGCAGTATTTTTTCCCCATTCCCAATAAAACTGAACTGGGGAAGTCTTATTTCTTCATTAAAGCTTCAGTAAAGCTTCCTATACACCAGTCCCAGTTCTTGGACCCTAATAGCTCCGTGATTTGAACTTGATTGAAAAAATCTAGACAACAATCTCCTCTTTGCTACTATTCTGGTCTATTCAACCTTAGAACAACTTGCCCTATTAATTATTGAAAATGCCAAAGTATTCAAGATAACAAAACAGAGATTGTGGATGTAAGGATACATTTTACATGTACAAACTATCTAGATCCATCTATTCCAACTATCTTATTACAGGGAGACTACACTGGCAGATTCCATGGTTATAAGACACATGTCCACACAGGAGCAGCACTTTGGCTCTTCCTAGCTGTAACAGAAAATAATCATTCCACAGGAACATATCGCTGACACTCAAGAAATTTCAAATGTCTTGCCCATTTCCTAAAGAAAGTAGAAACAAAGAAATTAATTCTAAACCATTCATTATGCAACTAGTGAACTATGACTTACATGACTGCTATACTTCTACCCTGTGGAAAACACAACAATCACTTTGAATGCCCCACACACAATCAGCTTTACTTTGAATTCCCTCTTCTTGCTTCTAAATTTTCTATTTCTTTTTTAAGCCAAAAGCCAGTAACATTAAAAGCTTTCCTGCAGGAATTTTGGAATTAACCAAAATGTCCTTCCAAAGACTACAACTTTCTACCAGAGCAGGTAGGCTTCTAATGTTACACACTAGCACATGGTAATGATCCTTAACGGGACAGCTAACAGTTTACACCACTGGACAAGAGAGAGACTGACTGCAGCTGGAGGCAAAGCTCTCAACCTGTGCTAGTTATCTAACGTACTGCATTGGGTATGCAACTCATTTTACAAAGAAATGGGGCAGCAAAGAATATTAAGCACACTGCTGTAATTTGAAAAGCCCAATATTCAAAGACATTGGGCTTATACTAGACTAGACTAATTCCTTGCTGTTTTCTGGGGAAGAAATGAGGCCTTCCATCCCTTTACAGGTCCTCAAAGCACAGCGTGGAGGCTATTTTTAGTCCATCAAGGCTTTGCATACATCTCAAAAAAACTATTCATTCAGACTGCAGTGCTCCCAAGGAATTTATGAAGGATGGGACAGACGAGTCAGACCAACATGTACCCTGGAGCACCAGGACGCTGAGAAGCCCTGTGTACAGGGAGTTCCTCTCCTACACTCTGGCTGAAAACGGGGATGCGTGGTTAATTTTGTTATGTGAACAGTTTTTTCTATTTGTTATATGAACGATTCACTGAACAGCCTTTCACAAACAAAAATCAGGAATCCCCACTGAAAGAATGACTCTATCTTGACAGGGACGTGGCAATGTATCCAATTTGAGCATCAACTTGGAGGTAAGCATTTCTGCTATTCCGGACCCTCTATATCCATTTCATTTTCGTCTAGAATTACTGGTTATGCACAGCATTTCTACAAGGCTTTGTATACAATCATTAAATATGAGCTTAGTAGGAATTAATTACTAAATGGGAGGGAAAACTAGGCATATTATCATAGAATGGTTTGGGTTGGAAGGGATCTTTAAAGGTCATCCAATCCAACCGCCCTGCAATGAGCAGGGACATCTTCAACTAGATCAGGTTGCTCAGTGCCCCATCCAATCTGACCTTGAATGTTTCCAGGGATGGGGCATCTACCACCTCTCTGGGCAACCTGTGCCAGTGTTCTACCACTCATATCGTAAAAAAAAAAAAAAAGAAAAAAAAAAGTCTTCCTTATATCTAGTCTAAATCTACCCTCTTCTAGTTTACAGCCATTACCCCTTGCCCTATCACAACAGGCCCTAGTAAAAAGTTTATCCCCATCTTTCTTATAAGCCCCCTTTAAGTACTGAAAGGCTGCTATAAGGTCTTGCCTGGAGCCTTCCCTTCTCCAGGCTGAACAACTCCAACTCTGTCAGCTTTCTTCATAGGAAAGGTATTGCAGCCCTCTGACCATTTTCGTGGCCCTTCTCTGGACTCTCTCCAACAGGTCCGTGTCCTTCCTGTGCTGAAGGCTCTAGAGCTGAATGCAGTACTCCACATAAGGTCTCAGGAGAGTGGAGTAGGGGGGAAGAATCACCTCCCTCACCTGCTGGTCACATTTCTGTTGATACAGCCCAGGGTACGATCGGCCTTCTGGGCTGCGAGTGAACATTGCCAGTTCATGTCCAGCTTTTCACCCACCAGTGCCCCCAAGTCCTTCTCCGCAGGGCTGCTCTCAATCCCTTCATCCCCCAGCCTGTCCGATACTGGGGGTTGCCTTGACTCAGGTGCAGGACCTTGCACTTGGCCTTGTTGAACCTCAAGAAGTTCACATGGGTCTGCTTCATGCTGTTGTCCAGGTTCCTCTAGATGGTATCCTGTCCCTCAGGTTTATCAACTGCAACACTCAGCTTGGTTTCTGCACCATTATCTAATGGGAAACAAGTTCCTGCTTACAATTGTTCACTCACTCCAGGTGAATCAAGCAGGATATGATACAAGGGAAACACTGGGCCCACCCACTGACCCATTAAAATAAATGTCACTAAAAAAAGATAAATGCCAGTACATGATTCAGCAACCACCGCTTTAATTCGTATGTTTTCTGAGCATTATTGCATCTGCTTGTCCTAAGCAAACCTTAGTTACTGAATTAATTTCTTCCTAGCAAATAAAATGCATTACAAAATGGCAAAGTAATTACAATCTGGATGAATGCTAAAAAGAGACCAAATGAGTATGAAAATGTTTGATTCAGCAGAACAACAGAAACTGGCAAGAGGCTAATCTTGCACAAACAGAACATGAGAATGTCCCAGATTAATTGGGGCTAGACACCCTAGAAATATTTGTATGCTGTTGTAGAGGAACTGTAGAGGGTTAATTAACATTGATAATATACAGTTGTGGGCCTGCTTCTGGGGCGGTGGGTTGGCTGACGTGGATAATGTACAGCTGTGGCTTGTTCCTGCTAAGTAGCTAAATAGCAC
>JAVJGI010000063.1:37881974-37940591 GCA_035590275.1 Ibycter americanus | reverse complement strand
CCCGGGGGTGGGGGGAGCAGCAACGGCTCCGGTGCCGGGGGAGAGGAAGCGGCCCCGGTGCCAGGCTCCCCCGGAGGCCGCCGTCCCGCTCTCTCGGGCGGGCTGCTCCCGTGGGGGGCTGGGGAGGGCCGGTGCGGCGGTGGGCTGGGTGTCGTTCTCACCCCCGGGGGTGCGGGGCGCTGCCCTCGGCCTCTGTGTCGTGCCTTTGGTGACACCTGCGGGCACTTGGCGGGCGTGGGGCGCTGCGCCTGCCAAACGGCGCTCCTCGCTTTAGTGCGTTCGGATAAGCCAGCTGCGTGGAAATGGAAGAAAACCAAAACTCTATAAACTTCCCTATTAGCTCAGCACGTTGTAAATCGCGTCGTTAATAAATTCACAATCTAGTTATAGTGGGTTCCCAATGAAGTACATTAGGTTTGTTACCCCCCCCCCCCCCCCCCCTTAAGTTGGGGCAGCATAAGAAACTTGGGGGTGGTGTTTCTTTAAAAACAGAAGTTCAATGGGAAGTCGTAAGATTACAGAGATGTTTTGCATTTACAAAGATACTAACATGATGGGTGTGATGGGATGGATTTATGCTGACCAAATGTAATGGGATATTTTCTTTTCAGTGTTTCATAAGAAACTCTTTTAACCTGGTGTGTGCAAGGCATTGTCTTGCATTTACCTCTGAATCTCAGCCTTATTAATATTTTTGTGTGTTAAAACAAAATAAAATAACTGTGAACGTCTAATCCAATCTACTTGCATATCTTCATTTATAGCTTTCAGCCAGAGGTCAACTTCTTACAGTATTTGTTCTTTGAGCATGATGCCTTGTGGCTGGGGCCTGTTTTCGGCTCTGCAATACAAACAGTAACCATTTGTTGCAATTATTGAAGTGCAGTCCTTTGAAGTAACTATTTATTTGATAAGAGGTTTCAATTTACTGCTAAGAGCTTAAATTTACTGGTTTTGAATTGAATTGTTAGTTAAGTTTTCCTGAAATGCTACTTAAATTTTTTTCCTTGATGCTGTTTAAGTGAAATGCTGTTTTAATAAATGAAGCTGTAGTATTAAAAAAGCATTTTCCTTGCTTTTAGTTGCTGTCATGAACTTCAGAAAAAGACAGAATGTCCTCTAGAGGGAGATCTTGATGCTTTTATGTGCTAAAAAGTTGGTCACCTTGTTGCAGCTGAACGTCTTGATCACTTATCGTGGAAAGGATCTGTGATGATAAATGTGTATGTCCTAATAGGAACCTGTCTTCTGAATCTGTGCTTGGAAGTTTCATTACAGAATAGAGAGCATAGCTTGTAAAGTAACATTTATGTAGGGTAAACGAAAACATGCTTGTTTTCATGCAAATAGTTCCAGTTCTGAAGTTAAATGAGTAATCTTTACAAGTTCCAGAGTAATACTCCTTCAGTGGTATTTGTAGGACCTATGTTTGTGGCATCAATTCTGCAAATGCTTGCATAGGTACTACTTTCACAGAGCATTCTCATTTTAATCAAGATGCTTTTAAGGACAGTTTCTTTGCTGACCTAAACCAAGAATTTCAGCAGCTGATCTGCAAGTGTTATGGGTTAAATCACTTTAGCTTAATGAGTGCTAACAGCTGGGCAAGGAAACAAAGCAGAAATAGAATGTCCCATTTAATCAATCTTGGCAATTGAAGGATAGCAGTAATTTTTTGCTATAAACAGCAGAGGCTGAAAGATTATTTTTGAAGATACATCAGTTGTTTGAATGTAGTTCACTCTATACTCCACATGCCCCATGCAAATTATCGGAAGAAGCTTGGTGGGACTGTAGTGGTGGTGAGTTATTTGGCATGTTACTTACAGTCCTAGGGTGGGATTTCTTTTTTACAGACACTTCGAAAAAATTTATTCCACTGTAAACAAGGAATGTATTTTTTCTGTAAGTAAATGCAAATAGTGAATTCAGTGTAGCTTCTGGCATAAGTGTTCTGTAAAGCTGTGTGGAATTTGCTCTGTGGGTATAGCTGAAAAATTTCCTCATACTGCAAGACTACTAAATGGATCAAAAATTTATTTAATTTTTAGTTGCCAGTTGAACCCCTTCATACTTTTTTCAAATCATCTGTACTGCTAAGAAATAGATATTGTTAGATTGGCTCCAAAATAGTTGTAGTATTTTTATTCTTATACAGTGTTTTGGTGTGCACGTTTATAATTAATTACCCTCGTGTGTGTGTGTGTGTAGAAGTGCTACTGCAAGTGAGGTTAAAGTGATTTGCAGTACTTATGTTGCAAGTTTGTTTTCATACTTGTATGCATTGTTTTGTGGTGGTATGCAAATGTATCTCTGCAATGTATTAAAAATGTATGCAAAGTGCTTGGAGGCAAATAGTGTTGCGTAATTGAATTTATGGATGTATTGTAATAGAGGAATAAATTCCATTAATAAACAGGAATAAAAGTTATGGGGTGTTTAAGAAAAGCATATATATCCTTAAGTTACTGAAATTGTAGACTCTGTAATAAATTGTACTCTAAGTAACCCATTCTTTATTGTAGATCATAATTTTGGAGGATTCCAACACTGAGATTTCTGGAGTCTGCTGTGTCTAGCCATAATGAGTTCGTCACTGGTTGCTTATGATGATTCAGACTCTGAGACAGAAACTGAAAGAACTGAAGTCCCCAATACTTCTAGCAGACAAACCAACCATCCAAGTTCTTCCGTGAATCGTGTTCAGTACTTTGCACCTGGTAGTTTGGGTACAAAATCTCTGTATGAAATGCAGCCTGCTGAGAACACTGACAGTTCTGGCACAAGCACTGTTTGTGAAGATCCTCCTGAGCATTATGCACAGAATAACAACACTGATTTGACATCTCCTTATTGCAGGAGAGCATACTCTGGCCATACTGCATTATGTATATCCTACAAAAACTATGCACAGACATCAAGCTCTTCAACAAACTCTGGAAACGGCGTTGCCCAGAAGAGACTACATACAGACAGTACTACTGCCATAAAAGGAATTAGACCGTATATTCCTAAAAGATTGCGTCAAGAAATTTCCGGTATGCCTGAAAAAAAAGAATCTGATCAGAGAGATAGCTCAGATTGTGATGTTAAGCTAGGCATATCAGGAGAGCAGGCTTTGAGAAAGATCTCTGAATTAATTAAGCCATATCTGGGGTCCAAATACAAATTAACTGAAGTCCCCAGAGGCTTAATATTTTGCATGTCTAAACACAGTGGCCCTGTTAATGAAATCCAGTGGTGTCCTGTACGAGAACAAAGTCACATGCTACTCTCAGCTTCTATGGACAAAACAGTCAAGGTAATGTAAAACAAGATGCTTTGCGGACAAATCATCAAACTTAAAAATACTATATTAAGTAATGATCTTCTGGGAATAACATCCTTGCTTGTGTGTGTTTAACAGTTCCAATGTATTCAGAATTCGAGGAGATGCTTCGAAGTACAAGACCCTGTTACGAAGTTGCAGCCTAATCCTTCACTATAGTTACTGTCAATTCCATTATTTTGTAAGGTGGGGTTTTTTTGTATTAGACATGTCAGTGTTTTAGGTCTCAACAAGTTAGATTTCTACTAGGTCATTTCTTGTAGTCTGTATTAATGTTAGGTTTTTGTTATTTCCTACTTTAATGCCACAGTGGCCATAAGCACTGTTGTCTGGATACAGATTCTGCCTTAAGTCATTACACAACTGACTGCCAACACTGGAATAATACTATGAGGAACTTTACCTTTCTGACAGGCTGAAGTGGCTACTGCTGGAGGAGGTATGTCAGGTCAGATGGATTTTTCATCTGACCTAGTTTGGCAGGTCTTGCATCCCAGAAAGGTATCCTGTCGTGATCTAAGGAGTCTTTCCATGTTAAGCTTGTTTCAAGGGCTAATTGCTCAATACTTAAGTGTACTTTCCTTCTAGCTTTAGTGAACTTGGCTTCCGTTCTTTGTCAGTCCAGTCTTGTTTTTATTTTAACAATGGGTGATAAAAGTGTTATGTGTATGCTTTCCCAAATATAGGTCTAATGCCACCTCTGGGTTCAAATAATAATCTTCTGAAGTGGGTCTACACACGCACATAGTTTTGATAAGAGTGCACAGAAGGTGTCCTTTTTGTGAAAGGCATGCTTTATGGTCTCTAACTTTGTTTTTTTTACTATTTTACTGTTTAATTTGTAGTGGAGAATTGAGTTTTACTTAGTTTGGCTTTTGTATGATTTTTCTTATCTTAGAAGTTTTGGTTTTCTTTCTGTTTCTCTTTCCCCAGTTTTGCCATGGGGCCCTGTGAAATATGTGCTGACTTTGCATCTTTGAAGCAGTGATGTTCTTGAACCTTGGGCAGAGTTTTGCTTTTTTCTCCTGATGTCTATTAAAGCACTGGTGCTCATGAAAGAGAAAAGCCTAGATCTGTAGCATAAATAAAATTTACTCCTCTCAATTACTTATCTTTTATTCTTTTAAGTTAAAACAACTTGACTAGTTCTGTAGTCAACAGAGCGTATCACACCATCAAAGTCAGAATGCTTTGAACTGTAGGTAATGTCTGCTTCATCTTCTATCCCCAAATGTTTTTACATCTTTGTCTTAAATATTAGATGGAGGAAAAAAGTACCTTTGTTTTCCTTTGCAAGTGTTCTTTAATATATTGAATAAGTTAAATCTTGGCTGCTACTTGAAAAACAGACTTAGAAGGAAAAGACTAACGCGTGCAAAAAGTGCGAATGCATGTGTTTGGTAAGCAGCAATTTAAATTTGGATTGTACAAAACTATATGCACCTCTGACTTCAATGTGTCTGAATTTGACTTTTTGTCTTAAACTGTCACACCATATGCTTAATGTTTGTTTACTATCCCAGAACCTCATTTTACTGATGAGTTAAATTACGGATGTGTTAAATTTGGTAAAACAATATAAAATCAAAGTTGTTATTGCAATGTAAAATTATTAAAAAATGGAAATAATATCCTGTCTGTTTTGTCTTTGAAGTAGAAAGATAGATTATTTTCTAAAATAGTGTTACCACCCCTGATTGGAAGCAGTCTTTAACGCTAAAGCTGGTTTTTGAAGAAATCTAATTGCTTTAGGTGCCCCAAACTATGGAAATTCAATATAAATAGAGTATGTTAATGTTGGCCACACTTCAGAGCACATGAGTCTAAAACATTAATAAAGTAATAATGTAATTGTTACAAAGTATATGAGAATATATTTTCATATTTTGGAAGGTAGCCTGTAAATAAATACCTATGAATGCTTCTTACTGTTAATTTCTTAATGAAATTGAAGACTAATTGTATGAGCGGTAGCATCTGTAAAGTTTGCACCTTTACACAAGTACCCTTCAGGCCAGTAGAGGGCACGGTTAGATTAAGTATTGACTCGATGCGATGAAACTAATTTCACTAACTTTCCAGGGTCACGAGCCCATAAATCTCTAATGACTATGACAGCAGCAGTTTATCTTCTGGGGATTTTTTGGCTGTCTACCATTGCCTGAAGTTCTCCATTTTTCTGGTATGAGCATAAAACGATTGAAAATGTAGATGATGTACTTTTTTTTTTTTTTTTTTCCTGATTCTGTACCTTCCCACAGCTTACCTTTTTTGTTGTTTTCTTCCAAAAAACACCTGCTTGAAATTCCTAGTTTAAATCCAGGCAGTGGAAGCGTGTCCTCTTTCCCTTTAATGCATGTAGACACTCAGGATGTTTGCACTATTTACTTTCAAAGTCTGATTCAGATAAAACTCAAAAGCATAGTTAGAAGCCTGAAATTCCTGTATGATCAGAGACAGCAGGCAATACAAAGCCTCAAAACTCTGTACTTTGTTAGTCAGGTAAGTAACTGAATATTTTAATGTGTAAATATCTTGGATTCAGTGCTTACATTCATCCTATGCATTAAGACGTTTATCTTTTGAAGAGTCCAATATTAGTGGAGATTTCTCAGAATTAAGAGTTCTGTCTAAGCAGATCTGACTGTCTTTGATAGTTTAAGTTGGGCTTAAATCAAAAGATTTATAGTTGTATGCAATTTTTGTAGTATTTAGCCAAACAGTTTTGCATCTTTTATCTGCTCTTATGTGCTTAAATATTTACCTCTTAAATCTGAGAATTTCCCTTTCTGGGAAAGAATTTTGGTTTTTTTCTTTTGTCATACAGAAGGAAGAAATACTTGGTTTAGTTATCTTAATATAGTGATCTTAATTTCTTTATTCTCATCTAAATTACTGCAACTGTCCATATCACACAGGGCTATATCTAAAATGTATATATAGAACTGATTATGTGTTTTCTTTTAAGTGTGTGAATGTATCCTGTTTCAATCAAGGGAAAAGAACAGTCTTCCCTTTATGTTCTCCCAGATTAACCAATATGCACTTTACCATCTTCTTTATGAATCAGTGTAAGTCATGCTAAAATGTTTGCAATAAATGAGTTGATGTTTTCAGTTTGTGTTGACTGAAGAATAGCCTAGTGTCAGGAAAGATCATCTGTAGCAGTTTCTATAAATATATTCCATGTATAGGAAGGAATGCACTGTTTTAGAGGATTTTATATTTTTCATTAAAAGTATTTGCTCTTATTTTTTTGTGTATGGCTGCATTTAAAAAAACCCAGAATGGTAACCAAGTGGTACAGCTGAAAAAAAAATCAGCTATCAGTTCAGGTGTGTAATTCTCTAGAGTGGCACCTGTACCAGCAGATGGGGCTTCTCAGCATCTCAGAAAGGGATGGGAGCTAAACTGGGCCTCTAAAGACTGGAAGGCTTGAATGTCTGCCTCCATGCTGTGCATTGAAAGATCACAATTAGAAGTTTATGCACAAGTTGCAAAATGTATAAGAAAACTTCACAGAGACCTGAAAATAAGACAGAACTTCCTATGGGAAGTGATAGGTGTTGGGGATTATTTACCCACAGGTTTTCAAATCTGGAGCATTAATAGAAGAATATTTTATGCTAAATTTTATGTTTGTAAGGAATAGGGGTGAGAGGGGAAAGGCTTAGATTTAGGCTTTGGCAAGTCTTTTACCATCTATTTTCTCAGAATTTTGAGCTTCCCCTTTGGAAGGGGAAGCTGATTGTACTTCCAGCCTAGGAGGCTGGAGAAAGGGGCAGGAAACCTGATTCAAGTGAGGGAAAGTATTCTTTGGTGCTTTAACTGTGGCAGTGTTTTTCTTCACTATTACATTCTAACTGCATTATCAGAGGCTTATGGTTCTAGTTTAAGTATGTATTTTAAGGATTGTGAAATATGATTGTCTGAATGGATTACATTTGTTTTCTTTGGATAAGACTCTTCTACCTTCTGTTTGAATAGGTGCTGTAAATGGAATTTAGGCTACTACTGCCAGTTTTGGTTTTGCCTACTTAAGCACCAGAATAGCATTTTTAATGTTAATATCCCATCTAGTATTTTTTGCGTACGTTGTGAGACTCACCACCATTCTTAAAGGTGCCTGTTTTCCATAGGGTGGATATTCAACGCTTTCTGAGCATTAGACCTTGTTTAGGTATTTCTGGTTTAGAACCCCAAATATAGAATCCAAAATCACAGGTTACTATTGGCCTTAGGTAGCAGAGCAGGTAAAAAGTTGTCTCTTGAAAGACATATTTACCAACTGCAGAAACCACTATATTGCATTGACATTGTTAGTGTCTTTTAATTACATACAGACACAGAAATGTAAACATTTTCACTAGTTACTGATGCTGGACTTAGCTTTTTAAAAATTGTTCATAACTTCAAGCCTCCTATGCCATTATTCTGTATTTCCTGCTTTGTCTTTAAATTAACTCAAGGTAACAACTTTAATCATCTGTCAACTTTGAGTTCTGTGTTCCTGGTTTTCTATTTAGAGCATCAGACGGTATTCCATTTGTTGCAAAGTATTTCTTCATTTTCAGCACTTTCACCCTCCATTGATGAACAGGATCAAGGAAAAAGTACTGTGATTCTTTGGCATGCAAAATGTGTATTAATAGCACTTTGGTGGGATGACTTGTAACGTAACACATTGTTGGAAGTTCCTCTTATATGTTTTGTTCCCTGCTTGCCTACTTGAACTTCATCTCCATTTAGTCACAGCTGAATCTATACAAGGAAAGTAAAAGTTTTTAAAATTAGTTTAGTGTCAGCCTGTTGAACAGAGGTTTTGCTGACCTCTCATGGTTAAGAACACAAGAACAGCCATACTGGTTCAGAACAAGGCTTGTCTAGCCCAGTGGTCAGTCTCTAGTAGGGTACATAAGTACATGCCTGGAGAAAAAGAGCAAGTCAAAGGTTTATGGTGCCTTAAAGTCCTGTTCTGCTCTCTGCTTCTTTTCAAGTCAGGAGATTTCTGAGATCCAAAATAGTTCATCTTTGTAACTTGCTACCTCGAGATCTCTTCCAGATACTTCTGCAGTCTTATGAAACTCTCTTCTAATTGTTAGATCTAGAGTGGTATATTACTCATACTGGTCAAATTTAATGTAGGGATTTTGCTTTCTGGAGTGTGTATCAAGTACTACAAGAAATACCATTTTTATTCATATTTTCAAAACCTTTTACTCTTTTTGTGGTGTGTGTTCTTTAGGAGAAAGATAGCATAGTGGTATATTCCAGGAATTTGTTGTTCTTGATCCTGTTCTGTTGGGCTGAAAAAGATGGAACATGATAGCTTCCATTCATCCATATAATGCGTGTAACACTGATGGTAGCAATACATTTTTCCTAGATACTGCTGTTACCCTGCATTGGAGTAACAAATTCTAATGTTTCTGTTTTCAACCATTCTGCACACAATTCACCTGAAATAGGCAGTGTTTCTTGTTGTTCTGTCATATGCATGTCTACTTATGAAGGAGTGAACTTAACCTGCCAGCATGTTTCCTATACACTCATGCCTGGCTGTCAGATGGCTATAGCCCTGCCACTCTTAGGCTACATTCAAACTGTTCACTAAGCAATATTCTGTATCGTGCTGCTAGTGCCCCAAGTATTACAATTCTTAGATTAATTTTTAAAATCTAATCGTAGCAGTGCTCCTTTAACTGTAGCTGATGCATAAGATGAGAATTTGGGGAGTCATCCTATTTAAAACATCTCAATTAAAGTGGAATGTATGTATTAAAAAAGATCTCTTGGATGTTGGTACATTTCTAATACTGTATTTTAAAAATAACAAGAAGTTCTCTCCATTAACTTTTAGGTGGCAAGGAAATGCTCGTATTCTGGAGATTGTGTGCTGCTTACCTAGATGTGTGAGAAAAGCATTGTTTTCTTGCTGAAGAGGCAGTTGTTGAAGAGGCTACTAAATAAGCTATTCTGAAATACTGAAGCTGAATTTTCTTTATGATGCCTTGTTCTGACTTTCTTCCCATTTCTATTTAGAACTATGTATATTTTTTCCAAAGACTTTAAGCTTGCTGATTATTAAGGTGGAAGTACGCTTACTATTTGATACACATATGCATAGTAATACCAGTTTCCTGAGGGCTGAAAGGGCTTCTTTGTATACTTCGATCTTTTTCTAACAAAATTATTTCATACGTTTCAATAAGAAGTATTGTCCATAATGCTTATTTTGTAAGAAAGGGAACATCATGCAGGAAGGAATGTGCTTGACCATCAATGAAAGCTTCTGACTGTGCTTATGCCTGGATGATAATACAGGTCAGGATGTAATAGCTAGCTCTTACACAATTGTTCTGCAAAAGCCATTAACACAAGTCAGCAAATAACAGTTCTTGAAGGTGGTGGATATTAGTCTCTTCATCCCAAAGGTATGTGTGGGTAAGGGTTGTTGCACATTTGGTATTTTAATACATAGATACATTTAGAGATCACTGTTACGCGGAAAGGTGTTTTTTTAAATTATTTTCTTGTTTCCAGCAATGCTGTTGTCAAGGAAACAGAAATCCTTATAATGCCTTTGTTCATTTTCTCACAATCCACAGCTGGAGATGACTTGTATAGTTTTTATTATGTTCTTAGTAGTTGACACTCTTGTGCCTCAAAGGATTTTTTTCAAAGGAGTATGTTTCTTTGAGTATAAATAGTACCACCCTGATCTGTATGCTGTTTGATAGGCCATTGTTTTCTTTCCTTCTTCACTAATGAATTAAATTCTGTTGCTTTGGATTAGAATTTATCTTCACACCTGTGTGAAAACTGACATTTAAAAAAAGGGGGGGGAGGGGGAGCAGAAATGTAGTGAACCTCTCAGCTTTTGGGTTAGGCTTTTGGTTCTGTAAGGGCATTGGTTTTTCTTTACACTTGGAAATGTCTTCTGAAGTAGGATCTCCTTAAACAATACTGGAGTAGTACCCCAACTGGTCTTACAAAGCATTTTTGACGGCTTTATGGCCACGTTAGAAGATGTGGCTATGGGGGAGAAGAGCGGGAGAAGATGGATATTTCATAGCACAGCTAATATGCCTGTGTTTCCCCCCCAAAACCTGGGAGTTATTTAAAGATAAAGTCAGAAAATAAAGCGTCTCTTAAGTAGCCTGTAGCACAGAAATAAGCAACCTTTTCCTCTCCCCAGTACAGCCAGCCTACTAGGGAAGAAACAGTCAGGGCTAGAGATGTCAGTGAAGTAGTGTCTTTAATGAAGCTTAACTGATAATGTCATAAATCAAGCCCTCCAGTTATGCATAGGATCAGTGTGGGCAGCTGCTGTGCAGTCTAATGTCAGAATGTCACCTGAGGTGGGAGGAATGTATGGTGGTGGTATCTCCCTTCTGGATGCTTCAGTAAGATTGCTGGTGAAAAAGTCAAGATTTTGGTGCTTGGAAAAAATTGAGCTAGAGTAGTTTTAAGCTATTAAGTGACTGCAATACGTTACGGGAGCATCTCAATTTTTTTTTTAAGAGATGTTTGGAATATTTTTGCTGTGTAAAAATATAAATAGTACCAGTCTAACTTCGCTTCTTTTCTAGAAGTGTAGCTTTATAGATGCATCTCATATCCTGATATATATATACATCTATCTATCTATCTATCTATCTCAAAAAAATCTGCTAACAAAGCTACAATGCATCTTACGGCTTCAATTCCTTACCTCTCTCGGTCTGCCAATGTTGTCAAGGAAACAAATTTTTGAGAAGCTTTGCTCTACTTTTTCAGGTTCTGTAGAGAGATTACTTGTGTAGGATTTATCCAACATCAGTAGAAACAATTTGCCTGAAGCTTCTATTCTCTTCAGTATGCTCGTGTCCTTGCTTTTTTAAAGCAGATTTTATTTTTAGCATGTGTGAAATAGCTACATCTTTAAGGTCATAATATCAGTGAATGTACCAAAGATTGTTGACACTTGATCTTTAGATGAAACCTGATAGAAAGAACTTTAATGGCATTTTGCTATATATTTATGCTATAAAGCCAAGTGTTATACATTTCCTATAAATTAAAGGGGAAAGAAACATTCAGAAACTTCTTGTTCTTTAGAGAGGTTTCTTCACCACTATGGAACTAATGACTTACCATCCTTTATCGTACATATCATGCTTCACTGTAGTAATTGTCCCTCTTCAAAGAAAAAGCTTTTTGTGGCTAATCTGGAACTGCATTTGATTTGTCTTCCAGTACATATGTGCTGGCTGACTGGCTTATTATGACTGATCTTTACCTTCAATGTGCTTTTGGAGGCTTTCTATTTATTTATTTAAATTGCTGATTTATTTTCAAGGACATATCTAAAAATGTAGCTATAGAAACTTTTACCTTTGTCAAATGTTTCAGTTGGTTAATGATTTAAAGTTGGTTAATGATTGACAGTAAAGACTGCGTGTGCTTGTATGTTGTGCGTGTGCCAGCTGTGTAACACCTTGCTTTCTGACGTCAAACTTCTGGAATTTGTCCTGTTCTCTAATCATCTTGTCTTTTTGCAGATTATAATTTGCTCTTTAAAAGACTTTTTTTTTTTCCCCTCATTCTGAACATTGGGACTAGTGGCTGGAATTGTATGTTGTTCTATATTGAGGAAGGGACACAGCTGGTTCTGTGTGGAAAGGATGGCAACTAGGGATGCAGGTGGTTAGGGATGACATAATCATATAAACATGTTAAAGCTTGGCAGATATGTTAGCAATATGTTAACAATGTAAAAGAAATTAAAATTAGGTAGTTCAATCTTACTTTGCTTGCTGGTGTTGAAATAGTACTAGTTATGGATGTCCTTGTTGCCAGCAAAACACATAGCTGCTTGACATAGTAGTTTATTTTCATAATTAAATAACTAGTTCTGCTCATGATTGAGACTGGGTTATGTCACTGATATCAGTGGGTTTAGGATTGCATCTATATTTCCCATAGCCTAAGATTTTTCATCTTTTGTTTCCTTTTGCAATTATTAACATTCTCAATAGCCTTGGGAATAATAAATAATTATTTTTTTAGTTGAAAGAATGAAGAGTTTTAAAGACAATGTAACTTGCCCAGGCTCACTGATAAATGAATGCAAGATTCATTAAAGCTCAGGTTTTCGGATAGTTGTTCTAAATCACTAACTGTATACTGCCCCTCATAGATATTACTGCAAATCAGTGTGGGCCATAAGGCTGCAATAACTGCTTCTTAAGATAAGAAAGCCACCTGGTTCATGTTGGGGTGGGACAGAATTTACCCATAAATTTTGATTAGGTAATTTCTTACAGATATAAATTTGTCCTTAAGTACAACCATTTACCATTATTTTTAGAACTGTTGTAGCAATATGTTGCTTAGTGTTGTTGCACAAATAGTGCAAATCGTGGACCTGCTTATGGTGTATCCAGCTGCACTGTGCTGTAGGACAGCTGCCACTCATCTGGTGGTTGGGTTGGTGGAACGTGCCCATAGCAGTTGTCCCTGCTGTGTTAAGTTCTTCCCATGGATAATGTGCAAGAATGAGACGGCTTAAATTGCTCCTTTTTATTTGCTGTGTTTATGCTTATTTATTTTGACTGTATGAATAGAAGAGATGCTTATCTGATTTTATACATGTACATATATGAATATAAAGCTGCAAAGCACATGGGTGGCCTTAGTTGATTCACAATTTTATATTTTTATTAAAAAATATGGTAATATTGAAGTACGGTGCAAATGTTTTGAATTTTGATAACCGCTGTTTAACTAAAGTTTAAGGAAAAACCCCAAACAAACAACTTAAAAAGAGTTGGTCAGTGTTGGTTTTCTCCCTTCTGGTGTCAGAAATAAGTCATAGGTCAGCAGCAAATAGATATACAGTGTTTCAGAAGCTGGGGAGTATAGTACTTACGTTCTGAATAGAACAGTGTTTTCTTACTCTAGTAGTGGATGTTCAAAATCTGTGGGATGCAAATATCTGTGGAGTATGTTTTTCTGAACGTATCTATCCAGCCCATAGTTGCCTGTAGGAATTGAGGATGCTTAAGACGATTTGCCTCTGAAGTGCTGTAAGTCTGAAACAGGTGTTTGACACTTAAGAGGAATCCCCACTTTTAATAGAGCATAAATCTATGTGACTTGAGGAAGTGATTGATGCTAATGAATATGATACATAGAGGTGAAGGAAAAATCAGATTATTTAATAAATGGCTATAGTAATTTAGCTAATTATCTCCTGGGGAGTTGTAATACGTTTGAAGTTCTCCTTTGCCTTCTGGTAAGATATTGATTGCTTCAGTGTTTTCTGGGCATGAATATTAACTACTAGTAACCACTACTGTGATTGTCCTTTTAGGTGTTCTGAACACATTTACATCATTTTTAACCACTACTATTATACTCTAAAGTCGATGAGAAGCTGCCAAATTTATGCCATGTTATTCTTCTCCCATATAGATTCAGCAGTAGAAAATTGAGTGGTTTTAAAGTAATTCCTAATAGCTACCTGTCATTATATTATTGGTTGCTCTTGAATTACTTGAATATGTGCATCAAGCTGCTCTGCTTTAACCATGTCATCCCAAATATGCTTAATACTGTGTATGAAGTAGATAAATTATCTGAAGTAAATTTTTGTGTATATGTAGTATACAACTGGGATGGGGATTTAAGTATCTTTGCCATACTTGGCTTTGCCTTCTGCTAAAATAATTCAGATTTTCCATACTGTACAACAAACCGTAGCTTAAGTCACTGATTTATAAGTATATTGTAACTTCTCTTAATTTCTTCATTTTCCAGGAACTTACTGTTTGAGGTCTATCCACAAGGTTATCCATATTACAACAATTAGTCACAAAACACTTAAAGTTTAACTGCAAAATAGGTGGGAATTCTTCCCTTTATTTTGGTGTGTGCGTGAAGTTACTTCTCTTGTGCTGTCTGTCCAGCATGAATGTACAGTTGCTATTTTGTAGGTACAAAAACCCCTAGTCACACTTATAACTTTTAGCTGGCTGAAAAGGTGATCTGTATGAGCATCTTCCTTAGAGCCAACAGTTTTTGGAGAACTTGTGATTAGCTTCAGGTGTGATTATCCCAGAACCTTTCTGCACCATAAAGAACACACTATGTTAGAAGATGGCAACTGATGGCAGAAGCACTTTGCTGTTGAGAAGGATAGCTGCTGATAACCAGTGATTTTAAGTATCCTTTACTGGATATATCTACTTATTTACAAATTGCCTTTTTGTGAACTTGTGAACTGGTAATGTAAAGGTTGTCTATCCTCAGGGTAAAAAAAAAAGAAAAAGTGGTTCTCTTCCCCGCCCCTTGGCATCTTGCCTTACTATTCAGCATTTGATAAGCATACTCTTTTGCAAATAGTGGGAATTAGCTGAAAAAGATAGAATGGTACGGATGAGTAAAATATCAAATGAAGTCTGATTGTATGAATCTTACTGTTCGGTCTGATTTGCCTCAACTGCCTCAACTATTCTTGAAACTTGTATTTGATATTTTAGCTGAGAATTTCTGATGTTTCATTTGGACTGCCTAATACATAGGGTGTTAATTTCTAGCCTCCTTTAGTACAAATCTCTGCAGTAATTCAGAGAATACTTAATTTGATTTTAAAATGGTTTGAGAAAACAGCACGTGTAATCTACATGTTAGGTTATGATGTGTATGGTCTAATACCATCATAGTATCTCTGTAGAGCAGATGAATTCAGTTGAAAAACGTGTTTTAAAATGTTGCTTTCCTCTTAATTTGCTGTAAAATCAGTGATGAGCATCAGAAACATACACATTTATTCCCCTGAAATGTCAAAAGGCGTTAGCTTGTCATACTTCTGTAGAAGTAAAATAGGAGAACAATACTAACTACATAGTTTTGCTTCTTATTTATTCCTTCTATTCCCTGGTCGTATTGTTCTAAAAAGCAGTACCCCTTGGAGAGTGCCCAGCTGCTTGGGGGGGATTAAAATCTGCAGTAGCTTTGAGGACACGTACCACAGCAGTTGCCTTCAATTAATGCCTATTTGGCAACCTGGCTTGCCTTAGAGCTAGCCTTTTACATTCGGTAATGTTAGTGTAATGTAACCTCCCACTGCCCATTTTGTTCTGCTGACCACTTTGTATGGGAACAGAAGTAGTTCTCCTCATGAAACTTTCCAAAAATGACTGTTACTGAAATTTGACTGTAAGAATGTGTTTCAACAATATTTTTGGTGTTCTTACACAGAATAAAGAGAGGGACAAGAAAGTTCTGTACTAAGTTTTACTCCTCCACTGTGTTTCTGTTTTTTAGATGAGCCTGAGTAGGTTGTGGTTTGGGGTTTTTTTGGTTGGTTTTTTTTCTTTTTTTTTTTCTTTTTTTCTGAAACATGCCTTGAGCACTTGTTGGAGAACTGCAGTTGTGATATAGTTGACTAGTTTGATCGCAGATGACTTTTATCTGACTTTGTGTCTTTAGTAAGAGTGCAGCTACATGGTCTTAATTCTCACTGTTGTTAATCTCCAGAGACTTTATAAAATTTTTTTTCTTGCTTTCTCAGTCTATTTACAGCTTAAGAAAAGAGGTATTGGGGAAGGTGAATAACAGGTAGATCTCTTGAGGGAGTTCTTCCCAAACCTTCAATTGGGAGTCTGAGATGTACACGCAGTTTGGGGTCAGGTACTCTCCTTTTACTGATGAGAAAAGGACCAACACTTTCTTGGAGGACCGCATCCTCCCCAGCAAAGTCCAGCTAGCTGATGTTATAAGCGGGATGCGGACTCGGGGGTTAATGACCTGCACCATGGAGTGTCTCATACCCTTCTCTGCTCTCCGGGCAGTCGGCAATGTGCCTTTGAAGCAGAACACTAAATGTGCACTTAGGCAGCTAGGCAGCAGCAGGAACTGTCTTTTAGACAAGGTCAGGAGTTTCTTGGCACTGTGCACTTTCAGAACATTTGTCTTTTTTAAGAAAGATTTCACCTTATTTTTCTCTCCAAACAATTCTTGATAAAACTTTCATCAGGAGAGACTTTTTAGGTGTAGAGTAAAACTGCTAGTCAAACTGGGTTGAGAGATACAGAACAGTAGGACATCCTTATAGCACATGATTATTCACACTGTTATTTTGACTGATTAAAAATACTTTATGTCAAAGAATTGGAAAGCAATAGAGTAGACTTAATCTATTGTACTTCAGAATGCTGCCTAAATGTTTCTTCTCCATCTTGGAGCACATTATTCATTAATGTCTTTTCTAGTGGAAAGAAGCTTTCTTTACTCTTAAAAGAATAAAGGATAAAATACCAAGGCATGACTGTTTTGATACCCGGTTCTTGGGATCAGTTTTTTCCTATTTTCAGGGTTTATTTCTCCAACAAGTCTTGATCAGCATCAGTGTTGATGATCAAAGCTTCCTTCCTTCTCTGAAGACAGTGATAATTGTAACTCTTTTCCCAACAGAATCATATTGATGCATTTTCTGATTTTTCACATTTTTTACATTATACATGGTATTTCATCCCTGAATTTGGTTGATTTTTTTTCCCTTTTGTAATCAATTTGACTTAGCTGTAACCACAATGGAAGAAAGTATACAACCTGATGTGGATAGTATCCCTAGTATGCACAGTAGTGGTGCCCCTGGCTTGATGATGAATACTTTCAAACAAGTATCCTTCATGTCAGTCTTGTGATCTTGAGTTCAATTAAGGAAGCTCAGTCACTTTTGTTTCCATCTGATGTGCGAGGAATCTATTTTTAACTGTCTCTTCTGAGAAAACAATCAGATTTAGTAGGGTTTTTTTTTGCTGTTTTTGCCTGAAGACGAGTTTCTTAACAAAAGCCATGTACTTGCATTTGAATGTGTATCCCTGTATTAGCAGGTAAGCAAAGGTATCCAATTTTCCTGAGCAACAAAATACTTGATTACAGGTCTAATGATAGTTTAAGAGGTGTTTTCAGATGTGCTGAAATCAAGGACTTGAAGCAGATGAACTTAATTATCTTTGTGAATATTCACAATCACATTATGTGCTTTAAATGTCACATTTGGAAATAGTGCCTCATTGCTAGTTAATTAACAATAATTACTCAAGGTAGTACTTATGTTTCTGGAATTTCTCTTACCTACTGTGAAAAATGTACTTTGCTTGTAAAGGTTTGGCAGTATAAACACCAGATTCTCCTTAACTCTCATACATAGTGTGCTGTTGCTTAGGCCCTCTGTACTTTTTACCTCTAGCATTGCTGCATGGAGAATCGCTTATTCCATTCCATTTGCTCTGCTACGTCTGGGCAGCGTTTTTAACATCTGAACCATGCTGTATGTAATATTGTTTTCTTTTTAAAAGAAATAAGCAGTTACTTTTTTTTTTTAGCAGAATGAGAGAAGCAGTAGCAAATTAGGCTGGCAGTGTAGATCCATCATGAGGTGTTACAAAGGTGTGTTGACATCTTCAGCTAAAGAAATATGGCTTATGATAATACCAGAAGGGTTTTTCCAGTCATAGCACCTATGCTCAGTGTATTTTTCTCTCTGTAAGGCTGGTTTTTCTTGGCAAAGCTTATTACACAACCCGAGATAGCTTACACTGCAACAAAAAATAACCCCTCATAGATCCTAGAAAATCCTCCCTATGTTCTAGTTTTCAGCTTCCCTTTTCCATCTTTCTTCTCTGCCTTTCATGTAGAAACTTAATTGCAATGTCAAAGGATTTTTTTCAAGTTTTTTCCTTTAAAAAAAGATCTTTCTTCAACAATGATATTCTCCTTGTTTGCAGCAGCACACTTTGCCTGTGTGCGTGTGTATATATATTAGTATATATATAATTATATATCTATAAAGAGCTTTAACAGAAAACCTCTATTACAATTACTAGAAGAAAGTAAATTATCAATTACTTGTACATACAAACTGAATATTCTCTTTCCTTGCACACTTCATTCACCTGTGTGAATGGGGTGTCCATTGAAATCCTGGTAATAACATGTAACCTGTATTTCATAATCATCTTTTTCTGTAGAGTACATGAAATGCTTTACAATAAAGTTTTATATTTGTGATGGCACTTACAACATGCTAAATAGATGTTTGAATTCTCAGACGTCAATTTAAGGGTAATTCAGAGAACAGCAAGAAAAGCTGCTAAATTTTAGACACAGTCGTGAAGATTAATTAAACTAATTACCTGTGCTTTGTGCAGTGGGAGTGGAGATAACTGCAGATACATGAAGGCATAACCAAGGAAGTGATGAATATTGTCTGAAGTGGTAAAAGTGTTTTAGTGATGGCAACACAGATGGAGAAGAAGCTGAGGGACAGAAAGCTGAAATAGTAGCATGACTCTGTGGAGGGTCTTCAACATGTTGTGTGAAAGTAGTGTTGGAAGTAGTAAGCACTTCATTGGGGAAACTTCCCAATAATATTTTTTCAGTTGTAGAATGGCTTGGAGAAAAAGAACATTTCACAATTAACAGGTTTTGATTTTAAGTATTTGGAGAACATTGTAGACTCATTCTAACTGAATGGTAGTGTTCTGAATGTCAAAAAGCTTTTGCCCATATGTCTGCTATGTCAAATGGGTTGAAACAAAGTAACATTGCTTTTTTTTCTTTTTTCTTTTCCTGCCATTATATACGGGGGACTCTTTCTTTGTAAGGATTGATGAGAAATAGGCTTTTCGGTATTTGAGTACAGAGCTTGACTTATCAAAAAACTTGATATGCAGCTGCTGATATTGTGATTGTTTATTTTAGAAATTGTTCATTTTTATGTGCTTAAATAGGAATTAAATACTCCTGAAAAATATGTTCAAAACCAGTCACTAATCCCCTTAAATTTTTGCTACTATGCAGAAGCCTGTAATGCTGCTAGAATTTTCAAGGAACCTAAAATACTTACATTAACTTTTCATTCTTAAATTACTCATTCTGTAGTTCTACAGTGACAGTGAAGTAAATGCAATGAAATACTTCTAGCAGTGAAGTAAGACTTTCTCTAGGTGTGTTGCACTGCAGTCAGAAATGCTGAATCAAATTCTACCTGATGTGGTGTTATATTGCTTAACCATTTATGCTGCGGTAGCGCCAAGGGGTTGAGTGCTCTGGGACCTATGGTGGAAGTTTGGGTTTATATGCATGTTTCTGTGTTGCACTGCATAAAGCAATCAAACCAGCTTGGGCAAACACTAGAAGCTGCAGAGCAGGGTGGTGTGATGCTCTCCCAAGCTAGGCAGGTCTTCCTCTGGGATGAGTTTAACAGTGGGATGTCTCGTGGTACCACTGCACTGATGTGATGATCGAGTAGGTTTGCACTATGTGAATGTAATTAGAGGCAGCCCCTACTGTCAGAATAATTATTCATTACTGCTTGCTAAAATGCAGTATGTTCATCAGGCTTTAGGAAAAAAGTGTGTGGGAGGGGCAGTGGCATGTAATTTTACAAGTTATCTAAGTACTACATTTACTTACGTAGTTAAAAATAACTTCATTGGGTCCTATGCAAATGGCAGGCAATGTTTGTGTCAGTATGTTCATACATGCTCCTTGATAACTTTGTCATTAATTCATAGTTTCATGTCAACATTCAAATAGGAGAAAGCTAGCTTTTAACCTGATTCTAGATTTTTGCATGGTGTATTATTTTCTTTTCCAGCTGCAAAGGTGTGTTCTTATGCCAGCTGTAAAATGAAAGTTAGTATTATTGTCTCCTTAATATGACAAAATCGCAACAATTATGCAAGCTTGTTACTGAATTTCTAAACTATTACTATAGGATAATATAGTAGATATTCTTCAACTTGTACAATTCTGAGTATTTATAGATGCTTTCACCCACACTTTTATAGCAGGACTTGTCACTTGATCTGTACTCCTAGTTTAAATTAAAAAAATTATTTACATCTGGAATATGGCTTTGAAACATTTGGACTACAGTAATAATAATCCCTCTTTATGGTACAGCTTCCTGGATCTTAAATTACTGTCAATTTTCTCACTATGTGATATTCAGGTAAAGTAAATCACAGTTTTTAGATACTTGTCAGCTTTAAGAAAAAAAAATTGTGGTTTTCTTTTTTTAAATTAATATTGAGTCTGTGTTTAATGTTGTTGAATCTATTATTAAACAGCCCCCTGATATATTAATGAAGAAAAGTCTATTTACCACAGTCTTTTGGAGGATGTGAAAGAAATAGCTGTTCTTTCAAGGTTATTTTTTCAATCTTAAAATTTGATGCAAACTGTTCTGCTTTGTATTGATGAAAAATGTAAACAAAGATCTGTTGTTCAGCTTGAGGTTGGCTATATCGTGTACTACAGTATAGGAATGTAAGCAAATGTAGGAAAGCCTCTGCTCGCTAGATGTACATTAGGTTTGCAAATTACCTGCCAATGCCCTTTGGGATAAAGGCCTTCATGAAATCATTGTCAATAACTTATTGTTGGGTTGACTTATGTAATAGGTTGTTCTTCAAGATTTTGCAGGAGAGAGATTAAATATTATAAAGTACAGAAACTCCGTGGGGCAATCTAAATGATGTTATAGAAACCAAACTGTATTACAAAGAAGAATATTAAACATATTTGCGATCTTCTGTTATCTGTCATATGAATGCCAAGCCCTTCTCTGTCTAATGGGTTGCATAGATATGCAAAGGAGAAATAACAAAAGCTAATCAGTTTTGTTTTATGTAAAGCTGTTAATATGTAGATACTTGAGTTCCCTCAAAAAAAAAGAAGTGAGTATTCTAACAATGCATGTTCATGTTGTGTAAATCGCTTGGAGAAGGGGAGCTGCTGTAATCACTTGACTTGAAAAGTGAATATACTTGAAAATAGGATGACAAAGTTGATGTACATCTGCGCTAAAATTACTGTGAATTAGTCAAGTCTCAGTTAACCTGAGACAGTTGGAGTAATGCTGGTGGGGGCTTTACCAACTGGGAAAACAAACCCAAACTGTATCCCTCTCTTTAGTGTAGAGACACATGGACGTGAAGAGCAGGAATCAGTGCAATGGCCCCAGCATGCTGGAGATAAACGTGACAGTGAAATATTTTTGTCTGTAACGTGGGGGAGGCTGGAAGGGAAGGTGACACTCTTGTCAGTCACAGTAAGCTTCTCGGCATGCTCACCAGCCCTGCAGCTGTGCAGTGCCCCACCAGTGAGCCAAGGAGCAGTCGTGGTGATGGCTGCACCGAGTGAAGAAAACTTGAGTTGTGGTGTGTATTTGGAGGGAAACTGCGGAAAAAAAAAAATAATTAAAAATGGGCAAGTTGTTTTACAACTGGCTTTTTTCCTAGATAGCCAGTGCAGAGCGGGATTGTCTCGACTACATTTAAACGTCAGGAATATGCTGAGGGAATGCCTGTTGTGTGCACTGCTGCACATGTTAAAGAAAACCAAGGCGCTGTGGAAGATGGCCATCCCCATCTGTGGTTCAGGCTGTTTTCTCTGAGTCAGCAGATCTTATAGGGAGGCACTGAGTATCCTGGGAGTCAAATGGGAACCTTTGAGAAATCCTGAGGTCTTTGGGGCATCTTCCTCCTACACTTCAAGTACTAGAGACATTCCTTGTGAGTGGCCAGGAAATGCAAACATCCATAATGTAGTAATCTCTTGTATCTCACCATGTTATTAATTCTGTGATTCTCTTCCGCTTCTGGGATGTAACAGTATTTTTCAGACTCCATTCTGGATCAAATCTGCCTTCGGCCATCCAGTGGAGGCCCACCTGAGCAGGAGGAATTCCTATGACAGAGAGGTTTGGACCTTGTGCTGATGTCCCTGAGAGGAATCATCAGCAAGGATCATGGAAAGCAGCTTTGTGCTTGAGGTTGTTTGGAGGCTATTTAATTTATATACATAGTACATATTTAGGTACATGCTTCCGATTCATATGCAGCGATTCAATGTGTGTGTTGGAAGGCGTAGTATTCGCAACATACATAGCAGCTTGTTCCAGGGGAAGCAGGAGACCAAACCTTGTACCCAGAGACATTTGTTGGACCATAAACTTCCTGTATATTTTCCCCATTACTTTCCCCAGTGCTTAGAGACACATAAAAATCATCATAGCTCAGTAATGGTACAAACAATTGTTATAAGTCAGTTATGATGATTTCCACAAGAGGAACAGGAAAGATTGTCAGTCTGGGTGACCCTGGTATAACGTGAACAAGTGAGGGCTCCTATATTGTACATCCATCCCGATAAATAACATCTTATGGAGAGAAATCTTGAAAAGACAGCAACCAAAGTTTATCCCTGTAGTCTTCAGGCTAGGTGTATTCTTCAGAGCAGTTTTAACATATCCAGTATAATTTTAAATAAGCTATCAAAATAAAGTACCTTTTTTTGGGTGCTCTCTTGTTGTCCTGGCCAAACTGATTCAATAATCAAACTGCTCATTACGTTGTGGCCAGAGTTACATTGCTGGCAGAGCCATGTCAGAATAACTGCTAGATTACCCTTGTAAGTGCATCTGTAATAACCCAAACTTTCTGTAGGGCTGATTTATTCCAATTTTGAGGGAAATGATCTTTCTGGTGGAAAGTGAAGCAAAGGTTAGAGAATCTCTGGACTGAAAAGAGAAGCTATCTTCAGTGCCTGAAACTGAATAATCACTATCCATTTAATGAATGTAAAGTGATTTTGCAATATTCTTCCAGACCCAAATTCTTATCAGGTGGTCATAAATTGTTCGTAACTGCATACTTATGCTGTATATGTATGAAATTGCTAATTGCTTAATCAGAAATTAATAGTGGTGTTAATATTCCCTCAGCTAGGAGGGTAAATTATAATAGATGCTATTTAGATTAAAATCCAAATTTTCAAACTCAATCTTAAGGTTAAAGTTTATTAACCTCCCACCCTCAACTTCTGTTGGCATTATTGACTCCTCTAAGTTCCAACACATCTAGAAATTGGACTGCTGGCATCTTAATTCTTATGTAGGCAAGCAGGATTTCAAACTTTAAAACTGCAAATAAAAAGAGCCAAAATGAGGATGATGTAGTTATTGTGAATTAGAATACCTTCTTGGTGAGAATTGCGTTCCTCTCTTTAAAATGATGGTATGACTTGTAATGAAGTAACTTTACTGTTGAAGTTAAACATTATAATAGCCTTTTAATGGCATCTTAATGGCCTCTCTGAGGACTTGCACTGAAATAATTTTACCTTCTTGTAATTGCACTTCATAATGGACTGTAGCAGCACAATTTAAGGTCTTCTTAATATTTTTATTGGTATGTTAAATATAACAAACCCTTTAAGTTACCATTCTGTCAATTAAAGGAAGCATTAAATTTTTTTATTTATTGTTGTATTAGGTGTATGTTCCACACCTAAATCTTGTCTGTCTCAGCAGTAATAAGGTAGTAACCGATTTTTGTAAAATTTCATCTGCATTGTGCAATAACAATAACATGTATATTGAATTGATTTGACATCCAAGAGGAGAATTTCTCAGGATATGCTCTATTTCATGTGTATGTGTGACTCAGAAGCTAGGTGTCATGAAGTAGGCTATTACATATCCAGTGCTTATGTTATTCTGCGCAAATAGTCCGAAAGAAAATGCCTCTTCAGCTTTGTTATTTTTGCGAAGCCTAGGTGTTGAATGGAAATAGTTCACTATAAATCTGATATGACTTCAGCTCAACAGGCACAGCCACAGATACACTATAATAAAAAGAAAATTTTACAATGAGTTGCTGTGTCATGGAAGCACTCAGATAGAACTGCTATTGAATAACTTTGAAATTTTTAACTGTGTTTTCGTGTCAATGACCTGGCAGGTCAAGATTTCACCCTGAGCTTATTCATACTTTGTCAATTTTATTCAGTTCTCATCACAGAGATGTTAATTTTAGGTAAACATCCTTTATAAACAAACTAATTCTAATCTGTAGCTTCAGTTTAAAATGGCAGCAGGGCCTATTTCTGAATAATTATGTAATACTCTGGCATTTATTTACTTTAATTGAGCATTTAAATATGTGATTACTATTCTGATATTTCATGTTGCAACATCCACGCATTTATTACTTGTCAATGTTTAGCAGTATTTCATCTGGACATGAAACATGTGTGTGTTTACGTGCTGTCCAAACTGCTGAAAGTGAAGGCCTCCCTCTGAGAGGGTTGTGAAACGCTGGATTGAGCCCGTTTGCCCAGAAACTGCATGTAATTAACAGGGGAAGAATATTGAAAACCACCAAATTGAAATAATGCTCTATCCCAGCTAACCATCTTGTCTATCTTTCTGTAATTCCAGACATGAATAATGTTCAAGAAATAGGAGTTCACTAGTGTCCATGTTTTCTTTACTTTTTCCATTTCCAAATCAAGGGGATGGAAAAAAAGTTATTTGCAGGTGAGAGTCGTGTGTCCTGAGAGAAATATAGGGTGTTGGGTAAAACTTTAGCTTTGGTGAAATGGCAATATATAATTTACAAATTCTTCAATAGAAACATCTATTAAATGTTTATATCGGTCTTGTTCAGTCTCTTAACATTATCCCTTTTTTTTTTTTTTGTAATTTACATCTTTCTTAAGAGTTTTTTTTGCCCGTTTTGACTTGAAAGGCTCCCGTGAAGGCTACATTAATTATCGATATTGGCAAACCCCCCAAATTTGTATACTTTAAAATTATTTATGTTTTCAGTTTTGATTGGCTGATTAGATTTTCCTTGTGCTACAAGTTAGCTTTTGAAGTATGGAATCATTAGGTGGATTTCTAAGAGTAGATGGTCAACAAACAAGCTTAGATTAAGTCTAGTAGCTCTCATTATTAAAGCTTTACCAAGAATGTTCCCTTATTGTATAGAATCAGATGGATAGCTCTTGCCATAGTGGTGTGGGGTTTTTGTTTTCTTTTTACAGAACTCTATTTTACTTCTCTTGTGCTTTGCCAGCTGAAAACGTTTTATCTTAGTATATTACTGTTTTCTTAAAATCATTTTATAGGATGCTGGCATCTCAAAGTACACTTTTGATTAGGTTTTTATTTTCCTGTTAATGGCAAAACCACCCAAATGAAGCTTAACAATTATGGAGCCTTCCTTGGGGAGAGGGCTGCTGAGTTTCTGTGCGAGGGAAGATTAAAATAAAACACACCAAATAATTGGAAATGTATTTCATAGGCATGCTTAGTATATTAGTGCTGCCTCCTGAAGCTAAATGTTCTGCTTGTACTTAATTCAGCCTTTGTTCGATTCACCAGAATTAAAGCTTGTTGACATGTTTGCAAATCAGTTTTCATACCACTGACTAGTTTCTGGTAGTACTGTTAACTTGGTTAGCAGTATGCTGCTAGTATTATAACTTAAAATGCTTCTGCCTGGATAAAGCCCCCTACAAAGTAAGAGCTATCTTCAGATCTAATGTCCTGCTCTATTTTTTTTTTTTGTAAAAGAAGATTTTCCACCTCATGGGTTTGATAAATATACTTGAAACATTTAATACTAAAATTTTTGGTGGGGGAAGAAAAAAAAGACCTTATGTTGGCTGTCTCAGCTAACTGAATTTAGTTTGTTTTGCTACTTTCCATTCTCCTTGTTTCTACACTAGTGAGGAAAGTCTAGTAATAAACTATCCAAATACAAACTCTTATTCAGATGTTAAAGCAATAATAAAGTTGGCTCTTTTTTATCAGTTACTAGTCCTATGCTTTGGATTAGTAAGATAACTGTGTTTTGAGTTATGTCTGCTGCAGGAAGAAAGCTAGAGGGAATCTGCAAGTGCTTGCTCAAATGACAGCGCTGTTATGTACTTCTTACACTGTGTCTAGATTAGGAAGATGGATGTCATTTAAAATATGTTCCCTAGCACACTTTTAAACATTGCTAGAGCAAGTGTTCAACACATCTGAAAATGTGTTAGCTTTATCTAGCTTTACAGAATCCTGCTGAAAACCCCTTTTTTGGGACAGTTGGTTTACAAATTAAGCTGATATGCCCCAAATGTCATCAACCACAGTCTATATAACAATCTGAACATCTATTTACATCTTTCATGATGGTATGAAAATAATTTTATTAACACTTACAGGCCATATGCTAAGCTAGACCTTAGCTCATAGTTTTCCCTGGACCTTAGCTTTTAGTTTTACACAGCTTAATTACGTGTTTAGGCAAAAGAGTGTAAAGACAGTGATCCATTTTGTAATTCTTTCAACAAATTTTACCTTCTACTAAAACTATCATATTTACCTCACTATTTCAAGAAGACACAAAGTAAAACAACAATGAAACATCCTAAATCTTCCTGCAGTTACTCCATGAATTTATACATATTACATTACATGCCCATTCAAGTTCATATATTTTTTCAATCACACAGTGGCTGGAGAGGCTTAGGCGCACCTACCAGTTCTAATGTTTGGCTATTTATTGTGTTTCAGAGCTCCTTGTTGCTTTTTTTTCCTGGCTTTCTCTTGCCTCAGTTCTATAAACAAAAGAATGATGTAGCTGTTTCTGTGAGTGTTGTCTTATCCTTACTGCTGTTGGTTAGAGATACGCAAGGGGCACTTTTAACTCTTGCAATCCTGCCCAAAACTGCATCTCATCCAAGTGCGGAATCTGAAGCAGCAGCAGCAAGTATCTTTTTGTAATTTTTCTGTGGGCCTACTTCTGCCTTCTGGCTCATCGACTTTTGAAGAACCTTTTAAACTACAGTTCTGAGTCTGCTTTGCAACCTAGGAAAGACAGGAGTGATAGTGTGGGGCTTCCTTTTTTACTGTATTTATTAGAAATTACAATAATTAGATATTGATGAGATGAGAAAAGCAGTATGGTTCAGGGAGGAGTACCATTCTCTTGAATCTGTGCATGTTAGCAGATATGATGTTCAGATTTCAGAGACAAATTAAGTTTAGGAGTTAGGGGGGGAAAAAAAAGAAAAAAAAAAAAAAGAGTTTTTTTTTTTGTCCTTGAGACACATCAGGAAGCAATGTTATTCCAAAAAGGAGAAGGAGAGGGTCATGTTTCTTCAGCTTCACAAGTCTGTGAAGTGACCTGAGCATGCTTTGGAAAGGAGTAGTATGTGTTCTAGTCAAAGCATAGTAATCCTTCATGCTTCCCATAACTCAGCACTATCCCACATCTTCCTTGAACAGGGCTGCTTCTTAAATGCTATCTTTGTATTTAGATTAGTCGAAGTTGGAAGCAGTTTCTTGCTGTCATTCATGTAGTAGGAGGCATTGATGGAGGAAGTTGGTAATTACAGAATGGCACAACTTGGCTAACTTGAGGGGGGAGAGTTCTGTTATTTTAGAATGGTTGTTATGTTGAAATTAACTTGAATTGATCCATTAAAATTTTTTAATATTGTTATGCATGCTCCAGAAATTAATTTCTTGTTTAGCATTCTTGATTGGCCCTGCTGTAGTTCCTTTATGCATGCAGATTCAAAATGCGTACAACTTAATTCCTGTTGCGTGCTTCCAATCTCTAATTTATCACAATTGAATCATTGTTCTTGGGTTCACTGTGCAATTAGTGACTGTCTGAATGGATGCACCTTTCTAACAGTAAGGCTGCTATATTTTCTTTTCTGCAATCCAATTTGCTTGGAGGCAAGTGATCACACAATGGCACAATGATACAATGACAAGGTAGGTGATCATACAGTGACAATGGAAGAGACGTGCTCAACTCCTGATTTATCAGTCTTCATAAGCTTGATAAGTTCTCATGTTACAATTACTCTGCTTACGTTGCTGTGACTTTTTTCTTTTTCTAGGAATGAATGCCTAGTTTGGATGGTCAGTAAGAGAAAAGCCTTTATTTTGGTGTCCTATGAGCTGGTTGATAGCATATCAGACCCCTGTGGCTGCTATTTACTTGGGTATCAAGTGCTCACCCTCTCCTGCTTTCTGTTATGACTTACCAACAGAGGTTTTATTATATTCAACCTGAAGTGCTTTATTTTCAGGGGCTGTTTTCCTGAAAGCTCTCAGTCAGAAAATAGGATCTGGAAACATATAATCTAGAACAAGTCTCATCTGTTACATTGTTTAGTTGCTTACCTGACTTGTGAACTTTTGATCTTGAGGTTGGGGAAGTCTCGTTAATGTTACCTAAAATGCTGGTTACAGTGTTTTCACAACATTCCTGAGCTACACAGGAAAGAAAGCAACTTCTAAAGCCTTTATTTCTAAATATTAAGAAGAATGTGAAAGAGCAATTGGATTATAACGTGCCTCGGAGAAAGTAAAAAAGAAAATTGCTTTTGTAAAGAAATCTCTAGTGCAATTCTGTCACTTGGCTGTTTGTACCTGCCACTTTGGCCCCATATATTAATCCTAGCAGATAACTGTGTAATCACCATACTTTCTATAATGTGAGTGGACATGAAATGAAAGCAATTGATGGAAAAGAAATGGAAAGGCAATGTTATAAATAATGAAGTACAGAGAGTAAGAACTAGTAGTGAAATATGAACCAACTTGACACATTAAAGCCAATGTTAATAGAATTCGAAAAAATGCAATTAAATTGTTCATGATATCTTAATGCCAGAAAAAGCATTGAAGGAAATCTTGGCAATAGCTAGGCAACTTCAAAGCTTTGAGGCTTGGCTGTTTATTTCTTTCAAATATTGGAGAATTCATTAGTTTATAACTGTAGATTTAGGGGGGGAAATACAGTAATATGTGCCATTTTCTGAGTAACAGTTGCATATGTCATTGTTTTGGGAATGCTTTATAAGTGGAAAGAATGGACTGGTTACTGTTTATAATGTAAAACATTGCTCGAATGTGCAGCAACAAGCAATATTTTCAGAGTAGCGGGCTGAAATGTGTGCTTTAACTCTTTAGCTCAGCAATTAAAATGACATCTGACATCACAAGATAAAAGAACAACCTCAGTTTTAATGAGAATTTAGTATTTCATCTAGAAATAATACTGAGTTTCTGTAAGAGCTGAGTTTTGAAGTCAAGTAACAACACTTAAAATAGTTGGTAAAACTTGGTAAAAATAATTGAATATAGATGCATGATAGCGCCTACTCCTATAATACTTGATACACATGTTTAAATGGCTATTAAGGAATATTTTATATATAAGGAATATTATATATCTCAGCCTATGTATTTTTTAATGAACTGTTTCCCCTACCTGAGTAATTTATTATGTGCTAAATATATATGCCTTTATTCCATGTAAATCTATGGGTTTATTTTGTAAACCTTTATTTTAAAAGTACTTATTATCAGGTATGCTTAAAGTTCAGCAGCCTTTGGTATTTAAAATACAGTTTTCTAAATGGGTCTAAGACACTTAATTTCTTAAAACCACTTATTTTGAAATCAAAGCTGTAATTGTCGCAACCGTGACTTTTTAAATTATAGTGTTGTGGCCTTTGCCTTCAGCCTTAGACTGTTCTTGGATACCAATCCTTTTTCTGAGCTCCTAAGCAGATGCGAGTCAGAAGAATGAGTTTGGGATCCTTTTTTGGTGGAGTCTGTAATTCATATTCCTTTTTGGCAAAGAAGGCATGATCAATAACTTAATTCACTTGGAATAGGAAGTTTTCAGTGGCCCTGATTCCTAGGGGACTCTCTTGTCCCCTGCTTTGTATCAGGCCCTGAAAAAATTTTCTTTTGAGGCTGAAGTCCAGTGGTGAAGGCTAAACGCAAGATCCTGCATGTGGGTTGGGATGATCCCAAGGGCAAAGACAGCCTGGGTGGAGAATGGATTGAGAGCAGCCCTAAAGGCTTGGGGGTGTTGGTGGATGAGAAGCTTGGCATGGCCCAGCAATGTGCATTTGCAGCCCAGAAAGCCAGTCATATTCTGGGCCGTATCAAAAGAAGTGTGACCAGCAGGTCGAGGGAGGTGATTCTCCCCCTCTACTCTGCTCTTGTGAGACCCCACCTGGAGCACTACCTTCAGCTCTGGGGCCCCCAATGTAAGAAGGACATGGACCTCTTGGAGCAGGTGCAGAGGAGGGCCACAAAGATGCTCAGAGGGCTGGGGCACCTCCCCTATGAAGACAGGCTGAGAGAGTTGGGGTTGTTCAGCCTGGAGAAGAGAAGGCTTCAGGGAGACCTTACAGCAGCCTTCCAGTACCTAAAGGGGGCCTGCAAGAAAGCTGGAGAGGGACTTTTTCCCCTGACCCCAGCCACCTGCGATGGCCATTGTCTCACTGAAGGAATGTGGAAAGACCAAGCATAACACCTGGTGAAAACAGGTGAAGCTAGGGGAGGAGAAGTGCTGGGCTGAATCGGGGCCTGGGGACGGAAGGTGCTCCCCCTAAGTGCTCATTTAGCTCTTGGTCTTTTTTCCTCAATACCTGAATCTGTAATTAACAGCTTATGTTAATTGGCAATCAACCAGATAAATTTCCTTGATCAAGACTGCCTTGCCCACGTGGCTCTGATTCCAGAAGGCATTGCCACACTGCTGTTACCTGACCAAAAAAAGCTGATGACAAGCGTGACAGTGGGGAGGAATGTGGTATTCGGTAACTTGTCCCTTGTGCGTGGTCAGTGGTCTCATCCACGGGAGTCGATCATTTGTTCTGTTTCACATAATGGAGGAAAAAATGCAGCTTTAGGGGTGCATTTTTTCTACCTAGCTTTTTTATAATCAAGTGGGGACTTGGAAGTGCTCTTGAACTTGCTTTACTTCATCCTTCTTGTGAAAATTGAGTTTTCATACTTAATCACTAAAACATGACAAAAATATCTGAAGCATGTACCACCTGTTTTTCCTTTCATCTTGATTCATTCATTCATTAGCTTCCTTGTATTAAAAGCCCTCCAAGACACAATTAACCCTTTTTTAATACTGTGAAGCTTGAAATGATCATTACAACTCATTAAAGCAGAGAAACTTACTTTAAAAAGCAGTTTAATATTAAAATTTTCCCAATTTCTTTTCTTGTGGTTCGGGTAGAATACTTAGGGTATGGCCATTGTGGTTCCAGTCTTAACTGACTATTCAAGTTATTAATGATAATTGGTTGCTTTACATTGCAGAACTGTGCTCTATGCTAGAAGATGCTTTGATGAAATAATTTTCTGTAATGGAATGTTGTCTTCTGAGTATGGACTACATAATAATGATATTGTCAGTGAGTCCTTTTTATCCAGTAAGAAGAAGACATAAGTGAAGACAAAAATATGTTATCACAAACCTTACTTTTTTCCTCCCCTTTACATTCTCCTGTATCGTGAATTGTGCTGTGACTACAAGAAAACAAGCATCTACTTATGTTTTCTGATTTACTAAGTTGGTTTTGTTTTTAACATCCTTTAAAATGCATGAAAATGCAGTCAATTTTCTTTTGGTACTAACTTCAGTGCTCTTGTGTAGTCATACATGAAGGCTGAATTTGATCTCACTTTAAAGAGTCATTTTTTTCTATTTTGTTAATTGCATAGTCTATTCCCAGCATACATAACAATCTTAGAATTGAAAAATTGATTAGAATAGACAAAATTCAGAGTAGGCGTTGTTGTTTTAATCCTGCAGGTTTTTGCAGAATGAAAATCACTAATTGCAAAGAGAAGTACCATGAAGAAAAATGGTGACTTTAAAGCAATAAACTGCCTTGGGTTTACTGAAACTGCAATAAAGCCATTGTGAAGCACTGTCAAAGTGTTGATTTATTTGTACTACTAATATCAGAAGTAATAAAATCTAGGATTTACTGATATGGTTATAGCATTTGTTATCCATTTTATTAGACAACTCAACAGGTATTATATTGTATCATACAATCATAAGATATTTTATAATTTAGCTTCTACAGAAGCAGAATATTCATAGGGAAAATAGTTTTGATATTTAGCCTTCTCTCACAAAGTGAGTATACTGAATCTTTATATGGGTCAGTTGTTGCTGAACTTATAATTTTATCTATGACAAAAAAAGCACCATGAAAAGGATGTGCTTTTGATTATTGTGAACTATATTTGGTAACTGAAATTGTAATTCAGACTAGTTCTATTTTCTAAAATATATTATTTGGAAAAAAATTGCCTTTCTCTTCACAAATTCTTTTAAAAATATGAGCAGGACTATTTATGTTCTGAAAATACTAGCTGTTGTATATTTAAAAAAAAAAAAAAAAAGGATAACTAGTAGAGTAGGATTTATAGGATTTTCAGAAGTGCTCAGCATCGACCTAATTCTGTCCAGAAGAAACTGAAAAATGAGGGGACTGGGACCAGTCCTTAGAATTCTCCATGTAGCTGCATGATGATATTCTTATCTGCCTCCTCAGTGAAATTAAAGTAAAATTCTACATAAAATTACAAACGGAGTGAGAAATGTGGTAATGGTCTGTCTATAGGCAGATGTGACAGTTGTAATCTGCTAAGATTCCTCTTACTCAATGGAAAGCAGGATATGATAGAGGCAAAAATTTGCAAGAAAAATGATTTAAAGGGAAAATGTATTTTGATACATCTCTGCACAGAGGTAGAACAGCATTATGAATGGGGAAGTATAACAAGAATTGCCATTGAGAGCAATGTAGACATTTCAAGGAATAATACAAGTCATAAAAATGTATTACTGATTTGTGCCTTGTTAATAAAATGTCCTAGTTCTAATCAACCATGCAATTATTTCAGACAGGCTTTTACAGCTTAGCAGCTACGACTTCAGAATGCAAAGCTTTCTCAGCCACAACGATTTGCTGTAGCTACTTATCAGTATATTGAAAAAAAAATGTGATTCTTTATATAATTGTCCTTATTCTTCTTTTTAAGGTATGGGATGCTGTAGATACAGGCTGCTGTTTAAAAACATACTCCTGCCACTCCTGTGCTGTTCGAGCTGCCCGGTGGTCGTCTTGTGGAAGAAGGATCCTCAGTGGGGGCTTTGATTCTATGCTGCATTTAACAGATGTAGAAACAGGTAAAGGTCACATAAGGGTACATTATAGCCCTATCTTTATTGAGTACAGATAACTTAAGATCTTCTTAGCCTTATTCTTTCTCCCAAAAATATGGATAAAATCTATAGATCAAAGTTAGAATTCTTGAAACATGTCCTCACAAAAAAAAAAAAAAAAAGATAAGTCTCAGCAATTAAAGGTAGGTGGATATATTTAAAAAACCTGAAATATCTTTAACTTCATGATCATATGTAATTTCTATTGTCAGGTGCTGCACAGATGAATAGAATGAAATGTATCATTTTGTGCTCTGTCATGATCATTCATTAAAGTGTTTGAAGAGCCTCTTAAGGCTGACTTCAGTAACATTTATACATATGGTTAATATAAACATAGGCTTGTACCTCATTCTTAATTGGGTTGGTTTTAAGTTTATGCTTAAAGTTAATTTGGTGACCCCCCCCCCCCCCCGAATAGGACCTTAATTAGGAGTATAAAAACTTAAAATCTGGTATGAAACTTGAGACTGAACCTGCGTTGCTTTGATAAAGTTGTGAGTTTGACTTGGGATTTGATTGCTGTGACCTTAACAGCTAATTTCCTGGATGCTATCTCTCCTCCTGTCTCCTTCATAAACTAAAGTGCTTCTATCCACTATATTTCTTCTCTTCTTTATGTATGTTATCAGCATTCATACGGCAGCATTCACTGGAGACATACATAATAGGACACCTCTCTGTGTGTATAAATAAAGGATTAGGCCTAAAATAGTTCCTTGTCAACTGAGGAGATGCAATTTTATTTTTTCCACTGAATTTATTTTTAAATATCTAATTCCTGCAAAGGTGCAATATTTTTAGTAAGACTACGAAGGAAATCTTTACAGAAATTACAAGCGGTTCTTGTCTAGAAGGGTTTTCTGTTATGTAAAACTAACTGCGTTGTGTGTATCTGGAGAGCAGAAGTCCTCCTCAGATGATGAACTGGGAAATTTGTGAATATTGTTCACGTGGAAAGAAGATTTTTTTCCATGCTCTGAGAATTTATTTTTCTCAACATTTTCCATACCAGAAGTATTTAAATTCAGTGATGGCTAGAAGGGAGCTGTTGTAGTTTGGGAATGTAAAACGTGTGATGCAGTTACAGAATATTGAAGTTTTGAGAATATTCAGGTTTTGTAATGGGGAAAAGAGCTTTATATGTCTGATGTAGTAGTACTACATGAGGTTAATCAATTTGTTAGGCTTCTTTTTTTTTATTTTCAGTCTCATTGCAGCAAGCTTCTAATTTCTAGTCTCATATATAACTGAATTTTACTAATCCAAGTGAATTTAATTTTGACTATAGTGCTTACAAATTCTAAACAGAATGGCTACCTTCTTACTGGGATTTATAGCAGTGGAATAGTATGTGCTTGAGTCATTTGAGGGGACCACTGTCAGGGAAATCTCATTTTATAAAATTGTAGAATGAATTCCAAAGATGTGCAATTTCTAATGTCTCTTTGATTTAACTATCCAGTAATAGGGTAGTAGTCTGGATTAAGTTGATTGTAGTGGTTCATTTGAAAGAAGGTATTTCTGGTGTTTTAAGTGATGACAACAATAACAAATTCTACTTACCAAGGTTCAAAACAGATAAGCTTATAAATGGTTCTTTCCTTACTGACTTGCGAGTTATGTAGTTTTTCGAACTACTTAAACTGTGTGTGTAAAGGCAAAATGAATGCTTATAATCCTTAAAAATACCAGATATTCATTATTGCCTTATTTCAAGGACACAGGATTCCTTGTAGCTCCTGTGATCTGCAGTTGTAATGTTGATGTCTGGACCTGACTGTCAGTGATACACATCTCATGTGGAAAAGTAGGATTGCAATTTTATTCTGATTTCCTACGCATGCAGGCCAGTTTCTGATTTCCTTCCCTGTTGTATGAAAAAAGAAAAAAAAAAAGAGTAACTTTACATTTCAGTTAATTCTTTTCAGAGAAACAGGGCGAGCAGTTTGCCTCTGGAATCCAAATCATATTGATATAAAAAGCCTCATTTCCATTTGAAAAACACTAAGGCAGCTATAAGATTTTGATTTACATTAGTTCACTGAATCATTCATTCCTCTTCACTCTTCATCAGTGCTGAGATGATTTCTTCTTTGATTAACTTCAGATAGATGTTAGAACTGTTCCTTCACAGAGGACTTTTAGACACTTTTTTTGGACTTTGGTCTTAATTACTTTCCATTGCTAGACTGAACTAACTACCAGTGTGTTTAAATGTAGTAAATGCGTGCCGGTGGGATTTTATAAATCATATTGCTGTCTTTAAGGCTCTGTGGTCTTTTCTCTTGCGTATGTTGTTCTGGTTCAACATTTTTCTAGTTACCTATGCTAAAGTCTAATCTTGTCTTTGTTTTCAGTATAGATTTTATGTGTTACAGCTGTGTTATAAAAATTGCTACATGATCTTCACCAAAAGAAACCTAACAGTCTGAAGAGAATGACTTTTAAAAAGTTTAGGAAAGGTTGCAAATACAGCTTAGTACTTGTATGGTATTGATCTGCTCAGTTGTTGCGTTTCTTTTTTGATCATTCTGTGTTGTTTCTCTGTTGGGAACGTGTTTTCTGCCCTATTAAATCAAAATTGGAGTGTAGCTCATTGTTTGTTCTGGGTCTGAGGACATCTAGTTATGAGATTCTTCAAAGGAATGTGCCAGCATTGTTGTAACAAACAGTGATAGAATAAATTCTCCAGGAAATTTTGTTTTTAAGCTTGGACTGAATTTTGTGTATCCCTTGTTCTAGGACATTGCAATTTCTGGAGTGATTTCCTTTTTTTCAATCTTTGTGATCTGAACAACGTCAGAGTAGAAGCAAACAGTGAAATCTCATTAGTCACAAAGCAGAATTTTTGTGACATCAGAAAATCCTGATGCAAGGGTAGAAGACATCTGTGAAATCTTATCCTTCAGTTTTACACCATCAAACCTCTTCCCCTTGTCAAGTATATTTAATGGAAGTTCTTATTAGAAGATCTAAGATGCTGCAAGCAGGAAAAATGGGCTAACAGGAACCTCATGAAGTTCAACAAGGACAAATGCAAAGTCCTGCATCTGGAAGGGGATTATCCTGTGCAAGAGAACAGGCTGGTGCTAAACTGGCTAGAAAGCAGCTTTGCAGAAAAATACCTGGGGGTTCTGGTGCTGAATCTGAATCAGCAGTGTTCTCTTGCAGCAAAGAAGGTTGATTTCATCCTGGGCCAGATTAGCAAGTGTTTACCTAGTACATAGAGATGATGCCAGGCTCTTCTCAGAGATATGCAGTGAAAGGATGAGAGGCAAAGGACAAATGTAGGAATACAGGACACTTTTTGGCTCAACTTAAGGGTCGTCAAACACTAAAACAGGCTGTCGAGGGAGGCTGTGGGGTCTCTATGCTTGGAGATACTCAGAACTTCAGTGGACAAAACTCTAAGTAACCTGCTGCAACTGGACCTACTTTGAGTAGGGGTTTGGACTAGAGGACTCCTGGAGGTCCAACCTACAGGACTTGTTGATGCTATGATGAAAAACAGGGAAAGAGAAGAATTCAAATTATTGAGGTAAAGGAGTTCACTTGTCCTGGTTTGGTGAAAATAGATGCTGTTGTACAAGTCTTCTTTTTCTAAATTAATTTTTTTATAGATTGTCAATTATTATCTTAAATGGTCTTCCATTGTCCTAACACCAGGACGTCAAGCTAAGGCTCTCCACAAATACGGTTTTCTTGGAAAATGTTGTACATATTCAGAGTATGGGTCTGATCCAAAATATGCATAAAATGTTTAAGGAACTCGGGATTATTCATGTGTTGCTCACATGAGTGGTTCTGTGGGTACAGTTTGCACAAGGCAAGTTCAGTACAGCAATGTGAGGTTTCATAAATATTAGTAGATCCAAAAACTGCAGCTGAGCTGCCTGTAAAGATTATTGGTCAATATTATTTTTTTTTATTGTCCTATTTTTTATACAATATTTCTTAATAAAGCTTTTTGAAAGGTTTTGCAGATGTGATAATAATGCAGCAGTCTGAACTAGTGAGACTCCCTCGTTTTGTTCATCTCTACTAACGCCACAGTTATAGTAATTTTCTACTCGTGATAGTGCAGACACTTTGTTATTTACAGAGTAGTAAGCAGTGCTGTATTCGGAGAGCAGTGGAGAAAAACCCCTTTGCTTTTAAAACAATTCTAGGTCAAGTACATTTGACATTTAACTTCTGTTAAATCCAGATGTAATGGAGATGCTCTACCAACTTTAGAAGGGTAATTGTATTTTTAAAATTTATTTATAACTATTTTATTTTTGGAATATATGTTTTATTCATCAGTGGATTTTTCATTAGTCACAAATGAATTGGTACAATAGCACAGGCAGAAAATTGGCTGGGTTGATACTATTTGCATAGTGTAGATACTTTTCATTTCTTTAATATTATGACAGAGGGAATGTTCCAAGAAATTTTGGCACATTTCCTATGTTGCCAAATGTTGCAGTTGTATTTTAGTTCATGGACTGAGCTTGATTTCAAATATAACTTCCTCAGATTTATAATGGGGAGTTTAAATTCCCCATTATTTTGCAAGTATTCAAATTACCATGGCTAGGATACTGAAATTAAGCTTTGCTTTTGAAGGGAAGTTCAGAATATATATAATGTGGTCACTTAAATCTAGTTTGTAAACTTGTTTTATTTTACATTATTTTGAGAGTTTCTTTATGGAACATTTTGTACCTCCAAGAGGATGGTCCAAATGTGCTTTTCTTTATTTTCTTTAATTTTCTGATTTGGTAGTCCTATAGATATAACATTATTATTTTTAATGTAATTGTATTTGTTCACATAGGAGTTCTAGTGCTCATACATAAAAGTCTCCTCAGGAGAGCTGTGACTTTCTTCTCCTATTCCTCCTCTTCTCTCCCAATACTATGGAGATAGTATGTTGTTTTAATATGCATGAGGGTTTTATATGACACGTCAGAAAAAATCCCAGTTGGTTGAGTTTTCTTTTTTATTTCATTTTTTTCTTTTAAATACATACAGGCATCTCTGATGTGAGGTCAGAAGTTCCCCCCAAATTCTGCAGTTTTAAGAAATACATTGGACATAATTTAGTGGTCAGTCTCCAGCTAGGAGGTAACAGCATTTTGATTTTGATACTTACTAATGTAAAGTCTTTGCAATAAGAAGAGAGAAAAATGTTTATTTTGAGGACACTTTCAAGGGTAAAAGATAAAATGTTTTAATATTTCAAGCACCTTTGCATGCCAGAAACTTGTGACTATGTCAGGGGAAAAAATTAGGAAATGCATATAGTCAGTATAATGTTAGTTCTTGGAAAAATGATAAAGCAATTTGTAAGCATGCCAAGACACAATGGATAAGTAACAGCCAGCATCAATTTGTTAAGAACAAATTATGTCTGATCAATCTAATGTTTCTCTCACTGTTGTGCATGACAGAGATTGTGACTGTAATGAGTTTGGTTTTTTTATAATATATTGTCTTGTGTCTTTTTGTAAACACAGTAGGGAAATCCATTCTACTTAGCAAGATTACTCTCATGTCCTTGTAAGTCTTAGGGTTCACTTTCCTTTGCAGATCAGGGTCAGGAAGTGAGTATTTCTGGATCATGCAGGTAGGAATGTGAACCTGAGGACTACTGTGCTCAATCACTGTGCTGATGTTCTGTGAAAAATTCACAATGTTAAATAGCCTTTAAAATATCTGATTTCATAGTTGAGCAGTTTCACAGTAGGCTGCAGCATAAAAGAGCAGAAACATATGTTCAAGATCTTTTTAAAGATATTTTTTTAATACTGTGTATGCTACTGGTGAGCTTTTAATGAATGAAGAATTGAATTAAAGCACTTTAAGAGTATATAACACACTGCAAATATGTAGTGGATATTGTTACTGAAATTGTGAAAATTAAAGATTGAGAGAAACATTTGCTTTCTGCAAATATTGGAATAACAACCTCTTATCTAGGAAAATTGTATGTGGTATGGATTTTCTCTCAATTAGCCAAATAGATTTTCAGAATATGTAATTTTCTACAGTCTATGAGTTGGTTGAATGTTTGTTATACTGCCTTTAGGAGCTACAATGCAATAAATACATACACAATAAAGGTATATACAAGCTCGCTGAATTACACCTATTGTATTCTGTTATGGATAAGGGAGTCTTCTGCTCAAAGGACATCTTTTGCAATATGTAAAATGAAGCCCCCAAAATTTGAATGTTTAATGTTAGTAAACTGAATAATTGTAGAGAAAAATATGCATAACTGTAAATACTGACTTCCAGAAAGGTAGAGCAGGGTCTCCAGCAAACACTGAAACTGGATTTCTGAAGCAATGAGGCCGGGTTCCATCATAGCCTGGTTAAAGCCTGGAAAGCAGCAAATTCTGCTCATAGTAGTAAAACACACTAAATAAAGTTTGTACAGAAAAGGGCTAAGAATTGAATGAATTTAATACCAAATTGCATGAGCTATTTTGCTCCATATCATCATCTGTACTGATCTGTTCCATCTCTCCTATGGATTTTTTTTTTCCTAAATTTCTGAGGTTCTGAAAGATTTACAGTGGTAGAGGTTTCATAACTGTGTAGAAAATGTGCCTCAGCACTTCAGCCCTTTAGTCCTAATACCTCAAGGGGAAGGGTTTAAGGGATGTATTAATATAAATGTTAGGAAACTTCATTTTGCTGGGTCCAGGCGTGTTTGTATGACAAGCAGTCCAACGTAGATTCTGTGTATTGTGCATAAATGTCAGTCCTAGCAGTAGGAGAGTTCCCTTTCTGTAATGTGATCTTCCCCTTTTGAGTATGTTTGCTGCTGCTTTGCTTTTCTACATTTCAACATTCTCGTTTTCTGTGACATGGTAGTAGAATGGAACTCATGTATACGTATAATAACGCCAGACTCTTCAGAACGCTATCTACTGAGTTTCCAAAAAGGGATGTTTGATTGAATTTCGCTTTGGGGGGGTGAAAGAATGAGAAAGAGAGTTTTATTTCAAAGTATTAATTGGAGAGCCTGCGTTTTTAAGATTAATGTGTTGTGATTGCTCCTCAAACCAGTCAAAATGCTGGCATGGTTAATATCTGCATCAAACAGAAGGTAACAGCTTAAAACAGGAAAAAGAAGGAGATTAAAGAGTATGGAGGTGAATAAGATACTCAGATTGTTTGCATGAATTTTATTTATTATCACACTAATGTAGAATTCATAGTACTGAGATTGTTACAGTGTAATTCTGCTAGTGACTGTCACTGAGAGCTTTTGCTTAAATAACAGCCTCTAGAAGACAAGAAAAGGGCAAAAATGGTGCCCACTTCTCTTTAAAATGGGGAGGTGGAGTAGGGAATCAGAGAATTTTAGTTTCTGGATAAAATATGGAGCAAATGATTGAATTACTTGGAAGTCGTTGGGGATAAGATTGAAAGATGGACTAATTAATAAAAAATTATATCAGATCAATCTTCTTTCTGTGGAAAAGGTAACAGATGTTGTAGTTAGTAGATGAAACACATCTTGAATTTAGTGCACATCTTTTTTGGTTGTCTTACTTTTTCATGTCTTAGGCTAGAGAGCACAACGGCAAGAAAAATGTATACATTATAGAAAAATCAGTTTTCAGACGTCTTGTATAGGTAAAAACATATATTTTAGTAAAGCCAGTTAATTAATGTTTGGTGAAAAGTTAAATGATGAGTTCCACTGGATTACTTATGTATACGTCTAATGCCATTTGGACAACACACTTTATGGAGAATAGTGACTGCTTGATGCGCCCTTTATAAAGCTGTTTGACAGGATTAGTACAGGTAGGCTGCAGTTTTCCTAACTTTTGCCTGCAATACCATTGAAAACTTGTTGATTATACTCCCAGAGTTTATTAAACTAGGTACTAATAGGAGCCAAATTCCTTTGGGAGCGAAGTGCTATTAAACTGACTAGTGAACTTCCATGGGGAAATTCAGTATTTTCTCAAGTACTGTGGATGGCGGTAAGATATATGGGTACGTGGCTTTTCTAAAGCCTGCAAATGATGCCTGGTAGTGGCATACATGAGAGCAATATCTTGTTGCTCCTTTAACTAATGATTTTAATACTTTCTTCCTTCCCTGTGGAGTCTTTTTTTTTCCTTCTGTAGCTATTGTGACGCTGAAAGCTCCCATGGTGAGAGACGGTCACGGTTGCATATGACTTGTAGACAGAACCTATGTGGCCCTTATGACTTTTTTCTCTTTTTGGGGAAGGAACTTATGGACTAATTTAAATCTTTCACTTGGTAGTGACAGAGAGGCCCTTTAGGTCTTGCATGTGTAATTGGTGGAGAATCTTTTTAAAAAGAACAAAAACCTCCTACAAAACCCAGTGTTCACGTAGAACAACACTCACCCCTCCCTTATGCTCCCTGCAATCTATTTTCCCTGCCCCTGCTAGCTTGAAGAGCATGTGTGATGAAGGACAATCTCTCTTTTATCTTTTTAAAAAAGAATAAATAAGTAATTTGTCAAGTCTTAGCCTCTTGACTGTGTAAGTTGAGTTCAACAGATGGGGAAAATAGAACTGATGAAATCAAATAAATTGGCTCCAAATCATGAAATAAGCATTAAAAAAAAGTCAATATGAATGATTTTCAGTATTGTTCACCTAACAGTAAGTATTTACATCTGTCACTAATGTTTTTAGCTCAAAGTATTTTTCATTTGTTTAGGAAAGCCTGTCTTAAGACAGCTCTCGCTTGCTGAAAACACAGATTAATGAATATTTTAAGAAGCTTTTGTCATAGTATTTTAAAGTCGGTTTTTGCTCACTTCTGCAGTACCTTCTTCACTGTGGCTTAAAGCAGTAACTTTATTTAATGTAGATCTTCATATGTAATATGTAGAATATAAAGCACAGTTGAAACTGTGAAACTGAGCAGATGTATTTAACTTGGTCCGTGCTGCTGTTCCAAAAATTATATTTCAGTGAATGCACATTAATATCATGAATTTGTTAGGACAAAAGGAAGCAGTGGACTGTGGAAAAATCCTACAAATTAACCTAGCTGAATTCTATTGCCTTCGAAAGTGTCAACAGTCCAATTGATACTAACCACAGGATCCTGTGGAAATTAGTGTACACAATTAAATGTTGGGAGCAGTGTAACCATGGGAACAGCTATTGCCTTCATATGATGGTATGCAAATTATTTCCTACTTTCAAGGTGAAGTTTCACTCCTACTTTCACAGAAAGATAAGTAAACAACTCAAGTTGTACTATAGTTTGGGATGTTGTATTTCTGTACAGACAGTATCTTTTTCTAGTTATTTTTATCCCACTGAAAAAAAGGCTATGGTTTCTCTGTAGGGAAACGTGCAACCATTACATCTGTAGATTTAGTCCTGCATGTCGAATGAACTGGGACCTCAGTGGAGCTCCTCTCCTTAGTGTGGGAAACCACTTGTTCTCTCCTTTCAGTAGGAAGCAGTCAGTGGTGTAGAGGCCCGTGAGCAGGAGAATTTTTACGTGGATAAAAATTAGTAAGATCAGTCTTGTATTTTTAGTAAATTAGAGTAGCCCCAGATCCTTGAAATATGTTAATATAAATATATTAATCTTTGACAACTTTGATATTTTTGAAAGTGTGTTGACATGAATAATGTATTTCATTTCTGCTCAAATTTTAACCTCCATGTCTCACTTTATTTTAGGGAAGCAGATATTCAGCAGCAAAAATGAATTTAGGATCAGCGTGCTGAAATTCCACCCTACAGAGTCAAATATTTTCATTTGTGGAGGGTTCAGCCCAGAAGTTAAAGCCTGGGATATAAGGACTTCTAAGGTAATGGAAATCTTTTTTTCTCTTTCTTTTTTTGAATGCTTCCTAGGTTATGTGTGCTGTGCATTAGTAAGCTGCCAGATGTACTGGTTTTTCAATGAAATGTTATTCTGAAGTATTTTGTGTTTGTCATTGATTGTTTTGCCATTTATTGATCTGAACCTATGTAATAGTTTTGAAACACAAAGAGGAACATTGTACACAAAAAATAGGATTTTTGTTTGTTTGTTTTTTTTTATGTTAATATGAGTAATATATAGTTGAATTAAATAAAGCCAATAGCTCACTTCAGGATTGTGAAAGGCAGTTGCGTACTAGGAAGCAGTACAGCAAACTTGCTCTTCAAGCTGTTACACGTGGGTCAGGATGTGTCTGCCTGTACTTTTGTGTAGAAGCCTGGAGTAATTTTTACATTCATGAAGGGCCACAGAGAGGCAGGTATAGCCTCTGCCTTTAATGTATCGTGAAACATGAAGAACAGTGTGGTCCCAGCTGCTGTTCAGAGCTCAGGTAAGACCAGAGCTGTACTCTGCCAGTGGAAGCATAAGGCAAGCCGACATCCTCATGCACAGAACAGCTCAAAGAGCAGCAGTGACTGTAAAGTGAGTAGTTCTTTGTTTTCCTTTGAATTTGTATGTGGGTAGATCCTACTCATCATAGTTAGCCATCTGTTTGCTCTTAAGGGTGACAGAAGGGATCTGAAAAAGATAAGATTGCTTATCCAAACTTTGTCTCTGACTTTGATGTACTAAGAATAATAGCTGAAGATGTAGGCAGATGCATTTCAGGTCTGAGGGCTCTAACAGGAGAGCTCTGACATCTTTATGGGAGTTGTTCTATTGCAGAAACACAGTATTCTTGTGCAAATAACAATCTAATTCCTGTGCTGCAGTTGTTCTTTTGAATTTGTCACTGATGTTTGAGAAAATAATTTGATTGTGTAGGATCTATACCATAGGCTTCCCTCACATGAATAAGTTCTTAAGAGAAAAACATTAGTAACGTACATATCAAGACTGTCAAGTCTGAGACTACTCTGAATATAAATTTACTATGAGTTTCAGAGTTACATTGTCAGTGCGAAAACCTTTGTAAAAAGCATGATGGGATTTATTCCATCCACCATGCTTGTACGGTGGCTAGTTTTCCTTAGTAAGGATATGAAGAGATACTCAAAGCACAGTTCTATGAAGGAAGATAAATCTAGGTTTAGATCACAAAAATTGTAAATACTTGTGATAAAGAATATCTGTGTAACTTTTTTAAAAATGATGAGATTTTCCGTAGTAACTCTTCCCTCCCTCCCCCTGCCTTGCATTGCTATACAGTATTCTGGTGTTGTTGGTAACAGATTTTGGTGTAATGTCTTTAGCATAGGCAACTTATAGAACATGAGCATACATATTGTGCAAATAGCAAACAATGCCAGTTCAAAGTATTTTCATTCCAGATGATCAAATGTCACCCTGTAAATTTACTGTAGAACAAAAACATTTTTTTTCTGGCAGGGGACTGGAGAAGACAGACTAACAGAAGTCTGCTCTCCTGAACAGCAGGGTCAGTGGTTTCATAACATGTAAATGAAGTAGGAAATACAATTGTTCTTTCTTGAGATTCTCATAACAGTAGACCTTAATTATGGGGAAGAGGCATAGTCTGTAACTGAATGCTTAGCTGTCCTTTTTAACATAGAGGAGCCATTGTATGTCATGGTAGGCTGAACTTCCTTTAAAAAGTGCCTCAGGAACTAAATGGGTATCCTCTTTTTAAGGCTTAAAGATTGTTGACCATAGTGTCAAGTTTGAGATATTTGATCCTAGTCAAGGAGAAGATGGCAGATGTAGGTGACAAAACATTCTTTCTGAGATTTTTCTGACTTGGTGCAATAAGCTTTCCTGTAAAAGATATTGTCGTTACACACAAAGTCAAGTGATAGTCTAGCTGTGTACAAAGCCAGAGACATTCTTTCATCCCCTGTAGTTTCTTCATTATGGATTTTATGTCTGTGTATATCTTTGAGTGACTGTCTCCGAGAATCCTGTAAAGGTGATTTTTCTCTAGATTTGAAATCAACTGTGATGAGCACATTCATGCCAAAAATGGCAGTACCTCCAGCTTGCATGTGTCTAAGGTGCCCAGTCTCTACAGAGGGGAAAATAAGTGATTCTGTTCTGTAGTAACCAACGACCAAAATGACATGTTGCAAAAATGTGCCTGTCTGGATGGTAGCTCGTGTTGGATATGGCTATGGAGGAATATGGTTAGAAATCTTTCATAGATGGTCGAAGACAATCTCCAATATTGATAATGGAGAAGGCATAAAATAATGATAGCAGAAAAACTTCATTTTCAAGGAAATAGAAGATTTATTTACAATGGATATTTACAGTTCAAGGGTTATGCTTGAATAAGATTTTTTTTTCAGCAATTCTGATAGCAGAGATTGTGATGACAAGACCTGAGGACTATGCAAAATTTGCATTGACTCAAGTAGAGTTAAGGGGCTAAATAACAGATGTTAATAGTTGTGCTACATAAATTAGTTCTGAGTCATCTCCTGAGTCTGCTGCTCTCCTATTGTGAGTATCTCTGCCAGTCAGTCCCTGGTGTTTTGGTTTTGTCTTTGAACAGTGTTATGGTGTCACCAAGATAAATGGCTTGAAAAATGCTATTCTTGGTCCTTTCCCCCCCTTGTGAAATGCCAGTTTCATTAGTGCTTTCCCTTGGTACCAGACAAGGTATCAAACAGTGTTTCATTTCAAGCAATGAAGACAATAAATGTGTTAGTCTCTGAAAGGAGGTCCTTCCTATCAGGTTTTGAATTCTGGTGGTGTCTCAGCTCAACCACAGCCAAACTGTCAATTGTTATGTCTGGCAAACTTCATTGTAGTTCAGGCCTGTGTAAATGTAGATTCACAGAACAGTTTCTTGTGGACAGGAGCAGGTATGGGACAGCACGTGCTTCTTAACCTGGACAGCAGCATGTGCATCCCAGGCTGGGACTGCCAAATTTTGCCATCCACCTTAACTTGCTGTTCCACAGAAGATGTCTCCTACAGAAATATATGCATTTTGGTGCTACAAGACTGGAGTTTGCTGATTGACAAGGGGTGATATGACTGTCTTGAAGAGCCTTCTCAGTGAAACCATTCCTGAAAAGCAGCAATAGAGAGGACCCTGGTGTCCTTCACTAAAGTACAGTGTTGCTGGAACAGGGAGAAGGTGAGTAGAGAGGTGCAGAACATAGTTTACGTGAGGCATTATTGCAGTGAGGAGCAGACGTGTTGAGATGGAGGTCGCAGTAGAAGATGAAAAGGTAAGGGGCACTATGCAGTTTGTGAGGTGTTGTCCTCTGTCAAAGGCATTGTAAGAAGGCAAAGGAGCAAATCCGTACTGATAAACTGTGGACTTTCATGGCCTACCCATTCATACCCTCTGTAATTCTGACTACCAGTAGCCTGGCTTGAAGTGGTGTTCAGATACAGTAACTTTTGTGTAAACTACGTCTGGCAAAATTGCAGAGGAAACCTGCAGTTTTCAGTATTTTACCACTGCACAGTCATAAGAAATAGCAGTTATGCTTGGGATCGCCTTTGTGTAGGTTGCAGGGGATGACATATAAGCTTGTGTGTGTCTGCATGCAGAGCCAGTAGTGAACACTTTAGGTGACATCTGTGATTCATTTCCAGAGGACAGAGACCATAAAACCTGTTTATATCTGTGTAGAATAGGAACATGAATAATTAACATTTTATTAATTTGACTATACATTGTCTAAACCAGCCCTCATGTTTTCTGCTAATTAGGCAGTATATTATCTTTATGACATTCAAACAGTGTTTTATTGTATCTTTATGCTTTACTGCCTGACTGTTGTTTTTTGAATCCATACTTACTGATCTGGGTGTGGTGCCTTTTTCACATGGGTACAATGGGGTATTTGTCTTTCCATGGGCCATTCCCTGTCCACTTTTAATACTGTTGCCAAAGTAGATGGTACTCATGATTGTTACATGATGAATTTTTTCTTTTTGACTGAGAGCGTTGCTGTTGTGTGCAATATATTACAGCATCGCATGCTGTGACATCCTTTGATCGTTATCTTATGATGTGGTCTCTCAAAAGGCAGTGCATTCTGTGGCCAGAATGCTATACAAAGCAAAAATGAGACTAGCGGAATAATGCATTATCATCTCAATGGATAACCATACACTCATTTTTGCAATGCTGAAGCTCCAGCCCTGGAACCTGCCTTAAAGAGCTGTCGATCACTGAGGAATGCACACAGTGGTTTGGTTGTCTCTGTAGCTGCCGGACCCTCCAGTATTTAGAAAGATTGTGTGTAACTTATTTCCATAAGCTGATGGTAATGAACAGATAAGGGAAACATCCCACCGTATTACAGGGAAAAAAAATTACTTTCCCAGAGAATAAATAAGTGAATTAATGTGTATTCTGACAGGTAAAATAGGAAAGGTTTTAGGCTTGGTAAAACAAAACCTCAGCCTATTTCTTTTTTACAGATCCTGTACTGGGTTATCGCTGGGAGTTTTTAGAAGCTGTTACCTGCTTTGTTCCTTGGGAAACAATTATATTCATGTAAAACTTCACCAGTTGGAAAACTCTAGCCAATTAAGTAGTGCATGAGGAATATGAATTTTAATAATGAGCAATGCCTAATCACGTTAGAAAGTGGAAGGCTTGGGTTTAGCCTGGTAACAGATATTAATCCTTTTTTTGTTTGTTTGATATGTTTGCTTTTTTGAAAACCATAATTTTGTGTGTACTGTGATTGTCTAAAGCAGCAGTGTGGTTTATTCTCTTACTCGGAAACATCTTCAAAATGGGGAGGGAGCTTCTCTTATCCTTGTGATTTTCATTTTTTTCCCCATCCGAGGTAGCTGTAGCTCAGTGATAGGTGTGGACTGTTAGGCACCTACGTTTGTGTTGGTTTTAAAATCCGAAGAACTGTGTGTGTACTGAGTGAATGAGGAAGGTCATAGCTGATTGTGGAGAAAAAGGGGAAAAATATCAAACTCTTTTCATTGCTTATAGCTTTTTGCAGAATGGCGAGTATGACATATGCATCATTACTGCAAAATAGCGTAGTTACATTTCATACTCTCAGTAGAACAGTACGTTGGTTAGGCATGAATCATCAATGTCATCAGTACCTCATGTCTGCTTCTCCCTAGTTTTGAGGGATTTCAATGAATTCTTCAGGTATTCCTGCTTTCAGCTTATATTGTTATCTATATTCACAAGATAAAACCAGCATGCTCTGTCTTTTCCATCTTACACATTTATGGCCATATTCAAGATTGAATTAAGTGTCCTGGCCAATATTTTTAAATTTGTCCTATTCTAACAAGTGTCATTTGCTCTTAACTGAAATAGATGTCTGAGGCCTCTTGCCACTTCATTTCAGTTTTGATGCAAACAACCTTTATATCTCTCAAGTGCTTTCATCCCAATTCATTAGAAGATTTTCCTGTTTTGCCTGTTCTTTCAAGTGTGTTAACCTGTCATTCAGCTTGGAATGATGTGTGAGTGAACTAATGATTCTTTTGTTCCCATCATCATACTCCTGATAGCCTTTTCAGGCTTTGCAGCATATTTTGTCAATAGAGTGAGCACCCTAAATCAAGAGCTTGAATCTTGTTACTCATTGCACATTGAAAACTCAATTTCAGCATTCACTGGTAATTCAATTTCAGAGGTCATTCTTTAGGATATACTCCTGTGTTTTAACAGGCTATCCACTTGTACATCTTAAATTTAACTATGTGAGGCAAAATGATAATTGTATATCAGGAAATGGGAATTTTTGGTGGAAATTCAGAGCAAAGCATTAAGCATCACAGAGGTAGAGAAAATGACTAATAACAAAAAATTACACATACATGCAGTGGTTGAAATGGGCTGCTTTATGCCAGTGTGCCACATTGGTGCTTTCTGCTGATAGAAAATGATGTAGAATAGCTAATAGTGGTATTTTTCCAAATTAGTACTTTTGAAATCTCACTTTGATTTTTTGATGGGCAACTCATTTTTAACTGGAGCATACATTTATGAGCATGAATTACTAATATTTATTCATGTATTGAATGTGATATAGAAATTGGATTTCTAAGTCCCAGAGAAAATGAAGATAGGTTTGAGGCAGTCTTTCAGCTACTAAAACATTGAGAAATGTACAGTAGGCTGTTAATCAAAAAGGTAGATCTAAAAATAAAAAAATAAGAGAAATGTTGAAAGACATTTATTGCTATCCATGTTCTGCTGAGCAAATAGGCAAAATGATTTAAAATCCAACATTGCGTATTGAGCAAGGTAAAGAATGAAAGAACAATAAGCAAGTTAAAATCCTCAACATAAAGCTAAACAATACACCTCAGAAATTAATGGATGGAACAGCTTGTTAACTGCTTAGTGAAATGTAAAGTATACAGGCATCTCAAAATTACAGAGACAAGTAATCAAAACCTGGGGAAAAAAAAGGCAGAATAAACCCCACAGTTGAATAGTGTGTGGAGATTTATCGTAGTGGTAATTCTTTATGTTTGTGTTAAACACAGTTTTGCCTCTATGCTGAAGAGATCATTCTGGAGATCTTATATTGCTGTATAATAGATCGATTAAATTTATAAAACATTTTGAGAATGTTTATAGAGATTTTATGAAAAGGCCAGAAAACTTGGAAGCAAGCTGTTATGCTTTTTTATATTAAAAAAAAAAATAAAAATCTCTGCAGTGTCGACCAAGGAGAGAGCATCATATTCAACAGCCCCCATGGACCTCAGAGCTGAACCTAGAAAAACCCTGTAAAAAGAATTGTGCAATAACACTGAGGCCTTAATATAGTTATGTATTTTAGAAGTAGTCCCTTTCCCTGAGCTGTGGAAGAATTTCTTAAGGTGTTCAGCATAAACAAGTTGTATTAAAGAGTCACTCTGTTTTGGGCAATCTACACAAACTTTTCAGACAGGAGATGATATATATTCGAACCACTCATTCTACCTGAAATTTTAATATTCCTTGAAATACCAAAGAGAACAAAGGGTTGAGACTTGTATCCTTTAGCTTAGCAATAAGGACTTGATTGTGTTCACAAAAGAAAATATGATTACAGATTTTTTTTTCTTTTTAATTTGGGTTTCTAAGTTTACACAGATGTAATGTCAGAACAAGACTACAACTGTAACTGTCTTGTACTGGTAGTACTTTTAAGTAGCTAAAGTTCTTTATAGCCTGACTGAATTGTCAAACTGAGTTGAAAAGACTTATTTACACATCAGCAAGGTTTGCGTAGTGTAAAGCAGGGATGCTGTATGAAAGGACATAACAGCGCTCAAGAACTTGCATCTGAAGGTATTCATTTAAATTTTGTAAATGTATCCATATAATTATTTTTGAGCTTTGCATATTTTAGCTTTTATTTACGTTCTGCTGTGATTGATGAAACTCTTAACATTTTGTAAGCATTCAGGAACTGGTTCTTTATCATGTGCATACAAAGACGCAAGGAACTCAGGGGTAGGGAGAACACTAACAGTTTTTTGGACTCTGTTAAAAATAGAAGAATACTTTATTCATCTGTTGGATGTATTCTGTTTTTATCTCCTGTCTGTTGATGTTCATGTCTGTGTTCTGTCTCATAAACCACGGAGGCCCGTTGGAGCTTTGGCAAGAGCTATCTGCTATAGCTGTCAGAACAGCAACTCCTGTCGAAGCACCATGCAGTAATCTGGAGAGAGAATAAGTGGAAGGTGACAGGGCTGTGGCTATGATCTTTAAGGAACAGTTTAAGCATTTGGACCTCCAGAAATGCAAATCCACTGCTTATGTTAAACAAGGAGGGAAGGAGAGGAAGGGCATCAGGCAGTGGAGACCCAGTAGTATGACCTGACACAGCCACAGAACAGACTTTGAAAGAAAGATTAGTTACAGATATAGAAATAAAAGAAATTATATAAAAAAAAAATCATAGGAGTTAAGCGATGGTTGATTGCATGAAGCTTACTTGATATCACTCTATGATTTCGGACTTTGATAGAGCAATTAAAGCTGGAGAAGGCATGGACTCACCTAGGTATTTAGCTAAAGGGGAGATCAGGCACAGCTCCAAATGGAGACAACATTTATTTTCAAAAGAGATTTGTTACAGAAAGTATCATGCTAGCACATTCAGGGGGAAAAAAAAAAAAGGGATAGAATGTCATGCAGGAAAAATAGCAATGACTTATTAGAAATAGGAAGAATACAAATGAATAGAAAGGTCCAGCCTTTCGGGAATAATAACATTTTCTCAGGGTGTAAAGAAGGTTTCAAAAAGGATGAATACAAAGTCAATCTCTCAGAGTGATAGACAAATTTAAGGAAAAATTAGATTTGAAGATTTACATAACCCATTTTTGAAACTGAGGTCTTCTAAGCTTAGAACAAATTAACTAGAAAAATTGTGGAAGCAGTTGTTTTGAGCTTTTAAAATGAGTCTAGAAGCACACTACAGAATTTTTATTATTAATAGAGGCAAAGGCAGAGTAACAACAGGTTTTTTTCCTCCCATCTTGGTTTGTTACTGTGTACTGAACATTGTTTAGCTACAATAGTGCAACTATTATCTATAGCTTTATGCTTAAAAAGACAATACGAGAGATGCTTGTTATGTTATTGAGCTATTTCTCCATACTTGCATTTATAAAAGAAATAAGCCTAAGTCATTAAAGCACAGTTTTAAAAAATTAATAAATTTAGAGTGTAAGTGCAGTGCATTTGTTTCCTTGGAAACATTCTATTGCAATTTCTTTCAGATGAGATGCAGTCATTTTAAGTAGCATGTATTTAGGAGACCTAATGAATTTGTCTCTGGATAGCATATAAATATGAAAAAAGGCTGTAGAAATTGGTGGAGCTACTTGCACTTCTGGTTTCTATAGAAACAGCCAATACATTGTCATGTACTGGTGGTATTAGGAAGAACAATGTAATTAAAATAAGATGATTTATTCAGTGCTTTAGAAAACTAAAGTTATTCTTCTCACAGTCAGAGAAATCCTTCCTGAATCTATGAACAAAAAGTTTAAAGAAATACAGTGGGGGTACATTTCTACTTGCGTAATGGCATTCGTTTTTTAAATGTTAACATTCAGGGGTCCTTTTGCTGAGTGTGAAGGCACATTTTATGTGGCTGTATCACATACATGAGCAGTCCTGCTGTGTTTATTTGGAAACCTCATACAGTGGTATTGCAGATGAGAATCATAGACCTGTCTGTACAAACAATCTCTCCTGAAGCAACTGCTCCTGGAGAGAGTGAAATGGGCCAGAAACAAAACATGCCTCCTTCTGGAGTGTTTGAGTGAGAAGCTGTCAGGGTATAGCTGTTCTGGTTTCATCCCATTTCTAGACAAATTTTACCCCCCCAGAAGCGACCAGTATGCTTTTGAAAACAAGAATATGAAAGCACGGCAAACTTCTTGAGCACGATTCCCAGCAACAGTTACCCAGGTCTTTTGACGTTATAGTTTAGGGGGTTCCTGCACCACAGATAGCATCTTGGTCTCTCATGGCTCTCTTTGAGTTTTCATGCTGTGGAATTGGTTGTTCTTGATATTTTTTGTATTTTTTTTTTCCCTCTGCAATGTCCTGTAGCAAGGAATTTAAATTTTATCTGTATTGTGCAAAGCAATATCTTGTTCTGTGTGTTTTGAAGCTGCCTTCTGCTAGCTTGGAGTCTAAATTCTTATAGTGGAAGAAACTGTTCACCTTCTCCATACCTCTCAGATTTTATCTCTAATTCTTTCATATTCCCTTTGCGTGTCTCATTTCTGTACTGAAAAGTCCTTGATTATTGCTCCTCAAAGAGAAGCCATTCTGTATCTCAGATGTTCATTGTCTGTTTCCTATATACAGATTTCACTTCTTATCCTATTTGAGATGAGGAAATAATTTTAAATACAAACTCTGATGGGAAAATGTAATTTTTTTCCTAATAAATGATTGATACTTTCTATCACAAGATTCTTGTGCCTTCTCAAGCAATTGGAAAGTGACTTTAAAAAAAACAGTGTACATTGTTCATACCTAAAGTCTTATAGATTGATACCAGATTAAGCTCAACCACTTCTTCATTTTAATCAGTCTCCCTTTCCTTTTAATTATTCTCAAGACTCCTTGATAATCTTGAGCTGTGTCTGAAAATGGAACAGTTACAAACAGGAAAAAACTTAAACAGAAAAGCAAAATAATCTTTTTCAATTACATAAAGAGAAACACAGCAGTCACGTTAAAAGACTTCAGAAGAACATAAGACTGTAGCATGCTTGATCTTCTTGTCTATGATATTGTCATGTGTTATTATTAAAATTGCCATTATAGTTTTCAGATGGAGATTAGAGACATAAATTGGATTTGTCACATGGTTGTGTTTTTGTTGTGAACATGTAGCTAAAAAGCAAATAATAGTTACTTGCCTCAACACCTTACTCTCTATAATAGATAAACACGAATAGCTTGTACTGCAGTAGATGAAAAAGCTCGTATATTGTGCCAAAATAAGCTTTCAAGTTAAAATGCTCTTTTTATTACTAGTAATGGTGTATTACTGTTTCACAGAGGAAACTTAAATCAGTCCCCCATTGTATTAGTTACCCAACATGCCATGAGGAAGAGGCAGTTTCATGCCAAAGCACTCAATCTAAAAAGGTAGAACAAGAAGTAGAAGAAAAAATATGGCCATTTTTACAGGTTGGAAACTATGACACTAACTGATTAAGGTTTTTTTCCATGACCATCCAGATTACCTGTAGTGCTGTTAGATTTGTTTTGAGACCTCATCTCCTGATGTTCAGGCCAATGACTATAAAAGCACGTTTCTTACTCATCACTTGCATAAAGCTTGAGGGGATTTTAGGAAGGTGCAGTGCACATAGGTTACGGGTGACCATCACAGAGCTGGAGCGAGCAGCAGCTTTTGAATTGCTTGTGTGGAGGATTTGAGCTTTTCTTGACAAACAAAATACCAGGCATGTGCTTTATGCAGAGAATTATTATAGAACACCCATCTGAAATATATACCTTGAATTCAGCATTACAGCATGCTTTTCAAATCACCAGAACCATAAGAATCTGTTTGAAACTGATTTAATTTGCTTAAATTACCTTTCTTGTCAAATGCCTGCAGCCATGAACTCTTGCCATAGTGAAGAAGCTTTATTATTATGTTGGATTGTGTTGACACCAGAACCTATTAGGCCTTCCTTTGAAAAGATTTCTTTTATGTCCAGAAAATGCTTAGCTTGAAGAAGTGGACTGTGATTTTCCAGTGCTTATGGGTGATAAATCTGCAAATAGAAAAAGAGCAAAAGCTGTTATTAACAAACTAAAGCCAGCAGGGCAGGGAAACTGGTGCTTTCCTCAAGCAGGTTCCTCAGGCTTGTCATGGATTAATTGTCTAAGGTGGAACAAAGCAGGTTTAATTATGAGTACTTTTCTGAGCAGGGGTGTTGCAATTAGTTATTTTTTGAAAGCTGTCTTTATGGGGGAATTTAAATACTATGTATATCAAGTTCCCAACTGCTATTCAAAGTGTTAATTTATTGTTCTCTGAGTCAGTTCTTACTATGTGGTTTGAAGATTAAACAGCATGGTTTTTCTGAGGTATGTATCAAACATCTAGAAAAAGATGGTCTTTTGTACTGATTTTTATAAAGATAGTTTTCTGTTGCAGAGCTAAGATACACAGGCAGTTTGGTTAGGTATCTTATTAAATAACAGACAATCAAATATATGTAATGATTAGCACTGAAAATGTTTAAATGGACAGTGGCAGTTTATGTAAGAGCCCAACACGATTTAATAAATTAAAAGTATGTGCATGTTACCAGCTTCACAATATCTTCTTTTTCCTTACTGAGAGATGTCTGTTGTCCAAAAACTGTTAAAAACAAGTCCCAAATCTAAACCTAACCCCTTGTACCTACATACATTTCACAAGGGTTTTTTTAGAAGATGAAGACCCAAATAGTATGTCTCAGTTTTTAATCTTTAAAATAAGAAAATATTAAAGAATCACTACCATGACTCACTGTTTGGGACTTTATGATCATTTGTTGCTCTGTATGGTTCTTCCTCATTTCCCAACACCAACTGGCCTTTGTTTCTGCTTCTCTGTCCCTGCTTCTATGCGTTTGTGCTGCTCCACGCTCTGATCTTGCTGACTTTCCGGTTGGGACTTGTTGCTTCTGTGAAGGTGCCTACTGCCAAGTAGCTGCCTCCTTCAGTCTGTCAGGGTGGTAGGGCCTTTTGTGTCCCCTCCTCTCAATTTAACTTTTATTTCAGTTCTCATGCAGTTCCTACAGCTGTCTTTTTCTGTATACAGCTGTTTCTGTATGGTTTTCCATTTCTCATTCCAGGCAGCTTTTATATTTTGTAGGTTTGTTGTTTTTTTTTTTTAGTTTGGGTTTTATTTTTATTTTTGCTCCTACAATATAGCTTGAATTTCTACTTTACTAATGAACTATGGACTTCCTTTTATAACTCTGTGAAGACAGAGCTATGCATGGTGATTTCTCCATAGAGAAAGTGGAGGCTATAAATGTGCAAATATCACTTTTGGCTTTACAAATTTAATTGCTTCATGTATTATGTGAGTTCCTAGGCTGAAAAACCTGATGAGAGCAAGTAACGCATTTTTATATTCACTGTCTTAAAAATGCAGGCAGATTGCTGAAAAGTGTGCCAGTTTTTTGAGTCTGCAGGTTTAAATCTTGTTGATGTTATTACAGGGAGTGTAGGGTGCTTGCATGACTGAGGTCTTCACTGAATGCAAGCATCGTGTTTCTAAACTGTACATTTCACAGAGCCTGTGAAAAGCAATTGGAGCAGCTGCTGCCGCCATCCTTCCACGTGCCAGATCACAGGAAGCAAAGCTGGAAGGGACCTCAGGAGATAATCTAGTGTATCACTACCTTAAAGCAGGATCAGCTAGTTCCAAACATTTCCGAACAGTCATAGATTTTTGAGACTGAGGCAAGAAATCAAGAAGTTCTCATGTTGTGTTTGATATTTGAAATTATTTTTCTTTTATTGGTGAAAGTATAAAACAGAGGTATAATCCAGGATATTTCACTGTGACACCTGAAAATCATTTTTTAAAAAATATATGTACTTACAGTAACTATAAAAGGTCTGGGCCCTGAAGTCAGTAGTCACCTGCTGCGTTAGGGGTATAAGGTAGGCATTGAAATGCCTCACAAAATTGGGAACTGTGTCAGTTCAATACTTCAAGCACTCTGCTTTTGGTTTTTATGGTGACATTAGAAGAAGGACTAACGTCTGAACACCCTGTTGGAAGTGCAGGCTGCTACGTTTTAGCTATCTTGGAGAGAAAAAGAGAGAGATATATTTATATATTAATAACTAGGAGTTTTCCAGTGTCCTAGTTTTAAGGATCACCACATTCAGAGAGATGGATCGCTTTGATCTGGCCACTTGCCTTGAAGTTTCTCTTCACTGGAGGCAAATCAGAGAAAAAGAAAGTGAAAGTATTGATTTGCAAAATTTAAAGTAGATAACATAGATGCAGAATTTCATGAAGGAAGGTGGAAAGAAAAGAAATTCAAATTGTTCATAGATTCCTTAAATAGTTCAAAATCTCTCTTACTTTTTTTAAGATCCAGCTCAGAGGCTGTTAAAATATTCAGAATCCTGTGGCTGAGGACCTATTTCTGCATGGATCCAACCCACTTTGGTATAAGTCCTGAAAGAGGATCTAGATTTGGGAACTCTGTTTTTTTTTTCTTTGGGATGAAGATTTGGGAACTTTATTTCCTTTCACATCAAAAACCTGCTGTAGAGATTGTTCATATGTAATAATTACATGATGGGAACTAGTGGATGAGCCACATTATTTACTCCTGAGCCCAGGTGTGCTTTGAAGTCTTGATGACTCTCCCTGCTGCTCTACGTTTTCAGCAGAGTGACAGAAAAGGCCACTGCGTCAGCAGAAGCAACAGACTGCCTCTTGCCAGGACAGTTGGTAGGCAGATGAGGTGGGAGGTGTGGGACTGAGTCCCCATAGACCAAGACAGGATCCTGGCTGAGTTCTTAAAGCACTGAACTGTTTGACAGCAGCACTCCTGTCACTTTCATCCCTCCCTCTCTGGAAGCAGTTGAAAAGAGCAAGCTCTGCTTGGGTTTCCTTTTTCAGGAGAGGGTGTCAGACTGAGTTTTTCATGGGATTGAGGTATCTTCTGGAGGGTGCATGGTGTACCCTTTGGCTGAGCATGTCCGTGTTGGCCCCCCAGGCAGTTTCTAACTGAGCATGCAAGCTTTGCACCCTTGCTGTATGGTCCTGACAGTGGGGTCTCACCAACTGCAAATTAAGCAATGACACAGCAGCATGGGACTGGGGGATCCACCACGTTTACTCATTCCTAGTCATAAACAGTGCTTTATAATTAAGTCCAGAATGATCAACAAGCATATTCATTTCCTGCTGTGTCCTCTTCATACCTGTAAGTACCAAATCCCCACTAACCTAATTACTTTCCTTTCCCTGGCTCTATAACTAGCTGAAGATTTTGAGAACAAAAAGACCAAAAACTTACACTTCTGATGTTTCCTGGAAGGAGGAAGGAGACATCCTCAGACTGATCCTCAGTGTTCCAAGTTGAATCATAGAATACCATGTTGGAAAGGGACCTCAACAATCATCTGTTCCAAACTCTCGTGGCAAAAGCAGTCTAAACCAGATGGCCCAGCACCCTGTCCAGCTGAATGTTGTGTCCAGTGTAGGGGAATCTACCACTTCCCTGGGGAGATTATTCTAATGGCGGTTTTTCTCATTGTGAAAAATTTTCCTCATGTTGAATTGGAGTCTCCCCAGGATTAAATTGCACCCATTACCCCTCGTCTCTTTTCTATGTGACCCCTTGTAAAAAGGGACTTGCCATTTTCTTTGTAGCCACCCTTTATATACTGGAGCAGGGTGATAAGGTCCTGCCCTAAGCCTTCTTTTCTCAAGACTGGACAAACCCAGTTCTCCCAGCCCTTCCTCATACGCAGGCTTCCCAGCTGTTTGATCACCTTTGTGGCCTTTCTCTGGACCCCCTCCAGCCTGCCCATGTCTTTTTTGTATAGCAGGGACTGAAACTGAACACAATATTCTAGGTGTGGCCTGACAAGCAGAGAGTAGAGTGGGATAATGACGACTTTATCTCTGCTGGTGATGCAGCGCAGCATCCTGTTGGCTTGCTTTGCTGCAGCAGCACACTGTTCACCCATATTCAGCTGCTTGTCTGCCAGGACCCCCAGGTCCCTTTCCACAGAGCTGCTCCCCAGCCAGGTGGATCCCAGCCTGTGCTACATTCCTGGATTATGTTTTCCCAGGTGCAAGACCTTACATTTGTTCTTGTTGAACTTCATGAGTTTCTTGTTATCTCACTTTTCCAGACTATCCAGGTCTTTCTGCAGTGTCCACTTCCCCACTTAGTTTGGTATCATCAGCAAACTTCATCAGGGTGCAGTTGATCCCATCATCCATATCAT
>JAVJGI010000063.1:37773871-37881874 GCA_035590275.1 Ibycter americanus | reverse complement strand
ACCTTACATTTGTTCTTGTTGAACTTCATGAGTTTCTTGTTATCTCACTTTTCCAGACTATCCAGGTCTTTCTGCAGGGTGACTCTCCTGAAGTGTCCACTTCCCCACTTAGTTTGGTATCATCAGCAAACTTCATCAGGGTGCAGTTGATCCCATCATCCATATCATGTATGAAAATATAAAACAGTCTTTGTCCCAATATTGATCCCTGAGGGACCCCACTTGTGACAGGTTGCCAGTGTGAGAGGGAGCTGTTTACCACCACCCTCTGGGTGCAGCCTGTCAGCTGGTTCCCCACCTGCCATGCAGACCACTTGTCTTGACCGTAGCACATCAGTTTCTCTAGGAAGAGGCTGTGGGAAACCATATTGAAAGCCTTGGTGAAATCCAGGTAGACCATGTCCACCGCTCACCCTGCATCAACTGAGCAGGGTACTTTGTCACAGAAGGTGGTCAGGTTTGTCAAGCACAATTTGCCCTTGGTGAATTCATGGTGGCTTTTCCCAGTCATGTGCTTCATTTGACTGGTGATAGGCCCCAGGAGGAATTGTTCCATAACTCTCCCAGGGACTGAAGTAAGACTGATGTGCCTATAACTTCCTGGATCCTCTTTTAAGCCCTTCTTGTAGATGGGGGTGACATTAGCCTTCTTCCAGTCTGCTGGGATGTCCCCTGATCTCCACAACTTCTCAAAGATTATGGAGAGCAGCCTTGCAATGATGTCAGCCAGATCTCTTAACATCCTCAGGTGGATATTGTCGGGGCCCATCGATTTGTATGGGTCAAGCTCCTGTAATAGTTCACGTACCAACTGTTCCTTCACTGACAGTGTGTGTGTGTTTGCATCAACCTGGATTTTTGTTCCCAAGGCCTGGGGCCCAGCAGTGCTGGTAAAGACAGAGGTGAAGAAAGTATTGAGAACCTCTGTCTTTTTAGCATTCTTGGTGACTAATTCACCCTTCCTTTTTAACACTGGGCCAGCATTTTCCTTCTGTTTCTGCTTGTCATTTAGGTACCTGAAGAACCCTTTCTTGTAGTTTTTGACATCCCTGGCCAATTTCAATTCGAGCTGAGCTTTTGCCTTTCTGACTGCATCTCTGCACGCTCTGGCAATGCCCTTGTAGTTCTCAACAGTCTGCTTTTCCACCTCTGGTACGCTTCTCCTGGTTCTGAGCAGACTCAGAAGCTTGCAGTTAAGCCGAGGGGATCTGTTGCTCTGCCTACTTCCCTTATCTTTAAAGGGAGTGAACAGTTTTTGTGCTTCCAGGAGAGTGTTCTTGAAAAGCTCCCAGCACTCGCTAGCTCCTTTATCCTCCATGGAAGTTTCCCATGGAATCCCTCCCAACTGAGCCCTGGGCGAGCTGAAGTTCACTCCTCTAAAATGTAGAACCTTTGTCTTAATACTAACCTTCAGCATGCTCAGCAGGATCCCAAACTCCACAACACCGTCATCTCTTCAGCCGAGGCTATCACTAACCGAGAAACTACAGAGGAGGTTTTCTTGGTTTGTGAGCAGCAAGTCCAGCAGTGCCTCATTCCTGGTTGGCACATCTAACGTTTGTTTGAGGAAGCAGTGCTCTGCACGTTCCAGGAACTTGATGGATGATGTGAGCGGCTGTGTTGTTCTTCTAACAGATGTCTGAGTGGTTGAAGTCACCCATAAGAACCAGGTTCTGCTGACCCAAAGCTTTCTTAAGTGACCCAAATATTGCTTCGTTTGCCTGTACGTATACCAAAGGTGCTGGGACTTACACTTGAGGTGGTTGGTCTTCCGATTGTCATCCTGGGAGTCAACTAAGGAACATTTGTTGCTGCTGTGGTTGGCCTGGCTGATTCCCCAGCTGATTGCAATGACGTAGGGCGGCCACTTTGAACCTTGCCTGCCAAGTCCTTCAGTTTAAAACCTGCTTCACCAAGTTGGCCATCTTGCTGCCAAAGGTTCCCTTTCCTCTTCTAGGGATTCTAGAAGGGTTCATAAAATTAGAAGGGAGTTTGTGTACACCCAGCTCCACAACAATGTGTTGTCCAAATCTCTTTCTGGATGTAACTGTAATTCCTTGGATATTTATAACAGAAGCTTACATATATATAAATTGTATAAACTGATGCTTTCTTTTATCTCATATAATTTTCCTGTGTGTGGTCTCTTTACATATATTAACACGCTATTTAGTATACTAGTACTTCAACATTTAAAAATCAGTTACTTTTTCACATTTAAAAATAATATATAATTTGTTGGAGAGAATTATTAATGCAAAAAGAGAAAACACAGGTTATCATGTTCTTCTAATCTGCCAAAAAATAACAAACTTCTTTATCCACTAGGTTTTAAGAGTGTACAAAGCTGCAGTACAACAGACATTGGATATACTCTTTCTTCCTGAAGGAAGAGAATTTCTTACAAGCACAGATGCAGTAAGCCGGGACTCAGCTGACCGTACCATTATTGCATGGGACTTCCAAAGTGCTGCGAAAATCTCCAATCAGATTTTTCATGTAAGATTAACAATTGGTTTTGTTTGGGTCACGATTTAATATTTCTTGCTTGTCAGTGTTGTAAAAAAAAAAAAAAAAAAAAAAGCTGTGATTTTCTGTAAGATCATTGTGTGATGTACTAAATACTCTTAGTGTAAGTTGAGGGCTTGCTTTATTTCTGTATTCTAAAAATGCTTACTTATTCTTAAGAAATGACCTTGAAGACTGATAGGTCTCCTTGTGTTAAAAATATTTACATCTCAGTGCTCATTCACTGACATCTAAGCTATATTTAGGCAAGGCCACTGCAGTGTCATTCTGGCTTGCCAGTGGTGCATGGCAGTAGTTGCTATAGTGCCACGTTTCTTTTCCCACACTTTTTCATACATTTTTCATCAGTTGCAATGAGGGCTGTTGACAAATTGAGTTTAATATTCGCATAGTAATAGCAACCTGATACATGCATATAGATACCTAGTACAGCATAATCACAGAGGCAAAATTTTCTTTTATCAGTGCAGGTGCAGTAGTTCTCTCGGTAATCTACCCAAGCAAGATATTTAATGGACTAAATTGTCTAGGAAGGCTGACAGCTTCAAAGGAGATTACCAAGGAAGTTAATAGATAATTCCAACTCCCTGGGTCTTTTTTGAAAACCCAAGTCTAATATCCTATGTAATATAATATGATTGGATTGTATATAGATGCTTTTTGGCTGAAATGAACAGTTCTCTACGGACAAGGACATGTAGTTGATGATCTAATGGGATTGTTTCATGTTTAATTTCCGTGGTTATGTCTTTGTCTACTATTGCATCGATCAACATCTTGGATAGGCAATAGGAAAACAAAAAAAAGAAGCAGCTATGAATATACAAATTGCAGACAAGTCAGGTTCAGTATTAAGGGCTAAAACCAATTTTTTTTCTCCTTATCCCCTGACAAACGACTACAGCATCTCTGAAATGGGCTCCCACCCCCCCCCACCCCCCACCCCTTTTCTTCACTGTGAATAAACAAAACTTGGTGATTTTGGAAACTCAGCTTCACTTTTCTGAATTTCACCTTTGAACCCTTCAAGGTGGGAGAGAGCTCCTGAGCTTTCCAAACGGATCCCAGTAGTATTTGATCTGCATTAACACTTGTCTGCATTAACAAATTAATAGTTAAGAGCTCTAAAATAAGCCATTGCTACAGTATACCCAGCATAACAGCACAGTGCCTCAGCAGATTGTGTTGTACTTTCTGATTTCTTACTGTTAGACCCAGTTTCTCCCCAGAAGAATGCAGTGCTCCACCATGGAGCATGCTCCTAACAAGGCACACTGCCTAACCCTGTTTGGGTTGCTGTGCCCAGTACTTTACAATATTCAGAACTTCTTTCCCAGTTCATCACTCCCAAACCACACAACAAAACCAGTCTGATGTTCTTCCCACTCTACCGATGGTGTCCATTGGTCACTGTCAGCCTGGTGTCCTCCACATGCAAATGCATCCTACAGCCAAATCTCTCTTACTTTGTATTCATGACTTCAAAATTCAGCACTATGTCTTTAGGTCAGGCTGGAACTAGAAGAGGTTTGGACCTGGTGGAAGCCTTGCAAGAGCAGTTGATGTCTGATGCAGTCAGCATGCAGAATTCTGAAAGTAATCTTAATTCAGTCTTAAATAGGAACACTTGAGTAAGGCCAGGTGTTATTAATTTTTTGCAGATATTTGTGATCTTACAGCCAGCAGCAGTCTACATGGCAAATCACTGTCATAAGGAACTTCTGACTTAGTGGGCTAATAATAATCTTTTTTTTTTTTTTCTCCTCCCTTCTTTCCTTCCTTCTGTTTTTCATCAGAGTGGGGTGGGGAAAGGTGTCTGTTTAAATGGAGTGATTTCTATTCCTGTCAGCGTGGCCAGAACTGAGAGGATGGAGGATTTGAGAACTGTACAAAGTAGCATGGAAGGCACAGTATGGCTGTGGAGGGAGGAAGGGATAATGGGAGAAGAGGATTCACTTTCACATTCAAACTTCAGTCTTCCGTGGGCTGGAAAAGGATGATTGAGTACCATCATGTTGGAGTTACTTCTTTGCAGCTGTTCTGCAGTATAATTATTGTTCAGAGGAAGACGGGATTTTGGTCAGTATCTAGGAAAACAGGGTAGAGATTTGATTTACTATTTGCCTTGGTGTAAGACTTTCAGCAGATTGTAATGAGTTATATAATGTATATTGGGGAGATGACTTACGTATACCTTGCCTTCTATGGTCTTTCAAATGTGTCTAAAGATAACCTGCATAGTTTGCACAAATCTTTTGTTTCATACAACAAAACTTTAAAATTATTTTCAGGAGCGTTACACTTGCCCAAGTCTGACTCTGCACCCAAAAGAGTCTATGTTTGTTGCTCAGACGAACGGGAACTACATGGCTTTGTTTTCTGCCCAGCGACCTTACCGAATCAACAAAAAGAAAAGATACGAAGGACATAAGGTATCCTTCTTCACTGGGAACTTATTATCCAAGTCTAGAAGGAAGATAGATAGCAAAGTACCTGTGCTTTTCAATATGTCTGCTAATAGCGTTTGATTATAAATCAGTGATAGATATTAATTGGCTTCATTTGCTTTCCTGTGTGCCAGTCTATTTTGAATCATATACACTCTGAAGAAAATAGTTATTAGAAGACTTTATGAATACTTAATAACTTGATTAAATAAGTTTGTGTTATAGCTGTGTCTTAATAAACACCTGGAGAAATCCTTAGTGTATATTTATTTAAAGATACAATTATTTATTTTTGGTGCTGTATTCATTTTCAGTATACCACAATGAACTTTTCTAATCAGCATCAGGAGTTACTCTGTTATTGATTTTCACAGGTGGAAGGATTTGCAGTGGGCTGTGAATTTTCTCCAGATGGAACACTTTTGGTGACAGGAAGTTCAGATGGCAAAGTGTTTTTCTACAACTATCATACTGCTAGGATTATTCGCACTTTGTCTGCACATAAAGAAGCTTGTGTGAGTGCAATATTTCACCCAGTCTTGCCATCACTCCTTGCAACATGTGACTGGGCTGGAGAAATCAAGATCTGGCAATAAGAAGCAGAGTTACTTTTTGGGATGACTCCTGTTAGTCTGTTAAAGGCATAGGAAATAAACCATGGTATGCAATGTGAAATTTTGTTGTCATATGTTGTAAGCAGGAGAAACTGTTTTCTTTTCTTCTGTGACCTCTAAGTGGATGCTTTCATAATGCAGTTAAGATGGTCTTGTGGTTAGCTGCTGAGCAAAGAAGTGGTCTTACTCTCTCCTTCGGCCCTGGTGACAAACTTCTGTCCCTTTTGTGTCCATCTTCTGGTGTTCATCTAGTCTCACCCTGGTTTGAGTAGCTAAACTTAAGAATTAATTACTGCTTTTTTAATGTAGCATTTCAGTGCAGCTTTCTTAAACCAGATTTTATCATAGAATTGTAGAATCGTTTAGGTTGGAAAAGACCTTTGAGATCATCAAGTCCAACCATTAGACCAGCACTGCCAAGTCCATCACTAAACCACGTCCCTAAGTGCTGCATTTACAAGTCTTTTAAATACCACCAGGGATGGTGACTCAGCCACTTCCCTGGGCAGCCTGTTCCAGTGCTTGACAACCCTTTCAGTGAAGAAACTTTTCCTAACATTCAGTCCAAACCTCCCCTGGTGCAACTTAAGGCTGTTTCTTCTTGTCCTCTCCCAAAGTTGGTGAGGACGTTATTTAACAGGGGATGATGTTCAGATCAATTAATACCTATTTGATCTTCCTGGGATTTTCTTTTTCACTAGTTTAGCTCACTGACCTGGTCAGTGAAAGGTTAAACAAGCAGTAATGTAGTTCAAGGCAAAACAGCTTCTGTGTACAAGAAGGGGGAAGATCACAGGGCAGGTGGGACTGCTTCTTTGGGAAATGGGTAGCTGTTACCAGCTCAATTTACTGTAAAATGCCTTCTGAGAGTTCCAGGGGAAGGTGTGCCACGTAACTTGAAGCTAATTTTGACGTCGGTAAATTCGTGTTCTTGAAATCCCAATGTTTAAACTTGAGTTTTAAGTTTAGTTTATGGCTGTACATAAACAAAGCAAAACTATTTGTAATTATTTTAAATGAAAAAATAAACTTTTTTTGTATACATGGTGTCTGTATTTCACTATTTTACTCGTGTTATTCTTGACAAGTGAATACTCAAGGCTATCATGGAGTTGATACTTGGGGGGGAACAATTAACATGCTATGCTAATTTATTGTGAGCACACATGCATTTCTCCATGCTTCTTGATGTCACTTAAACACAGAAAATTGTCATCATGCTATTCAGTGCAGGGGATGTTCTTGGGTGTTCAAGCAGGAGCTGGCCTATTCTGCAGAGAACAGAAAATTCATTAGGCCATAAATGTGTATTTATGTATGTATAGATTGCTCGTTAATGTTTTTTAAATTTGCATCCCCTGCACTTGTATTGCTTGGTTCTAGAAATTATTATCCATTTTATACGTGAGTGTATACATACATGTACCTCTGGAAAAAATTTGTCTATGCGTCACATAAACTGTATGTTTTCCCAGACTTGACTCCGTATAAATACGTGCCACCTTGTAGAGAGTGCTGTAAGCTTGCCTTGTGTTTGGTCTGATTAGTCTATGAAAGTATTTGAACATACACAGGATAATTGTGTTGCGTAAATTGTCTCTGTCATGGAGTCTAGAAGTTATGTAAAATAGCATCTTTTCCGCTTTAGCACCTTTTTATTATTCTGATTTTTTCTTACTGGCACAAATACAAGGGTTTTTTATTTATTTTTTACATACTCAGTTAAACCAGCTTTTTCAGAGAGAAATTTTCAGAACACTCTTCTAAATGGCAGATTTTAAGTAATGAGCAAAATGGAGCAAAATGTATTCCATTGGTGTGTAGTTTGTGTCCCTTGTAGCATGTAGTAAGAAATAAGCCTGTACCAAGGCTGTGGATCCACTGTTATGTTGTTTGAGGTCTGGACCGAGCTATTGTGCCTGTGTGGTGTTAATCATCTTATCAACAGTTACGATGGGTTTGAACAGAGGCTCCCCCCTGGCTGTTCTTAATTTCTTGCTTCCCTGTATGGCAATTAGCTGTTCCATGGGAGCCTGAATTCTGTGCTTCTCCTGGCCGTGCCTCTAGCATATAAGCCAGCTGGACCCTTTAAGTGACAACTGGTTCAGTGATTTGATGAGTTACTCCTAATTTAAGTACTCCTAATTCAGAAAATTCAAGAATTTTCATAAATGTCAGAAGGAGTTCAGCTGAAAGCGCAGTAGTAGTTGCCTGTCACTGGGCAGGCTGAATCACCACTGCACGGCATTTTCTAAGAGGGTGGCTCTGTGTCCTTCCCTCCAGGTGTTTTTAGTTCAAACGGGCTATTGCCGCTTCAACAACTCTGGCAACCTGTTGTGTGAAGGATGGGCAGCACCGTAGCCATGTGATGCACCCTGTTATCTCCACAAGAGATTATCTGTCGGTTATTTTGTTAAATGTGGTATTGAGAAAGGCCTCTGAAATGAATGTGAACTCATGGTAGAAATGCCTTATTAGAGGAAGCTCCAGCCTGTGTGAAGACTGCTCTGTATCTGAATGAGCTCTCGCCGCGTTCAGCATCGGCTGAGGGCACTCTGGATAGAGTGAAAGATCTGAGAGCGCAGTCTTTGGGAATCGTTGCACATGTTACATAGAAAAGTAACTGCATTTTGTAATATTACCCATGTTGTTGCTTAAGTTTAACTTGTGTTCTCAGGCATGATTCTGGCGCCTGGCATTTATCCCTCCTGAAATTATCTTGGAAGTATAAATTTTACATTATTTATAGGGCAGGGAAGGAAAAGCTTAAATTTGATTAAAGGTAGTAGAGAAAGATAAAATAAACTTTAAACTGTATTATCTTAAAGAATATTAAAATTAGAATTGCATTTATGTCAGATTTCCAAGATGGCTGGAGTTTTAATTACTTATGGGAACCAGCCAAAGGTTTTATAATGCAATGAAATTATATTCACATCATTATCTTGTTAAAATCTCTTTCTAATATAAAACTGATTAAAACACAGACTGAATTTTAGTCATTGGAAATATTTTAGGATAGTGGTGTCAATTAAGTTTTCATTATGATTCAAAGAAAAATTCTTCCTTGTAATCTTATGTAATGAACTGTAATCAAAAAATATCCACACTGCTCCATCATTTTGCAATTACCAAATGCTGTTTGGGCTGCAAACAAGGATTATTATGGTCAGATGAAGCTTTTAAAATGTCATGAATTGTTGGTTAATTAATTTTATTCATAAAATTGTAATCTAGAAATTTTTAAATCTTGCTTTTAGGAGCAGTTCTTTCAGCTTTATACAGAGCTCTCTAGGGCATAATACGTTAGAGCCAAGGCAGAGATCTTCAGCATTCTGAAATGATCTAGGCTGTGTAGATAAACAAGCCAGATTCATTTTAATCTATTTTGTACTGTACCAAAAAGTAATAATGCCAATCTCTACTACTTTATTATTTGCTACTGGAGCGCTATTAATTTGGGGTGTCAGAGGATGCAAGCTATTCAACTGTCTTTATCTCAAAAACCTGCTAATTAGCAGACAGTTATTAGAATCATTGTGTTTCCTCAGCTGAAATACTGTTGGTGAGTCACTCTATATTTCAACTATAGGCCCAGTCATGAGAATAAGGTATGGCATTACAATGGGATTACTCTTTCCGTAGGGGACAGGCAAATGTAAAGCTACAAGGCTGTGGCAGAACAGAACAAAACAGGAGGATCCTGTGATCTCAATTTTCCCATTATCCTCATAGATGGGTTTGGACTGTATTCAGCTGAAAATATTTGCTCTGCTTTCTTCAGCTAACCTTGATCTTGTTCTCTTAATCCCACCTTCTCCTAGCTACTGCTCACATCCTCACCATTTAATTGTCAGTTTTTCTGCCCTTGTTTCAGCACTTGTCTTCTGCATTTAAATGTAGTCTATATGCTTACACTACATTCATCTTATCTTCAATAGATTTTATTTTGCTGTGCTCTGACTTGTAGCTTTCAGGCTTTCATTCCAGCTATCATTAGAAAGGTAGCCAGAAGTCCCGGAGCACTTTGCACCCTGTTTTTGCCTTTCTGTTTTCCAGTTTTAATGAGGTTTATTACTTTTGGAGATTCTCCTCTCTTTCTTAGCCTCTCTTCAGTCCGCTTCTTTCTACCTTTTATTACTGCTTTGTTGTCTTGCAGATCCTTTCTATTACAGCTGTTTCTACAGGTGTACTTACATCGATGTTTTAGTTTCAGGAATACATTTTTTGGGGAAAAAAAAACCCAAACAAAAAATATCTCTGTTGTTGTCACTTACAATGCTTTGGTTCACAGAGTGTACGAACTGCACTTCTTTCAAATGAACCTAAATGAGGACATGTGTTCCAAAACCATATTTAACATGTCCAAGCTGGTGGGACTAGCCTGGACTGGAGATAGTTCAGAGTATTCCCCCCTGCGCCGCCTCCAAATGCATGTAGGTTGGACACTGCATTTTCAGAAGTGAGTCAAACTCTACACATTTACTCTTGCTGGGCGTTACTGCTTGCTAACGTAAACGTAGCTTCAGGAGTTTCAAAGAGCCTTTGGCATTTCCCCCTTTCTTTGATAAATCTCTCACCCATCTCTTTATGACTCGCCACTCTGTGCAGAGTGGTCATATGTGTGATGTTTTCACTCTTCAGAGAGTGGAAATGCAGGAAATTAATTTATGAAGGGAAAATAAAGCAATTTTAGAAGCACTCGATCTCCAGTGGCAGTAAGATAAACTGGCCCTTGCCCAGAGCTTGGTGAATTCTGCCACATGGGTGGAATGATTCTGAGCTGGGACAGAGCCGCTTAGTCTGTAATGGGAGTGGTGGGTCTCTAGATGGGAGTAGGGCTCCCTTCGCTGGCTTTAGGTGGAGGTTTAAAGGAAATAAGCTTATTCACCTCCCTCTCCCTGTCCCTGGATATCCTTCTCCACAAGGTTATGCAGAAGCCTACCAGGAAGTACCTAGGTACTGCACAGAAATGACAAAGCCTCGTCCAAATATAATTCTTGCTACATTTTCACCATTGTGGATAAGTGCCTCTTAAAATAAGTCTAAAAACTCTTGCAGGAACTCTTTGGAGAAGGTTGAAGTTCACCAAGGTTGAAAATGCCTGAAGTTACTGATCCATCTGTCTCCCGTTTCCATCAGCAGGGCTGCAAAACTCAGGTACCGTTCCTAGTTCTGAGTAAGATTTATTCTAACAAATTGCTTGAAGTGTGTCCTTAGGAGAGCAATTTATGTAACCACTTGTGTGTAAGCGTACTGTCCCTGGTACAGACCTAGTTACCTTGAGAAAGCAATTTTCTTGTGTTCAGACTGTTACCACTCTTATAAGCAAGTAACATTGCCTCAGAATGTAATTTAGATATATCTTCACCCATGAACTGTGGTGTTTTTTTTTTTTTTTTTTATGTATTGCTGCATAACCACCTCCTTTGTTGCCTTCCCATTAAGTGATATAAGTAAATTCCAGAGCCCTTCTCCCTCACGGTGCATAGGAAATGATTTAACTTGAATATTAGGTAAAGAATGTCATACCTTATAAAGCAAATGAGTTATTTTGATTCCTTCCCTTTCCTTGTTTTGTTTATCCTTGCTAAAGCAAACTCTTGTTTACAAAGAAGACATTATTTCTTAGAAGTAATGATAAAAGATCCATTAGCCCCAGCCAGTTTGGATGGTTAATTTGTACATCTTTGCCATTTGTTTTAAAACATACAACTACTGGAAATGCAGAAACCATTTCAAATCATGTACTGCTTTTAGTACAAAAATGAAAATGCTTATTGTGCCGTTAATATGAAACATACAATCTGTGAACTGTAGACTTGACATGGACTAATTTTTCTTTGTTGCAACCTCAAACAGATAATATTTTGACTGGATGTGTGTCCTCTGAATCTGAGCAAAAGCAATGAAACAAAATCCTAGTCATATCCAAAACCTCATCTTTACTTTTCTCAAACATTGAAAATGAGAGATTAAAAAAAATAAAAATCCTAGGAGTAATACTGGTGAGGGAAAAAGGCATGGGGCTCCTTTTACGAGTACAAAGGAAGCAACGTCTCTCTTCAGTTCACAGGTACTGATCTCAGACTCTCTTCCATCTGGGCTCTTTCCTAATTTTTGATGCCTCAAACTAAATGACTGTTGGTGAGTACTCAGATGAATCACAAGCTAATGTAAAAAGATATCTGAGTCATTGCATACTCTTCATTGGACGTGTGGTATGCACAGATCTGAATATATACAGAGATTCCTCTTATTTTTTTTTAATCAGGCACTGTTTCTGTATCGCAGACCATAAGACAAAGACTAATGCCAAGCCCCCAAAATCCTACAGTCCAAGATTCAGTTCTGCAATACCTTTATGCAGCACCTACATTAAGCATGTGCATGACTGTCTTGAGAGATTGGCATACCGGGAGTAGGAGGGAAGGGCAGCAGCACACGGTGAGAAGCACAATCTGTGAAAGCTTTGTAGGATAGTAGGAGATCAGAAGGAAAAGGGAGAATGTGCTTGGAGGATGAGCGGCGAAGTCAGGTGAAAAATAGCATAAAAGAAGATAAGAAGGGAAAGGTAAGAGGTGAAAGGTGAGGAGAGCAGAGAAGAATGGATGTGGCTAATCACAGAAGACGAGGAGGAGATGTGGAGAGCTTAGCGCTATTCACGGAAGCGTACGTGGCACGGTTGCATCAGGAAAAGCAGTGGTCCTGGCGGTGAAAGTGAGGGCAAATATGAGATATGAATAAAAGAAGCAGGAGGATCTCCTAAGGGGAAGACCTTTAGATTTCACGAGCAGTGTTTGATAGCGAAGGACCTGTTATGCCCTTGGCCGAGAGGGTGGCTCTGTGGGGAAGCTTGAGCAGGCTGGGGCTGTGCGAGCTGGGGTGGGTGAGGCTGGGAAGGTGCGAGGTGGGTGCTGCCTGCCGGCAGCAGGCGGCCTGGGCTGCGGGGCGACCTGAGCAGAGGCTCCGTTCTTGTCAAAGTCTCAAGCTACTACAGCTAGGGGTAACCCCGCGGTCCTTTCAGATGGACAAACCTTGCTGCACTCATCCTGTGACCTTGCTAGAGCTGTGGAGCTGCAGCAGACTGGTGACAGCCTCTAGCTAATAAATCTGCCTCTCAGCTGGCACTGCTTGCTCGGGATGCATTGCTGTGCTAGCCAGAGCCGAGAGCTTTTCTTTGGGCCATACTGCACCTCTTTATAAAAGGCAACATCTATTTGCCACAAGTTTGTGGCTGTGCTTGCAAGATAACCCTGCAGCACTTCAGTTTTCAATCAGTAAACTCTGGCACTGCTATAGCAGTCTGGTCACGACTGCTTCAACGTCAGATGAATTGCAAAATTCACCTGAGAAGCTGTGTACTTCCTCAGGTAATTGGCAATTTGAAAGCTTTACAGAGAAGGCAATAGAGACATTGTGTCATTATTAAAATAAAGACAACGCTTTTGGGATTCCAGAGACTGATACAGTTTACATTTGGACCTCTGGTCTCTACTTCAGAAGTACAATTTTGAATGATCTTTTTATTAATGATGTATAGAATGTTTTCCTTGTTTTTCAATATACCGGCTGAACTACCACATTAATTATGCACCTTTAGGGATTTTTGCTATTTGGTGCTGTTTGAATGCCCTTCAGAGAGAGGGGGGTTTGCAAGTGGCAAGTCTGACAAGGTTTCTCTGAGGGAGCTGGCAATTTCTCCTCTTACTTTTACAATTGATTATATCAAGTTGAATGCTGTCTTTGGTGCAAATGAACTAAATGCCACTGGAGTAACAGAAAATGTGTCCTTTTTTACAAAATAAAAATGTTACCAGGACCTGGGCAAAACATACTCCTTGGCTTTAAATGCTTGCGTTTTAGCCAGTACTTGTGGGTCTTTAATACAAAAATCCTGTGTTCAAATTTGGATGTGCTCACACAAATACTCGACGTTGAAAGTGGCCTTTGGAATTGATGTTCCACCAAATGAAAACTGCTATTTTCCTGTTGCAATATGATTGTTTGGTGGATCTGGGCCTTGGCTGTGGAGAGATTGCTCCTCTGTTCATGCTGTGTTGCTGCAGGAACAAGTAGCAGGTAGCCCTGAGCTTCTTTTCCTCTCCCTTTTCTCTACTCTCCCATTTTCCATATATTTTAAAGGATGCTGAAATATTTCCTAGGGGACTGCAGCCTTAAAAAACCCCAGCAAACAACCAAAGAAGATATTGCCCTTTTCAGTGTGTTTTAAACTGCCTTTTACTTAGGTGTCTGTCAAGGGAGACCTTTGAGAAAAATCATATTCTTCGCAATCTGCACTGAGATCTGATGGTAGCATTTTTATTCAAGTTAGGAAGCCTATCTGTACTTAACTTTCCACCAAACTCCTCTAGTTTAATAATTTCCCACTAGTTTTGCATTAATTATTCCTGAACCTGAAATCTTCTTGGAAGGTGGGAACTGTATGAGGGAGTACAAAATAATTTTGTAAGAGAACTTGTCAGAGGAAAATTTTGGCAGGAATTTGAGTAAATTATGGCAAAAATATCAATGGACTCTTCAGATATTTTCTAGGGGGATGTTATTTTTCTTCATAACATAAGGGCTCATCATTTGCTCCTGAAATTAATAGCTCTGTTTTTATTTTTAGCATTCATAATTAGACATTAATTTGCTTTCTAAATGCTTACATTTCAAATTCTACAATCATTCCCTTTTGAGCAAGTACTACTCTAAATGTCTGTGAGAAAAATTCATGACGATTAAGTACTTTTGAAGTGTTACTACATTATCTGGGTGACTTATTTTACGTTCATGCGGGGCGCAGTCCCATCCACGCTGAAGTCACTGTCAGACATAGATGACTGAACAGGAATTCCAATAAAGGCTTCCATGCAACATCACTGCGCAGGTCTAGCCCTCACAAGCTCCTGCACAAACCTCTTCTTTCTGCTTTTAAATATAACTCCTGCCACATATCTCAAGAATTGTTTTAAATTGCCCCATGTTTTCTTGTTATTTTTTCCCTCTGCTTCTATTATTTCCCTGCTTGTTGGTCCGTAATGGCTCCTCAGGACAAGAACTTACTGCATCGTTGAGTGCCTATAATGCATCATTCCTATCATGGCCATGACCACAAACAAACCTGATGTCGGGACACTTTCAGCCATCAGTTTTATCTGGCCTGTAGAGACCATGCTAAGGTGCGGCGGTAGTAGCTGTGGCTGGGAAGTTAAGTACGTATCAACACAACAGTGGCATCGTTGATCTCTCCATTTTGAATGCCATCTTTCATCAGCCGCATAATACGATGATTTGTGAAAAAGGTGTATGTGAAACAAATTCTTTTCTGTTCACCTGGGTGTGGTGCCTGGTTTTGCAGAAACCAGCTTTCAGAACAGCCTGTCACCCAGGCAGCTGTTTAGGAACATTTTCTAGTATTATGGCGTGTACAACCAGCGAGACAACAAAGCTTGGTTTCTATATAATACCCCTTTGACCTGTTGATGCGCCCAGGACACAGACGATAGGCTTGAGCCTCTTCTGCTTTCTCCCTGTAACACACTGTAAAGGTAAAAAACATGTTTATTTTATTAGATTGGTTATACAACAAGAGTTCCTGAAGTCTTGCTTGCAGAGGACCACCCCACAGAGGAAGACATCGGGGTGAGAAAAGCACAATGCATTTGCCACTTCTCTCTGTAACTTCCTAGGAGAGACTCAGCTGTGGGATTTCATTTCAGGTCCCTTGTGCTGGAAGGCTGTGTGCCAGAGCGTTGTTCTCTTAATAGCAGAGACCCAGCTCTGTCTGAGCAATGTGTCATCCCTGGAACGGAGAGCTCTTGCATGGCTCCTTGCCATCGTGCAGAGCCCTGCGGAGGGAAGGGAGAACCAGCGAAGGCTGGAAGGTACAGTGGACATGATTTTTGCTCCAGAAAGGCTGACAACTTTGAGTGCTCAGCTCAGCTCAGCACTCCCCTGCATCCTCAGGCAGCTGAAACACCTTGTGGTGTGGCTACAGGGGACACAACCTCCACTGGGCTTGTTGCAGGTGTTTGTAACTGAAAGTCTATTTGTCGTATTTGTATAGGATTTCTCAAGCTGTGCTTTGGAAATTGCTCTGGCAGCATTTTGGAGGATTTGGTAAAGAATGTGCAGGCCCTGGACTAAACAGGCATATATTTCTAATTCAGCACATATTCACGTACAATTGCAGAGAGTGGTCTTGCTGGCTTTGGTATTCCCCACTAGTCGTACAGGCTACAGGGTCCCAAAATGCAGGCATGCAGCGAGGTATTTACTTCTAACACCTTAACGAAGAGGTTGACCTTTGGCCCATCTAAGCCCATGACAAAACTGTCCCTTTGCAGAAATGCTGGGAAACAGAAGAAAGCCCAGCATTTGGGGAAGCAAGTGCTACGCACTTCTGTGTTGTAGTACCATTTTCAGGAAGTGTTTTGAACACTTTAGTGCAATAAATAAAAGAAATAGAGCTAACAGGGAAATAATCAGTAGATCTGATACTCCAGGAGGCTGAACACATCAGATGTCAGCCTGACATAATGAAATCTCTGCTGCGGGCTCGCAAGAACCGCTCTGTAACTGGCACCCACCTCAGGCAGGAGTGCCTTCTGCAAGAAGAGTGTTTCAGGGGAAAGAGTTCCTCATCCTTCAAGGAATTACACTGCTTAACAGACACAGTTGTTCCTCACTGTAACGTTTTTGTACAGTTTTGCATACTGATTATTTTCTGTCTTTAAATTAGGCTTTTATTTGCATGTTAGTGGCCTGCATTTAATGTCTTTTCTGTGGCTGGGGTAAGAAATGTACATCTAGCTTTTTGTAATGCAGCCAATTTGCTTCTCAGGTTTCAGATCAAATGCTCTTGCTGTAGGGCTGAAACTCATCTAAATTATTAATGGAAAGTTTTTAATGGTAAGGAAATTGGCATAATTTAAGTATCGGGAATAATACGTGTAAGTTTTCAAGTTTTATGGTAGAAAATACCTTCCTCTAATCAGGATGTGGGTATACATGCAAAGATAAATGAGCGGCCCAACAAAAATCTCTGCTATTTTTCTAGGCAAACAATTCAGCAGTCAAATGGAAATTCTTTTGTTAAATAGAATTCAGGGCAGGTTGCTGTAGCTGCTGGGGGGTTTATGCTGACAAGCATCAAGATGGGTAGTTTATTTGCAATTTGTATTCTAATTTTTCTAAGTTCCTGAATAATTCTAATGTGATTCAGATGTGTAAGGCAATTAAATGTGACACAGCCAGATAGCACGGTCTGGGTAAAATGAGTCCTACAGTCTTTGTAAGATTTGGTGCGTGGGATGTCCCTAGGATGGCTAGAGGCATGAATCGAATGTGCTGTAAATAAACTATGGCATGAAAAACTTTCACTAGTGCCCACAGAGGAGAGAAAATGCTGATGAATGTCAAAATGGTAACATCTGAATGCAGTTGGTAACTCCTGCCTGACAGGTGTAGGGTTGGAGCAGAGAAAAATTGGTTAATTCAGCCAGCACAGTGAGGGAGAAGCCTGACTCTGACACCACCACTAATTAGGAAAATTTTTGAGAGGTAAGTCAAGTTCTGCTATATGTTTTTTTCATCTTTGTTCTATATTTCTGATCAGCTGCAGCCCTGGTGCCTGCTCTGCAGATGTGGGGCTGCGTCACGGGGAGACACAATAATTTTCTCAGGTCTGCCCTCCAAGCCTGTGGGAAAACTCTGAGCTGATCGTCTCCTGATTTCCAGGCTCTATTTCCTGGACAACAGGCAGCAGGCTCAGTAATAACAGGGGCAGACCTAACCGTAGCTTGGATCCTGAGGGTCTGGGAGGTCCCCAGGTTCGGTTGCTGTTTTCTCCCTGGTTCTGTGATGTGTCTCACTTCATTCTATTGTCTGTTGTTTGTCGCTGTGCAATCCTAGGCTAGGAGTGTGTACCCAAAGGCATGAAATGTAAGTATGCCTCTTTCTCTGTCATGCTCTTGCCTTATTTTTTACCTCCCACCCCAGTATTCACAGCTGTTCAGTTCCTTGCATTATGCGTGCCACAAATGTCAAAACCTGCCCAGACAGCCGATGATACCTTTATCACTGATGTAATGAGGAACTGTTGCTGTGTAGAGTACAACTAACGCTGTGGCATCTGTATAGCAACCGAAAGCCTTAAAGGATCATCCTAGATTTGTATTGGTGTAAATGTGATCCAAATCTGACTGTCACCAGCCTCTGAAAGAGCTACTGAAGAAGAGACTTTGCTTGTTGCCATCTGTCAGCAATATTACATGCATGAAGCTGCTTCTAGCCTCTTGCTAGTTAGCCACCTGCTGAAGAGTGAGTGCGCTGCAGTGGAGTGGGTGCCTCTGGAAAACCTTTCTCAGGCAGCAGGTTCTTCCTTCTTGCCTCGTTAATAGCTGCACCCATCCAATAAACTCTCCGAGCAGTCCAGCCTCTTTGAAGCCTTCCGTTTGGCTTTTTGGTTGTATTTCCCCCCGCCCCCCCCCCAGGAAGAGCTGTTTCTTTCAACAGTTGTGTGAAGCATTATCCACTCAGCAGGAGAATATGAAAAGATTCAAAGCAATCCATAAGCATCAACGTCTAGCTAGTGTGGATGGCACTAATGGAAGACAGTGCAGATGTGTCAAGGTAGTTTGCGGCAAGGGTGGTGCCTTTTTTGAATAGATCTTTTGTGTGGATTGATAAATAGCTTTGGCTTGCGAGCCAGTATAGACTGAAGAGCGTTAAGAAATGTGATACAGGCAATGTCAGTGCCTGTAGAAGCATGAGGTGGAGCCCAGCTGCTCTGTAGTGATTCCTGAACACCGTACGCTGAGACATTTTCTCTGTTGCAGCTGGAGAATTCTTTGTGAGGAGAAAGGATGAGCAAGAGAAAGGGAGGGCCTGCAGTGATGGACTTTCTGCAGATACCGAAGGGCAGTCAGAGGTGAATGCCAGATCCCCTGGCTCTGCGGAGCTCTGGCTTCCATCTTCCCCTAAGCCTAGAGGCCTGGGAGGACTGCAGTTGGGATGGCGGGGGCTGGAGCATTTTCCACAAAGACTCTCTAGGGGGTTTCTGGGGGCACTGGAGGACATGTAGGCAGCCACACGCGTGTCAGGAGAAATCATTCTAGCCGAGGTGGGTCTGCGAGGGAGGTGAACACGCGTGTAGCCGATTAACTGCCATTTTCAGACTTAAACAATATACTTGGCCTCAGAAAACTGAAAGTTTGCTATATGGTCTCGATCTTAGGTAAATGAAAGGGGCTATTTGAACTTCATCCAACGTGTGAGATATGCATGGCTGTGTGGTGAGGTGCTGTAGCCCAGGGACTGGCCTACGAATAGGAAATTTTACATTTCACATCCAAAGGGAAAAAAAGCGAAGGATAAGAAAACAAGATATTTGGTATAGCTTAGGCAGGTAATGCAATATGCATGGCCTATGCAATTACAATCAAGAGACTATTATTTCAAGTACTGTATAATCAAGTAATAAGAGACAATCCATCCTTCGTAAGCTTACAGGATAAAAAGAAGAATTATCCTAATTTTTCATAAGGATAAAATACAAATGTTGGATAAATTAACTATCTGGCAGGGCTTGGGAATTGTGTGTGTATTTTCATGAGTTGAAGTGAGGTTGTTTGAGTGGGAGCAATGCTTTCTTTCTAAACAAAGAAGAAATTTAAAGCTAAAAAGAAAAAAGCCTTAGAAGTGAGAGACAAGTGGAGTTATGAGAAGCTCAAGAAAGAAATCAAATTTAATTGGTGCTGTCTAGAGTGCCAAAAAGTCCATTTCATCTTCATCATCAATAGAGAATGAAAGAAAAGTAAAAGGTATTCTAAATCTATTTTAAATAAAACACTTGTTTGGGGTCTTCACAAAGTGTGACTTCACTGGATTTGTTGTGTTTCCACACCTTGGCTTTCTGGGCAGTGAAATCTCGGTAATGAGCTGTTTACTGACATTCTTTTCAATTAGATCATTTCTCCTTGAGTAGCAAATGTTCTTCTGTTAAACTGATTTAGTCTTGTGAGAGTTTTTCCCTACTGACACAAGTCAGGTCATTGTAGGCAGGACTTACGCCTCTAGCAAGAAACCCCATGTCACTGTGGCTTGCAGAACATGATTTTTTTCTCTTTGAAAAGAGTAGGGGGAAAAGGCCAAAATGAGAATGAAAGAAAACAGTCTGCATTGCTAAAAGCCTGTCCCTGGGACTTTTTTATAATGTACCCTAAAGATCAGGGGAACACAGTAAATGTTGTGACTGAAATGGTGCATTCTGTGCTGACAGAGCCATCATCCTTCCTCCGCCTCCATTCCATTATCTATCCTGCAGCTTGTCAGCAAAATTCGAGCTGGTTCAAAACAGCAAGATGCAAGTTCTCAGCTCAGTTACGTATTTTGTCTGGACAGCTCTGTTATTTGTATTCTCTGGGCAAAATATGAAAAAAGTCTGGTTTATTGTACATGAGCCCTAACATCTTAAAAATGGTCTGACATTTTAATAGTTTAGATGTACAGATTAATTTTTGAATTTTACTCTTCCAGTTCCAGGTCTTGCCTTCCTCACCTTCAGGCTATTGTGGACTCTGAAAGCACAGGTAAGTGGGGATGAATCAGAAATCAGTGATTCAATTCCTGTGCTAAAACTGGGCTTCAGAACTTGAGCTTTCATTTTTTATCTATTTCTCAAGTTATAGCGTAAACACAAGGCCAAGGTCCTTAAAATCTGCCAAAACTGAAATAGCTAACTCCTTACTATCTCACTGGGATTAGGCATCTCATTTTAGTGTAAGTCTCTGGGCTTTGAGGATAAGAGCACTTCCTTCACTTGTGGAGGATAATGACCATGAGGTACTGAAGGTCCATTAAAATAAATTGTCAAATTATGGTCATGTGAATCATAAACCCTGATTTATCTCCCTGCCAAAAATAATCCCTCCAGAGTCAACACTTGTAATTCTCAGTTGGAAGTGCTGCTACTGTTGTCCCCACCTCCTCAGGTCGGTGGCACAGTAGCTTCCTTGAGGTGAGAGGTTGCACGCTGTCTGGTCTTTCAGTGCAGGGCTTCCTCCTCATACCACCCTACACAGCTGTTGTCCAGACTGAGAGGCTTTCTACCATAGGGAAAAAGCTAAATGAGGGCTTGAATGGAAGCCTGCTGAAATTCATAACCCTTATGTGCTGAGAATACTTTTTATTCCTTGCAATCTGTTTTCTGATGTCACGTGTGAAGAACTGGAATGGGAAAGGATGCCGACTGACATAGACGTTACAAATTTAATTAATCTGGGACTTACTGCTATTTCTCTTCTACATCATAGAGCTGTCATTGCTTAGCTAGGTATAGTAAATATTGCTGTGGCTCTGCAGCTCATCTGTGTGTCTGCTCTGATTCATAAATTACAAAGAAAATCTCTAGATGGGTGGATAAATTTAAATATGAATTCATTAGAGCTGACTTCAAAAATAAGAATTTGTCTGAATAATCAGAGTATTAATGTATATATGTCAGTGATGGGCATGCTGCTGAGAAGGCATTTAACTCCCATCAGGGATCTTTTCCAATGGTTGCATCTTGTATCAATCACAGTTCAGACCCTTGCAGATAAAGATATTCTCCCTACTCTGGGGTGCAGTAGCTGTGTGCAGGGTTGCTCCTTCCCTCAGCAAAGGAGGAGTAGGGGTGGTAGGGACCTTGGCACTTCTCACAGGTGTGGGATGTGGGGCCATTGGCAGCCTTGAGGATCTCCCACCTGGCAGAAAGCAGAATGCACTTCTCTGCAGCATGGGTGCTGTAGAAGCCTGGAGAAGAGAAAGCTCAGGGGGCTCTGAACAGCAGCCTTCCAAAACCTGGGAGGGGGTTATCACTTAGACAGAGCCAGGCTCTTCAGAGTGGTGCCTTAGAGACCAAGCTGGTGTCTAAACAGATCTTGTGTTATAAAAAGCTGTCTGGGGACCACTGATGGATGTTCACCAACTGAGCCTTCTGCCCACCTCTGTTGCAGATGGACATTTTACTCCTGGATCTCTCTGGGACTCTGACCTGTATAGCTAGGTGCAATTTCACTCACACTTATCAAGGCTTTAGAAAACTGACCGAGTGTTACGCAGCAGTGAAAATGACATTGGGACCCTGTTTCCTTTGTGATTGCTAGAATTCTTATCTGCTCTGTCCTGCTAATCAGAGGTTTGTGGGGATTTGGCTTTTTGGGTATTTGCAGGTGTTTTTATAAGATAGGTTACTTTAGTAAGTAAGACTTCATAAGTTAAAATCTTAATAAACCTGTTTGCAATTTGAAACCTAAATTGAAGACCTGTTTATTAAAACTGCTTTACTGTGGGGAACTGTCATTTTAATGCTTTTGATGCAATTAAGGGGCTTTTGTAGTTAAAGCTCAATATCAGTGTAGCTTCGTATGAAAATGGTCAGTAGCTATTCATTAGAGACAGAATATATATACACTTAACTACTGTTGTAAAGGATTAGAGTATATTGCTCACACTTAGGCAAATTCTCATGGCACATAGTAGATCTACAGATAATGGTACATCCTCTCCAGCCATAGCATATAAGACTTAAGTACACACTCCTGAGGTCAAGTTTCTCCTCAAGCACTTATTACTTCATTTAGAAAGCACATACCGAGGAATTAAGATAGACTGAGAAATGATAATTGTGTCTTTGTAAGGGAGACAGCCTTTGGACCTGAGTGTTATAAATGATCCCACACTGAAAGTGGAGAAGAATTGCAAGAGAAGCTTTCTCAAGTGAGGGGAGAAAAAGACGACATATTTTTCTGCAGAATAGAAGTCTAAAACCAGCAAGTGAAAAGGGCAAGATTGAATGTCAGTGGAAGTGCATTCACTGCACAAGCAGCAAAACCTTCCATTGCGTGAGAATTCAAGTTATTCTTTTGAGCTTCAGCTAAACAAAAACCCTCAATGACTAAAATATCTTTGCTAATACTGGCAAAAGAAAATACCAAAGAGAAAACAACATGAGAGAGGAGCTGGAATGAACGACAGGCTGTTAAAGAATGACTGAATTGCTGAAGTTGTTTTATAACAATGAGTATTTTTAAAAAGACATGGAGGAAAGATTGGGAAAACAATGAAAATGTTCTGATAATGTCGATATAAGTCCATGGAAACAGGAGCATGCCAAGATTTAATGTTGATCAGCACGTCCAGCTGATGGACATCAGAAGTGGTTGCTTACATGGAGGACTGTTGTTAGACCCAAGGTACTTCTGAAAATTTGCCTTAGCTGTTTTCTAAAAGATGACATAGATCTCTAAGGCTGGAAATGGAACTGCTCTATGAGGGTTACAGGCTCAGAAAACCTGCTACTAAGGAGCCTCAGATCTATCGATCTGGGGAGAGACATTAGAGCCCAACAGACTTACGACTCAAACTCTGTGCAGGACTTGAAAACAGCACAGCTGAAAACAAAACCTCAACCTTACCAGTGATGGAAGAAGAATACAGATTAGCTCCACAGGGCTCAAGTCCACCACGAGCAAACCCAGAGCGCTCTGAGAGCATCCAGATCCTACTGTGTAAGTGCTGAAGAAATTCTAGACAACATGAAAGAGAAATATATGAAAAATACACCAATTCCCAGGAGACAAGCTCCCATTCTAGAAACATGGCCTGGCATTCTTTGCCTCAAAATGCAAACCTTTAAATATGGATATAAGAAAATATATTTTGTTTGAGTAAGGCTTTTCTTACAGATGCTTCTGACCAACTACCTACATTTACTGAGAATTTCAGTGCTGGGAGCATCACATATGCTCTAATCTGCATCGTCCCCTCCTTTCCTTGTACTGCTTTTTTGTACAGTGGGTTTGAACAACTCAGTGTTCATATTAAAATACTCTGGTGTTCAGCAGTAGAAAGGTGATGAGGGTGTTCCTTGAAAAGAATTAGGAACAGCTAGAGCCCTGAAGGGGGTGTCTTCCAAGGAAAAACTGAGAAGACTACATCTGCACAATTTAAGCAATATTTAAGGAGAGATATTGTAATAGTCTGTAAGGATTACAAGGTTGTAAATATGAACGGGGGATAAGAATTTTATAGGAAAGTCCAAAAGATGTTAATTAGTATTTTAAAATTAAACAAAGGGAAATTAATCTAAGTAGCTGTATAATCATGCTCTGTGATAGATGTGGGAGTGGAAATTCATTTTAATTAAAAGTGCTGGAAGGGGAAGGGATTAGTTTAATAAATTTTCTAGTTTGGGAGAGGAAGGTAGAAACTGTTGAATTGAAAACTACCTATTTTGTGGCTTGCCATGATTTAAACTTAGAAATTTTAGCTGTTTCTAGACTTCTAGAAAGCTTAAAAAAGTGGTACATGTTATTCAAAATTATTGAGATTTTGCACTTTTTTTAGCCTTAATTTGGAGTGAGAAAAGTATTTTCACACCTCAAAAAATGCATTTGCTTTTCATGATTTCATAATACTTATGCACTGTTGTTCCTAGCGAATTGCACCATATTTCCCTGGTATCTTTTTTGTATTCTTCTCTGTTTTAATATGTGATTTGATATGCTTCACTCTGATCTCTTTCAGCCCCCTTTTGTTTTCCCCTGATCGGCGCTCTGTGCCATGTACATTTTGCTTTTGGTTTTCATTCATTAAAATGACATTTCTCATCTTCTGCTTCACTGCACTGTTGAGGACTTGCCACTTCTTTTCCCTACCTTTTCTGTTCCTACTCATCGCAAATGAAATAATAAATCAAAGGAAAAATCCTGCTATAGGTACCTACAAACCCGGCATTTGATTACTTCAGATGTCACTTGGAAAACTGAGGTTTTGTGGCAACATGGAGACACCTTGGCATTTTTAGAATGCTTAAGAGAAAATTGGGCATTTATGTCCTTGGGAAAAGGTATTTTGAGGCAAAGTCTCAGCCACTGCAATGGAGGGGTCTGCAGCACTTTTCTTTGGCTGAAGATCCATTGTTTTGCGTTTCTGGAGTCACTCGTCATTAAATGAAGGTAAGAGTAGAGTCAAGTTCATCAAACCACACCTGCTTGAATGAAATATGGAAGTAAGCTGTTCTGAGGACAATGTTTTAGATGCTGCTCTCCATCAGAAATGTCCAACAGAAGGTAAGTGCTCTGAAGAATGCTCTGACAGACAGGTCTACCACCCCTTTCACCTGGGTCAAAGCATAGCTGCTTCTTCTGAACAAGATGTTATTGATTTGCTCTCCCACCCTCTACTACTTTGTCTATTTTTAACCACGTTCAATCTCCTAAAGCCTAAGTGACTATTAAATCTGTACTTGGGCCAAACAGGTTGTCTGGTGGCACAACAGAGCCCTCCTGAAGTCACTGCACCACAGGGAGTCTGGAGAGACCAAGTGGAGAAAAGTGGGTAGTTGGTTTTAAATACCTCCAATGACATTCTCCAAAAATCTTACCCATGACAGGACTTTTTGGGTGATTTTCTCCCAGTGTGAAAACTGAAGGTAAGAAAAAATTAAGACATTGCTACAAATAAAATCTAAATCTATTGTGAAAACACCTATTATCTTTCTAGCTTTATGTCTCTGGTCTCTGTGGTTGTCTCAAGAAATCTAAACTGAATGTACCAAAAAACCCCCCAATTTTAAAAAATAATCCTCTATTATAATCATTCAAAGTTCTTTGTGTTTGGAAAAATGAAACCAAACCATAGTAGCTAAACCCATAAATCTGAGAAAATTTAGGTGAATTAGTTAAACTTTTTTTCTCATGTTCATAGAAAATTTGCAAACTTACAGCCAGTTTTTCTGAGTAAGGAGAAATTAAAATCAGCACATTAAAGCTGAAACACTTTTCGATCTGTTTTGATGGATTGAAATTCATTACAGGGTTACATATTGTTCTGCAACAGAATTAGTTTGCAGAAACATGTTAGAAGGTTATAGGCTATTTTACAAAGTGCAGTACTAACTGGCTGAGAAGTCTGGTTTCAATCTACATATTAGTGCACATAAACTGGGAAAAAGACTCAAGTGAAGCATAGACGCAGACTTTGTAACTGCGGTAGTATGAAAGAATATGATAGAACAGGATATTAAGTAATCAGAAACATAATATCTAGCAGAAACTTAATTTTGTGTAATTGCCAAAATAGCAGTGTAGTGTCAAATAATGAATGCTATTATAAAAGATTAGTCTGATACTGTGTTCTAGTTCATAAATATAATGATTTACTGTTCCATAGCTTACATATTTTCTTAGGTGAGATAACAGTTAATTTTCACATCTTGCATACAAATCCTTGTATTCATTGACCACAGAAGTTAATGTCTTGCCTTAGAGATTGTCTGAATTTTATACACCTGAATGAGTCAACAGTGAGGTTTTTTCACATCTGTTTTCTGTCTTAGAGTTTCGAAGGGGAAATAACAGCTTTTCTGGATCTCTAAGTCTATTTACTACAGGTCAGATTCTGCCATCAGAAGAAGTTGGCCTTCAGAGACTTTATTCTATGCCTTTTTTTATGGACTTTGTGGAATTATTTGTGGCATGACCTGCCACTCACACTCACTGTCAGCAAGTGTGGGAGCATAAAAGCACAAGGTGTGTTATAGCTTTTGTACTGAAATAAGCCTCACTTTAGAGTTATATTGTGCCTCACCAGTGTGTTGTTATTAGCTACCATTGTTCACCACAATGCTGCTACAGATCTCGGAGGAACTGTAGAGACTTGGTGCCAGATCTTCCAAACGGCACAGCAAGTACTTGTACACATCAATAATGGTCAAATTTTTATATGACCCATGAAGAATACAGAGAGCTGTGGGAATTGCTGATGCCAAATGCATTGACTCTGTGGCCTCATGATTTAAGGTACTATGTATGAAACGAGCAGTTCTGTAGTCCTGATTCATAATTACTTGCCAGGTAACTGCTTTCAGAGAATCAGCAGAAAATATTTTTTTTCTTTATAGGTACTGAATTGTAGGTCATTATTTTAGCTTTATTAAGGAACTAGTTTAGACTTCCACAGTGATCTCCCTTATTACTACCACATAGTGCACTAAATAATGTCTTACAAGAGGTGGTAAGAGTCACTATTTCAAGCACAGGATATGGGTTCCATGAACATGTCTTCAAAGAACTATTAAATATTTATTGCTGTATTCTGTCTCTTACCAAGCAGCAATACTGAAGCCAGGAAGGAAATCCACAAGATTTCCCTTTCTCTGTTTTTTGGTTTTCCTCCTCTTGTCCTTTTGTTCTTTCCGTTCTGCTGCTGTACAAGGCGTACGCTCCTAAATGGTGACGTGGTGACAAACAGAAAACTCGACGGAGGAAATGCAAAAAGTACAGGTAAAACCACAACTTCTCAGAGCCAGGGGGAAATTCCCACTGGCTACAGAAAGCCAGACTTCCCTTAAGCTTTAGAAAAATCTCTTTGTTAGAAATACCAAGCTACATATGAAAAAACGTTAACTGTGGAAGGTAACAGTCCTAAAGACCTAAAGGATTGTGTCAGGTATGTGTGTGACAGAGGAGGAGCTGAAGCCACAAGTTTTCAAGTAGTTTTCAATTTTCTTTTCCATGTGCAGAGCCCTGCCTCGTGATTTCAAGCCTGTTGATAAACAGTTTCTTTCCCTTGTTTACTTTTCACAGGCTGGTGAGAAGCTCTCCTTCTACACCCAGGGGATGTGGACTGACAGCCAGTGCTCTGGAGCTCACAGGGAAAGAGAGACTCCTTTAGAAAGCAGTCTAAACTAGGAGCTGTGCTCGTTAACTTGTGCTGCACCGATGCCACCCAGAGCAATTCCATGTTCCGTTGTCGAGGGTATGTTTTAATGAAGGAAAAAAACACCTCAAAATATCTCCACTGGTGTCTTTTATTAAGTAATGCAAAATACATTATTAATTATGACACTGCATGCATTTTAGACAATATAAATGCAAGCCTACAGAAAATGTGACAAAGAAACCCTCAATTACTTTTGAGGTAGTATACAAGGAAAAATAGGAAAGCAGAAACACAGTGGATTAAAAGAACAAAATATTAGTATCACTTTGTGCATACATTAGTCACTCATAAATACATTTGTATGAAATAACTTAAGATACAATTCCATTCTTGTTAAAAAATATACTTCTTCAAATTCACCATTCTTGTTTGTTTTCACATGACATTTTATGGTATTTTATCAGGTGGATTTTTTTTTATCACCGCTGTCATGATTTTACCCTTTTCCTCCAAGAGTTTAGGCACAGATGGCCTCATGCACAAAAATAAATAAGAAACCTGCTTGAAGGGAAAAGAATTCTGCTCAAATAGCTTAGGATAGTCTAATAAATACCATTTTGTTTATAAAAATACTTCAGGTTTATAAAAGAAGGGAGGGGACGGTCTCCCATGTGGAAAGGATGTTAAGTGAAAAGTGCTGTATAACATTTTTGAAGAGATTTTGTTTTAAACATATAGTACCATTATGAATATATATTTTATAATAATCCTGTTTCTTAGAACCTTATTGTTCACTAGAAGTATCAAACGCTCTTTGCTTCCTTTAGTTTGTTGTCTTATTGCCATTTCGGAAGATGCCTAGTTCAGAAGGGTTCCGTATAATTGTGCTTTTGTAAGGCTGTCCTTCCGACTCAAACCAGTACTCCCAGTCCGTTGAAACTGCTGCTGTTTGCTGTGAATACCCGAATGGCTTCCTTGCTCCATGGAAGACTGGTGAATTTCTGAAGCCTCCACTGAACTCTGGTTGAGGGACTCTGCGGAGCTGTTGGGGCTCACGTCCACATATTCTCTTTTCAATACCGGGCTATTTTCCATGTTTTTGCTACTGCATAACTGGACGGTGATCCTTTCATTTTTTTGGTCTCTTGGTTCTTTTGTTTTGTAAGTGGGCAATTTGTCCTGCTTACAGCTAGTGCTGATGTCAATATTCAGGCCACTGTCTGTTCTCAGGAAGCAAGAATCCACAAGCCTGCTTTGGCAGATATCATCTCCCTCTGAGCAGCTATCTGCTTTGTAACTAGCATAGATGGGGCTTGTTCGACTGTCTCCTTTCTTAATGGGGCTGCTGTAGTACTGCTCTGAAAAACTACAGGGTGACAGCCTGCCAGCGTTCCTGTAGGAGTACGCACCAATGTCCTCCACGCTCAATTGCCTCCATCGCCCAGGCAAGTCTTCTTCTGAAAGGTGGGTACTCCTGCACTCATTCCTCATTTTCTGGTTCGCTAAAGCCTGCTGTGGTGTTATGGCTGAGAAATGGAAAGGTTCGTTTGCATACGGAGGCAGAGTCCTAGTAAAAGTGGGTGAGTTCTCATTGTCATCAGCAAGCTCCATGTGCTGCGCAGGTTTGGACTTGGCAAACCTAGGACTTCCCTGATGCTCGTAACCTGCAGGTGACTTTCTTTCAAACAGTTCGTCTCGGTTGCTCATGTAGATTGCTTGCTGAGAGGCTGTCAGAGTGTTGGCTTGGGCATTCTCCTTCTCCTCGGACGTGACACTGAAGCTGGAGTAGGAGCTGGAGGTTGGCAGAGAGGTAATGTACTCCGGGAAGGCTTCGTGAGAGAAGCTGGAATGGAAACCGTCTTCTTCGACGGTGCTGTCCGTGGAGTTCTGGGACCGCAGGAACCCCACGTCTTTCACTTGTGTGTCCACACTCTGCCTCCTCTCCCTCCTCCGCTCCTCGGGGCAGTAAAGGGCAGTGTCGCTGCAGTAGATGTCTGACTTGTACTGGGGCCTTTGTCCAAGTTTTCCGGCAGAGTCCTGAAAACTGAGATCCCTTGTAGATGGGCTTGACAAGTGTGAAGACAAGCTGTTTGGATCTGGTTTTTCCAGTACTTTGGCAATGACGCAAGTGGGTATGGTATCAGCGTAAGATGTGTGGCACAAGGGGACAGAAAGGCTGCACCCGTGTTTTTCCAGATGGATGCTGACTCTTTCCTGAAAGTCAGATGGCAACTGTAACATAAAGAGATGGCAAGGGGGAAAGGAGAAAAGGGTACACGTCAGTACTGGTGTCTGCTTGGGCTTATACGACATGGATAGATGAGTGCTGTTTATGACATTACATAGCTCGCTATATATGGTTCTTTGACTAATGTGATGGGCACGACCTCTGTGCATTTCTGAAAACAAACATAATCAAATGACTTTTCATTTTTTTACTCAACATTTGGAAATCTTCATCTGCTTCCCCCCATGGAAAACACTGTGAAACTGAAAAGATTTCTTCCAAGTTAATTCAGGTTGGATAGGAATGATGTAAAGAATGTGGTAAATTACAATCTTAAAAAGACAGGTAGGGAATGATGGCCTGCAGCAACACTTTCCAGACTGCGTGCATGGGTGCAATTTGCAGTTGGAGTGTGGGGATGTGGAGGTCTCTGCTGGGGTGAGATAGGAGGAAGAGGTCATATCTATTCTGCTCCTCTTTTGCCTTTCTTCAAGCTTATCTTGCCTCCAATCCAGCACCAAATTGGCTCCTGCCCTCCAGCGTCACGCTTGATAAACCATGCTGTTTGAAGAGACAGGGAAGCTGGTTTCTCTGACACCAAGCAATGGTCCTGGCTGCTGTGAGAGGGATGCTCCTGTGCTGGGAAGAGGCATATCAAACCAGCTTCCTTGCTCCAGCAGTGGGACGCTGCTTGTCAGATCAGCCATCCACATAAGCCTAAACATGCTCCCCACTTCTGGCAGCTGCTAGGTGACTGCTTTTCTGAGGTTCTTACTGCGCTGACAGAAGTAAGAGCTAAGACCTGAATTTACATGATGATTCCTGTGATGGACTACTCAGAATTAATCAATAAGTCCATTATGCATCAGAAATCATATGGTTTTTGGAGAAAGTCAGTATCAGGTCTGTGGACAGCAGCTGCACCTGCCATTCTGTCATGTGGGACTGAGAGACCACATGCCTTGGTGTGGCTCAAAAGTCTGGTAGATAATGCCTAAGCAGGTATCACCAAGCATGCTTGCCAGTCATATTTTATCTCCCTTGCTCATTTCAGATCTCTATCAATGATCAGACAGGGATATAGGAGAGAGCTGCCTGATGGCTGTCTCTCAGTATTTCCTGCTAGAAATCAGAACTCCTGTTTGGAATAAGTTTTTAGTTTGTGACCGTGATGGCTCCTTTGATATCCATGTTGATTTACGCCACTTAGGAATTTAGCCCTTGAATGCTTGGCTGAACTCTTGATTTACTCAGCACTTTCTTTCTATAACTAGAAATTAAGTTCCTCTTTACCAAATAATCAGTGGTTACCCTTATAGCCCTAACAACCTCACTCCCTCCTTAATTTTGTTTCTCTAGAGGACAGAATGCTACAGATACCGAAGGTGTCCCCCTCCCATCTATATTAGGCAAGAGAAATTTAAGGTGCTGGTTCCTTGTGATCATCTGACTTCATGTAAGATATGAAGCTCCTCTTTTAGATTCACTGGGAACTTTTTAAAGTTGGTTTAATCCCCCACAAACTCAATGTATTCAAAATATGGCATGTTGTGAAATGGCATTCTTGTTAATGGGGAGTAGGATGAGTGTTTTTTCAAGCAACAGACCATCCAGGATATTCTGGATTAATCATTACGTTGTTAATTAGCTCATATGTCTTCCATTGGAAATAAAGAGTATGATATTGCCAATCTGCTGGCAGACAGCATATTAGTCATATTAAGGACAGATGCAACAAAGATTGAATAAACAGGTTGTAAAGTAGGGCTGCTGTAAATTGCCACAGAAATGAGGAAAAGAAATACAGTTCATTTAACGTGAAACTTCTGTATGGGGCAGCTAGTATTTTAGTATCCTGTAACACCACTGTTTGAGCTATTTTATATACATTATTTAGATTATGAAATGCATTAAGAAAAAGAACATTATTTTCTGGGCATTGCACTGGAAACTGGAATTACTAAAATGATATTGCTGTCACATTACTATATTGTACTATAGTTCAGGCTTCTGGATAATATACAATACTTTGTCAGGCAACATTTGCATTTGCAAGGAATTTATTGGCTGTGACAGCACATTCACACTTGCTAAATTAAGAAATACTTGGACTTAGAGTGGAGACGTTGCCTGTTTAATTGAGGGTATGACATGACAGTCTGGGAAATGGTGGGGACATTCCACGTTTGTGATAGTTTTCTGCAAGAGAACCACTAAGTACTTTTAAGGTCCTAATTCTTGCTAACAGGTAGGGTGCTTTCAAGTGTAAGTACTGACATGGTAATTCCTGGATATGAATTGCTAAGGGAAGTAATTTACTAGGGAAAAATAACAGGACCAAGATAATGGTTAATTCGGAGGTTCTGTCTCTGTTCCAGAAAATCTTCATCACCCATTTGACAGAAGAGTCTTGCTCTGTCCTTATTTACCAGGGTTTTTGAGTGCTCTGAAGCTGTCTACTGGCTTAGAAATGGTTTATACGTTCCACATTCAATTTTGCATTATTCTTTTGCAGAACTGCGCAAGAGAAATCATTTAGGGGGACATTAACCTGATGGGACTGAGGAAGGGGAAGGGCTTTTCTCTGTGACCTTCACCGAAGCAATATACGTGAGGAAGGTGCTATTGCTTTGTGTAGGACCTGCATCCCCAAAGACAGTCTTGTTCACTGATACAGTATTTCCCTCCCCTTTAAGGCGCTCTGTTTCCCAAGCCTAGTTTCCTCAGAAGCGAGGATTATTAATTAAAGTTTACACCTTGGAAATCAATCATTCAGTGCTCTGCTTGCTTTAGAAAAAGATATTTGTTCTGTCATTCCATTTTAAAATTCAGGTTTAGAAATTAGCTGGACTGGAAAATAGCTTCAGGAGGAAAATTGATTATATCAGAACCTCTGATGCCTGCAGCTTGTCATTTCCCTGCTCTCACCCACCCTGTTCCCTGCCCCCCACCCCCCCAGCATTTTGCATTCTAGAGTTTTCAGCACTTTGATTTTGGTAAACCCTTTATGTTTCATATGATCAATGCAGGTCTATTCTACTGGATAGCAGAGGTTTTGGGGAAAAGAGTACCTCCAAGTTCCATCACTGGCTGCGATTTTGTCAGCGACTCTCTCAGCTGCACAGAGTACCAGCAGGTGCACAAGCCCTCCTGTTGCTTAAAAGGAGGGGTGGAAATCAAAGCCTTAAGGGCAAGCAAGTTCTGGAATGGATACATGTAAAATCACCTGTTTTCCATAAAAATACTTATTTCTTTGAATATTCACCAAGTTTGGTCACATTACCTCCGAAAGCTTATGTGCCCTGTCGTAATTCTTGCTGCACTGGAGCAACTGAGCAGCTAAATTGCAGTCCTTCCTATAGAGCTCCTAGAAAAACAGAAAATAGCCTGTTTTTTAAAGTCTGCAAATAGGTTGTGGCTTTCAGCCTTTCTCCCACACCTGAGCAATCTTTTAAAAATTGACTTTGGGGAAATTTGGAGCATACTTTAACTTTTAAATACATTAAGATTCCGTGTTTCTTGCACGGTCCTGAGATGTTTGCTCCTTTGTTCCATGAGGGCTGATAAAATCACTAAAAAGAAAATTTTGAGAACCCTTACGACAGAACAGTAATCTGCATTTCAAAAGATGGATACTTACCGTTAGGAACTGGACTTTATACTGTTAACATGCATGGCGCTATGAAGGCTAAAATAAATGTGATCTTTTAAGCAAAAAGAAAATTTAAGAACAGACAATTTTTACTGAGTATTATCCAGATCAGCACTAAGATACTATTTTAGAAAATACTTAAATAATCTTATGAGACTGTGGGAGAAATTCATTGCAGAAACCTACACTGAATTTTTTTTACAAAAGAAGGCCTTTGTCTCCTTACGAAACTTCTTGCTGGTTCCTGGTTCCTTTCACATCTTGGAGAATGCAGCTATGCAAATATATTAGATCTCACTGCAAATATTTGATGCTGCAGAATAGGATATTTTTACTGGGTAAGAAATTACCATGAGAATTCACAGGGAAAAAGAATTTAAACAAGATGCTTATACTATTTTTGTATTGAATGGCTCCCACAGCCTATTTAATGGGAAAAATTCAGTATGTAGATTTGCCCTTCGTCTAAATTTAATTTAGTGCATATGACTGTGTAACTGTATCCTTCACACAGTATCTTTGGGTCCCTGGAGGTAAGAATTGTATGTTGCTCCTCCTGATCTAGGTGCCATTAAAACAAAAGTTGGCTTCAGAAGCTGAGTGTATAGGTGGGCATAGGTGAGACAGACAAAGCATAAAGGTACTATGGACACTAGGCTGTGTTAATTTGTACAAATTAGAAAATGTTTACAGAGGAATGGTGTCAGATACTGAAATTATTTGAATTTTCTCTGGCATTAATGTTATCATTTTATTGCATGCTGATTTTTACTGTTCAACTTGTTCTTTTAAAAACTGATAAATTTTCTATGAAAAGGAAAAGTGGGAATTCCCTGTTTTGAAATACCATTTTTAAGGTATTCTGCAATAACAGGTGCAAAAAGATGTTCCTGAGAGTCTGTGACATGGGGGTAGTAAATGTAGTTTTCCTATGATCATTACTTCATTATATCTTCATATGCAAGGGCCTTTAGACAGTCCTGGTTTGTGGGGGGTTTTGTGTGTCTGTGTGAGACTTTATACATACCACTTCTGCCTTAAATGTGCTGGGGACATACATTAATTTGTGTAGGTCTTAAATTTTGTATTAATACACACTATTTTTTATCCCTGAAAACAGATGCAAACAGTTAGAATCCAAGATTTCAATTTAGAAGCAAAATCTGTTGCATGTGCAGGTGATTCTGACATGGTACATGCACATTAAACACATAATATGTTGCTGCACAATGTATGGCCCAGACAAGTACTCCAAGTTCCATATGGCATTACTAGGCACACAAAAATGATATCATTCCAAAATCTAATCCTTTCTTCAAAAGCTGTGTGCCTCTGTTTCTGTGAAGTGGTTGTCATGGAGAGTACAAAAAGCATTTCTGACACTTTATTTTTAGCAGCTCTAAAAATTACTACAGAAAAACTACATGTGAGTTCAATGTGTCCTGTGTACTTTGTTCTCAGTATGCTGGGACATGCCATGCAACTGGAGTGACTTTCTGTCCTTTAACGTTTGTCTGAATGGAAACTAACCACATCTGTGGGAACTAGAGTAATAATTCGCAATTAATGCCAGAAGTGTTTCCCATAGTCTAAAACATGTTTTTGCATCAAAAGCATCATTACACTTATCTGTCAGAAGACTAAGGGGAAATATAATTGAAGGAAGAAATATTGGCAAGACAAAACCATGTTCTTCTTATGTAGGATTCTTCAGTTGAACAGTATCTGCTTATTAGGTATAATATTAATGGTTTGGTTTTAGCTCTTTATTTTAAAATTTGGAGTTTAACCTTTACTTTCATTTGTGATGCTACATAACTAAGGGCAGAATTTTGTCTGTGAATCAACCTCAAGTATGAAGAAGTGGAACTGTTATCTGAGGCTTCTGGAACATACTTTACTGTTCAGCGTAGTTTAGAATAGTTCTTGGAAGAAGAGTGCTCTGAAAACCAGTCCAGTCTAAGCTGCCTTTTAAAAACTATGAATATTGAAAACATTTCCTCAAATGTGGGTTCAAACCTGACTCTGTGAAGTAGTGTAAATGCATGCATACTTACTTACTGGGAGAGTTTTACAAAATTTGTCCCCCCTGTATTTTAAAACTGAAATAACTCCACTAATTTCAGCTGAACTAGCCTGGATGCATACCTGTGCTTCTGAAACCTAAATGTAGCCCATTGCATTTACCATGTTCCATTAGTTACACCTGTTAGAGTTATGAAGTAACTGTTGTTTCAGCACAATTTCTATAAAAGTAAAGGTTCAGATTGTGAACTCTTTGTTTCCGTTGGAAAGCTATTAATCACATGTTAATTCACATCAACAAGCACGTTAATGGGATCAAATGCTCCCTGCTATGATTAAGAGTTCATATGAAATATGGGAAGATTGAATGTAAGATGCTGAAAAATAAACGCTAACAGAAGCATGCCTTCTGTAGATGAATTTTTTATTAAGTGTCTAAGGAATGGCACAATAATGAACTAAATGCCTGCAATCTTCCTTCCTTTGCTTTCTTTTTAAGTTTGTCCCTGGAAGGATTTCATGAGCATGGTTGCCAGCTGCAGTATGCATGCCAGTTCTCAGCGGCGTTTAATGAGAAGCAGGGTGACAACCGCTAGGGATGTTTCCTGTTTTGTTCCACGCCGAGACAGGTAAGCTGTTACACATGAACCACAGCTGGGGAAAACCTGGCTCCTGCTCCCTGCAACCATCTGAATCCTACCTTTTGCTAGTAGAGCTTACTTGTGTTGGGCATCCCATTTCAGTGAGCAAAGACCGAAAGATCAGAGGAACTGCAGGAACTGTAGGGCTCTACGCTGTGCCTAAAATCTGTATGATGAATCCCTTCCACCAGTTTGCTGTACTAGACCAAACCTGATGGCAAAATCAATGTGGGAATATTGTCATTTTTTAGAATATTTTTTTCATCAGTTTTATGTTAGACATAAGGAAAAAAATATCAATGAAAAGTCTCACCCCAACTCCATAGCATAAAGAAGGCTGAACTTACAAAATTATGGGAACAGTCAAACGTGAATTTTAACTGTTGAGGTGACAAGTTACATTTTATGTAAACAATAAGAAATTATTCTACAATTTCATGGGAAGTGCATGGCCTAGTTTATCTTTGAATATAATCACAAGATATATCCATAATTAAATACTTACATTGTCTTCTGACAACTTATCTATTGTCACCTTGGCCTCTATTAAGTGATTATTGAGTGCAATTATTTCATGGCTCAAAGCCCGTTTTTCCTCTTCGTAATGTTGACCCTGTGTAGAAAATGGAGTAGTCAATATTTTTTCTACTGTCAGAATATTTCAGAAAAAGGCCCAAAGGTTGATGTCACTCTCAAATCCAGGGAAAAGTACAGCAGACCAACATTCCTTTTTTAAAAAAATTGTTTATTTTTGGCTATTTTCACTCAGCAGATGAGGCAAAGTACTTTGAAAATATAGATGTCAAATTGAGCTCACATTAGGAACCTTCACAAAAGGCTCTAGGTAGCCTGTGCAAAAGCATTCGACTGAGCATCAGCTATTCCTTCTTCATCATGAGACAGGGTTTCTAACCTGGATGGGGCTTGGGCTGCTCTTGGCTTTTGTTACAAGAATGTATCACTTATACCATTAGCTCCCATTCTCATCAGGGAGGAAGAACAATATTTAAAAAAGAAACTAGCTGTGTTTGAGCCAATTTCTCTTTAGCTGTTGATTGTGCTGGCTGCTTTAAAAGTGCTGGATGAGGTTGTTCATGTCTCAAGATGAACGTATGCCTGATTGTGGGGTTAACACTCGTTAGCAGAATGCGACCTACTGTGGGATAACAGGAAAATAGTCTGAATCAAACTTCTTGCTGCCCACTAATTTAATCTTGTTACCAGTAGGTTGTAACTCTTTATTGTAAAAGCAAAGAAACCAGCAGGAAAAGTAGAGTGCCACTGGCCCTTCCTGTACTGTGTCCATTTTCATATCGCAGTGTTTATTGCACCACCTCGTATATCAAAACTTATTTTGTAACCATCATTTATAACCTTTACATTAGTATTAAAAGGTATGGTAGCTTCTGAATGCTCTAGCTGAGATCAAAGTATCTTCCGTGTGCTCAGAGCTGTACAAGACCATGATAACAAGCAGGTTTGCCAGTTGTCTGGAAGGATCTTTTAGAAAGCAGTGTTGCAATAAGAACAGAAAGTAGGTAAACTTTAATGCATTTTAATAAGTTTTGTTTAGTGAACTCAATCCAGTGACAAATTCACAACCTCACTTCCCATTCTAAAATTGTTAGAGTAATTCGTGAAGGACTTTCTCCAGCAGGATGATTGTATTAGTTACAAAAATTTCCCAAATCTCATATTGCCAGGGTCACAGGAAAATCTTACATCAACACACGCTCGACATTGTCAGCTAATTGACAGCAATGGGAGTTGTGTGTTTTGAAGTCCAAATGAATATCAAGGTTAATTATCCAGCTGCAAAGCACCAGGCTATATTAAAGAAGAGTGATTAAATTGGAAGTGGCAACTCTCATCCTAAGTTGCTATTTAAAGAAAAATGCCCCAAATGGTCTAAGCAAACCCACAGCTTGCTTTAAACAACACAGATATGATTGAAGTGTCTTTGTCAACATCTCGACTGGTCTGTTTTAACGTCAGCTTTTCTACGGACCATCTGTTCCCTGCTGGCTGTTACAAGACCTCTGTCGTCACAGTCCAGCTGTGCCTGGAGGCTGGTTCAGGCTTGACACCTCTGCTGTCCTCATTCCCATTGATCAGGTGCTCCTGCTAGCTGCCTGGGGTCTACCTGATGGAGGCCGAAGCATAGCTTTCAGAGCTTGCAAGAGCTCCAACCTCACTGATTTTAGTGAGACACATGATCTTAGGGGTTGTGGTATTTAATTATGCAGATCGATGTGGTTTTATATGAGGCCCTTAACTCTGCAAAGATTTTATTGTGAACTGAACAGGTAGGCACTTTGTGAACCTCCTGGACATCTGTGCGCCTCTAGAAATCTGTCTCCTTTGAGAGTATGACTGAAGATTACATTTTCAAAGGTATTTAGCTGCGTAACGAGGTAGACAAGTGACTACCTAAGTACCTGGGAAGAAAGTGTCCCCTCGGTTTTCCAAGTGATTTCATGCTTTTGAAGGATTCAGGTCTGCTGAGTACAGACTTAATCTTCCAAATAACCATTTGTATTAAAGATTTTATCAATCCTTGTATGACAAGTTGTCAGGGCAGCTGATTTGTAGGATGCCCTTTTGCTCTCAGTCTCTCTGATTTCAGCAAGTGTTGCTTTTCCCTAACCAAATTGAACTTGACTCAATATATTTTACAGTTCAGTAAAGATCATCTGATCAAGGATTTATAGTCTTCAGCAGAGAGAAACTCATAAAAGGGCAGTAGATGCAGGCTTTGGAAGCAGCACTTTCCATTGCACCGAGTAATGCTGAATCTGACTGAATTATGGTTTCATATTATTTCAGTTATGATAACTTTTGGGCTGATGTTTTCCAGACTTTGTATCTGACAAAGTGTGACTTTTAAAAATATTTTCAATTTGCTGAACTATCAAATTTGACTCAGTCCAAATTCATATTATACAGGTCAGCAGATAGACACCAAAGTAATAAACATATCAGCAGTGCTGTGGAGGAAGCGGGGATGAGAAACAAAGGCCAGTCCCAGTCTTCTCCACTAGCATATGTTCACATCTTCCTCTTGAAATCAGTGCTGTTGACATGAGCAAAGATTCTGTCTCATTGTGGAAAAATGAGGTAGCCTAAGGGTGGACAGGGCCCTGACAGGCTTTGGCATATTGACCATATACTGTGTGTCCATCTTTGAAAATTCAGAGCTTCAGCCAGATGTTATCATGGTCCAGTGGTGGCAACAAGAGAGCAGAGGCTTAAACCTGACACCACCTTGGGGAAAATGGTGCAGCTGGAAGAGATGGTATGGAAGTGCTGGATGACTGCATTAAAAGGATTGCTGGTTACTGAGGGCTGCAACTTTGACCTCTTCCAGTTGCAGTTGGACAATCGTATTTTCTGCATCAGGAATAGATGTCAGAGAGGGATGAAAGGAGGACAGGAGTCATAATATCAATGCTGCAATTGTGAATTACAAATAAAAATGCTTATTTTACCTATAACCCCTTTTGGCAGATCCCTCTATTTCTAGTATCTTTTAGATGCTTGGGCCTCCTGGTCTTCCATAAGGCTGGTGACCTCTCCTCTCTCCTTTTGGCACTGCTTTCTGCTCTGCAGGTGCTAACAACCTCTCTCTCAAAACTCAGTAATGGATTAAGTTAATGGTGTTATTGATATGCCAAGAGCTTGCAGCTGGGCTGAGGACTCCTGAAGTCCACTCCAAAATGCCATAGCTATAGGCTGCAGTGGGCTGAGCTTCTGGTGGATCTTTGTTCAGAAATCTTTGTTGAGTCAGCTCAGTGCATCTCGCTCCTTCCTTGTCCCCCGGCACAGAGCCAGCATGAAAGAATACAGCTCCATAGTGTATGACTAATGCAAGAGAACTGCAATCATGTGCCCATGTCTGAGTCAGATCAAATTTGTACTGCTGGGTGACTCCAGCAGTGCACAGTGCTGATATTAACGCTGAGGGGACCAAGAGCTTGGAGCCCTTGCTTCTAGCCTGGATTTAGCATGAGCTGCACTGCTTCTTGCTCAGATCTGATGAAGGAATTGGGTATCTGCTCTTCACAAAGGGATCAAATGATATAATAAAGACATCTCTGTCCAGAATCTTTTTTTTCTTATAACTTGTATCTAGCATAGGGACAATATCCCTCATCCATTTACAGATCCATAAAAATATAAGGTGTCACTTTCAAAAGTGTTTGATATCATCTAGTCCCTGAATCTGTGATCTGTGGTATAAGTGGAGTAAAAAGAGTTTTGCTAGGTTGATACAGCATAAAATAATAGATAAGTGCAATTTGGAAAGTAACAAAAGCTAGATGAAAATGATCAGCTTTTCTTGCATATTGATGGATCCACAAAAGTTCCCACTCCAGTCCTTCAGCAGCAATGGAGCAGCCTAAAAGTTGGGTGTTTCCCTGGTAATGTTTCGGTTTCCCTTCAATGCTTTCCAGCAGCTGGAGAGTGTCCTAACATAAAGCAATGTCAGCCTATTAGTCAAGGCTAGGCTGCTTACTGTTGTCTTTGCTGTCCTGTGGGAGCTCTTTCAAATGTGTATAGACCTTTTTAAATCAGTCTCAATTTTGCAAATGAGCAATGCTGGTCTGTGGAAATGTCAGCCGTTTCAAATATGGCAAAGTAAATATGTTCTTGATGTTCCTGTAAGGAACATTTCAATGGACAACATTTCAATGCAACCATGGGAATAACGTAATATTAGTAGTGACCATGGAGGTATTAGTGGCCAGCAGCATTCCTTTGGAAGTAATTCTTAATAAGTAGTGCCTGAATGACAGACAGAAAGAGAGAGACCTTTTCTGTTACAAATACCATCAAAATGGCACTGGTATCCCACCCTGAATGCCTGGACACAGGTTTACTGCAATGTTTTTGGGTGTGGAATACAGGTAGAACTTTGTTCCCTTTTTCCTTTACTTTTTTCCTTTGTTACTGTGCTTGTACAGGAGAAAGCCAGCACTTCCACAGGAGAAATTCCCCACATTTTTGGACCTGTGTAACACCGTTAAGTCAGTACTTTTCTCACAGAGCACCAGTCATGATCTTTTCATTGCAAATATTACTAGGTGCTGTAAGGTATCTGCTAAGCAACTGTAATGTATGTACTGCTTGTTCTGCAGATCTTGGTGAGAAGTGCTTGTGGGGGTATACTTTCAAAACAAGGTCTGTACATTTTAAGGCAGTATTTTATAATCTCATTGAAATCATCTTATGAAGGATGAAACAGAGCAGTTGCAGATGGCACAGAACAGGGCAGGGTAGCTGGTACACCAGAGGGTTGTGCTGCAATCCAGAGGGACCTTGACCAGCTGGAGAAATGGTCTGGCAAGAACTCGTGAAGTTCAGCAAAGGGAAGTGCAAAGTCCTGTTCCTGGGGAGGAACCAGCCCCATGCACCAATGTATGCTGGGGGCCACCCAGCTGGAAAGCAGCTTTGCAGGTAAGGACCTGGAGGTCCTGGTGGACATCAAGTTGAACGTGAGCCAGCAATGTGTGCCCTTGGTGCAAGGAAGGCCAAAGGTAATCAAGGCTGTGTTAGAAGTGTTGCCAGCAAGGTGAGGGAGGTGATCCTTCCCCTCTACTCAGCACTGGTGTGGCCACACCTGGAGCTGTATCCAGTTCAAGCTCCTCAGTACAAGATGGATATGGACACACTAGAAAGACAGTTCAAGAAATGGCCAGGAAGATGATTAAGGGACTGGACCATCTCCTTTATGAGGAAAGCCTGAGAGAGCTGGGACTGTTTAGCCTGGAGAAGACAAGGCTCAGGTGGGATCTCATCTCTGTGTATAAATATCTGAAGGCAGGATGCAAAGAAGACAGAGCCAGGCTCTTTTCAGTGGTGCCCAGTGACAGGACAAGAGGCAATGGGCACAAACTGAAACACAAGTGGTGATGTCTGAACATCATGAAACACTTTTACTGTGAGGGTGACTGAGCACTGGAAAAGGTTGCCCAGAGATGTGGAGTTTCCATCCTTGGAGATATTCAAAAGCCATCTGGACATGGTCCTGGGCAACCTGCTCTAGGTGTTTGAGAAAAGGGGTTGGACCAGATGACCTCCAGAGGTCCCTTCAGACCTCAACCATTCTGTGATTCTTTGAGTTCTGTAATAAGTTATGGCTACCATAACTCACTTGACTGCTGTGATAACTGGTATGCAGCATCTGGGGTTTTTATGATATGCAGTACTTCAAATTCCTGTTGTTAGCAAATACTGACATCTGCCACAGAAGTAAACGCCTCTATTGTTATGCAAAGATGATTTAAGATATAATTAATACACCTTTAGGTCCTAATAAAATAGTGAACGGGTATAGGTTGAATATGGTATAAGTTCACTTACGTTTCTCCCTGGTATTCCATCAAGACTTCAAACAGACCTCAGGTTAGACTTGGTGCATGTGAATGCGTTTCTTTGGAGTCAATGAAGCGGTATCTGCTTATTACTGATAATTACACTAATGATGGAGGATGAGAGTGTGTTATCTATCACAAAGAAAGGGCACTCAGATGCTCCATGCATTCCCAGTGATAGTTCAATGACAGTACTTCAATGATGAGTGAGGATGGATTTGTTTTATAGCATCTGTCAGTGCATATCTCATATCCTGGTAAGATAAATAAAAATAGTCATCCCTTGTGGAATTAAAGGTTGGGAGAGTATGCAACAGTCTGTCCCACCAGGTGTGGAAACTTTACTGTTGCAGAGGTTAATAATGTAGCTTAGTTTGTGCTTATGTGCACTCCTCTTCCCGTCCAGATGTGTCATGGTCTCTGCTGAGTAAGGCACAGTTTTGAAAGACAGTATTTGAACTCAGGGACCTCTTTGCTTGCTGGCAGAGTCTTAAATAGAAACTGGGGTGGTGGTGGGGGATGGCTAGGCCAGGGGCATATCTGACAATGTAAAGAAAACAAGAATGAGAAAACTTGTGGTGGAAATAAAACCTTTTTCCTATTGTAACTCTTCAAGTTAACAGCTGTTCTATTTACAGTACTTCCCCATAGACCATATGCATAACATATGTTTCATCAATTGGCTCATAAAAAAGCAAAACATGGTTTAGATTTGCAGATATTACTGGGTATTCTCTGCAGTAATTCATGATTTTAAGCATTACTGCGCGTTAGTTTCTGCTCTGCAGATCTTCATGTTATTATGACAGATTATGTGTTTGTGTGTGTGCATGTTTATGGATGCTTTGGAGCGATATGAGTTTATCTGCCAGTTAAGAGCCTAGCTGTGGATATCCCCTACTCACATTCACTTGCACCCATGGGCAGAAACTGTAATAAAAACAGTGAACTGACAAGATGGGAACAACAAGAATAATGAAAGGCATTTCAATAAATAATGAAACTGTATCAACTGATACCAGTTCATGACACGATCCTTGGGGTGCAGGATTTGGTGCTGATCATTGCTTGAGAGCACCATTTAGTAAGTATTGCATTTTTGGTTTTACTTCTTTGTATAACAATCTTATTTTGGTTTAACAGTAAAATGAGTATCCAAAGGAGCTATTCACTTCCAGACTCACTGAAGCCACAAGTCTGTTTAAGAATGTGCATCTTTACAAGCAACTAGAGAAAAAGAGCCAAATGTTTAGCTAATTTATTAGGTAATTCTTTGTCAAGTTACAAACAAAACTGCAGGAATGTGTAGGGATGTATGCAGAGCCTGTGGCAGCATTCTGACTGCGCTTCATGGTGTACCACTGTCTCATCTTTGCTTTCCACTGCAGTAATCCCCAGGACACCCATTCTTGTCTCCACACTTCTTCATAAAGCTAGTAGAGCCTGGGTTTCAGGAATGCTGTTACATTACGGTAAGGAGCAATGACTAATTCATTATATTTATTCTATGGTATATTAGTTATAATGTACCATTATATGGTATATTAGATATTTATTTAAAGTGATTTTCTGTTTCCAAGCTGCCAAGGGTGCAGGCAAAGCTGCATTCTTCAGAAACAAATGTATGGCTTTAAGGATTTTAAAACGATCACTTTTCTTGGAGGGTCGGAGAAGATGTTGATGCGTCTTGTGCCCGAGGTCTTACCTACTGCAAAAATCTATGTCACGTTGGAGTTCTTCCACGTAAAGAAGGTAGTGGCAAGAACATTATTGCAATGTGACACAGGCCTTAATTAGGATGAACACCTGGGATAAAAGAAAGTGATAGCTGTATGAGCCTTGGACTGGCTCAGGAAGAAACTGGATTGTCTGCTCTTGCCATAGCTTGAATTTTTTTTATTTTGTAATTTTACCTAGGTGCTCATCAAAATGATTACATGGTCACAGTGAAATTAAACGAATAGAGGCTTCAACTGAGCTACTGGTAAGGAGTGAAACATTTTGCAAAAAGAAAAAGAAGTCATATGAATTGGGTAGAAAAGGAGAAGTACCATTCCTGCAGGCCACACAAGGTAGGCTCATCAGGCTTGCAGCTTGAAGCTGTCACTGATGACTGATTGTTTGATGCTCAAACGTTCTAGCCACACAGGTTCATCTGTGGAAATGGGGAGATTGCTGGAGACAGGATATTGCTTAGACTCTACTTAAATGGACTGGGAAAAAAAAGTTGCGTTAATTTCTCTGAGTAAAGAAGTAAAATGGCCCAGGAAGGAAAATGTGGAATTCTGAACTTTAGAATCTTATACTAATTCTTATTAATTGCAGATCTTGTTAATATGCAAGTGAATTCTAATTAGAGTTAACTACCTAAGCAAGCGCAATTTCACAACCAAATAACAAAACTAAGGCTAGACTATTTACAGTACTTTGCTATTTAATATTTTGTTCTGCCTCAGGAATTTTTAAATTCACATTTCCTGTCACCTTTTGACATTTTTTTCTCAATAATTAGTTGGGTAGAAGAAAAATTAAGGTCCCCTCCCCTTCCCCCTTGTAATTGCTGTCTTAAAATAACTGTTCAGCTAAATGCTCTCTCTTGAGAGTCAAGATACTTCTCGCTCAGAAAAGTTTGCTCTGATTTATCACACTCCTGTGGCAAGGCTGACTTTTCCTCTCTAGGTTTATACTTGCACTTTAGTGCGTAAGGTCTGTTCTTGCAGTGAAGACTTGTGCTGAGCCCAATTTGTGTCCCAGCCCTGCTCGGTGGTGCCTGACCAGCTCAGAGCCAGCCCCAGCAGCTCCGCTCTCGCTGCAGCACTTGTCACAATAGTAATCCTGGTATTAGTCTTGTTGCTGTATTATCGTTATCCTGTAGGCTTTGTCTCCTGGCTACCCCAATTCACATCTAGGGCTCTTCCTTTTGTTGAATTTGATCCTTATAAACATGTCCATGTCCAATGTGTGTATGCCTTTATATTCTGCTCTCCTCACCTCTCAAATCTATTCAATATACATTGAAACATCAACTGGGATATTGATTGGAAAGATTTGGTAAGCTGGCTGAAAAATTGCTAGTGTAGTACAGGGAATAAGCATAACGCACTTGTGTTCTGTGTGAATTAGCCCTTCCTTTTTAATTAAAAAATATCTCCGCTCTTGACTTTGTAAAATCTCATGTTGGGTAAAGCTATTTAAGGTTTGGTGGTGGATTTTTTTCCCCTCCAATCAACCCCAGCCCCTTGAGAACATTGTGAGAAAATTCCTATAAGCTCTTTTCAAGGCAGAGCAGGGAAAATTCGTTAAAATAAAATGCTCTGTTCAAATATCCAGCCCCTCAGACCCTGCTAAATAGCATCTTTTTGGCAGCATCCCAATTCAAACTGCCATAACCAAGTATAATGACTATATTAAATAACTAGTGCGAAAAAAGTCTAAAAAAGAATTGAGTCGTTATGGAGATTGCTTGAACAAAGAGACAATTTTGCTTCCAATCCTGCTAATATGTTACTCAAGTCTCATCTGCCTCCTAATGCAGTTCTCTGCAGAGCTGTTTTGGTGGTTGTTGTTGCAGTGTTTTTTAATATCGGTTTAATTGTGAGTCTTCAGAATTGCTGAGAAACTCCGGGTGGAGGGACAGGCAGGAGTGTGCTAGACAGCTGGAGTGATGTGTGCTGCATGGTTGGCATCACATGAGGCTTTGATAGATATGGTTACCTTTGATCCTTATATCAGGGCCACTGTTTCTGCTGACTAGTATTTGAGGAGTAATCTCTCCTGGTATAAAGCAAGGCTGCAGAGTGGATCTCTAGATGTACTGATTAAGCTTTACTGTAAAGGAAGTGCAACACTTCCTCCCCATCTGACTGCTGGGATCAAATCCAAAGAAACTGAAACACAGATATATTTTTATGAAAGGATTTGCTCCTACAAGCAGATAGGAAACTCACTGCTGTATGTTCCTTATGTTGCTATTCGGGGGAGTCACTTGAACCATTGCCTCCAGAGTTTGTGCAGATGAGAGAGACTCTACCTTTTGGTCAAGAGAAATGTGATAACCTTTCTTTGGTGTCATAAGATCAACTGTCTTACTTGAATCAGTTCAACTGTCCTCTGTGCCATTTCAGAGCTATGCTGGAATTTCATTTGCCTCCTTAACTATTCTGCATTAATACTGTAACTCCACAGTCCTTTATTTCAGTTGTCAATCTGGTTTAAAAGGGCTTTGCTGCCCCACAGCAGTTCATGGCCCCATCAGCTGTGCTGGCACAACTTTGTTGCCATCCTGAAAACCAGGCTGGTGAAAAAAAACCCTATAAAATGGAAAAAAAAGCTTTGCTTGGGAAAGAGGTCTTTTAAGCTATCTTTGCCATTAAGGAAAGTGTACATGCACTCCATACCTTCAGTATTTCTTCCTGGCATTCAGAGATCTGGCTCACAGTCTGCATATTGTCCTGTACTATCTCAAGATTCAGTTTTCTTTCACCCTAGAGCTTTGCAAAAATTTGAACACTGCGATTTCTTGATACCATTTATCATAGCTATTCATATATTTCCAAATAATACTAAGCCTCTAAGGTATTATTTTCACAGCAGCTTATAAATATTAAGATCCTCTTCAGCAGAGGCTAAGACAGACCTTCCCTTATTTATATATCTAGAGTGTCATTGTCCAAGTCTAAGCCAGTCACCTTCCTGACTTCCTTCAATCAACGCAGAGATTTCTTCAAACGATGAAACTCCTCATTGCACAGCGATTTTTTTGAGAATTGTTAGAGGAGATGGTGCCTGTTTATCTCCACTGGCTGTCAGAGATGCTGAGGATAAAAATGCTTTGGACATTTACATGCTAAATAGACATCTTGCTTTTAGATACCTAAAACTAGGTAAAATGAAGCTTACTTTAAGTAACTAGCTCAATGGCATACAAATCATGCTTGGCAGAGGCAAGAACTGAATCCATGTCTCCCATGACATGTCTCATAATTCATCGGAAGCTCGCTTTTCTGGGCCTGTAACTGTCCCCAGGGAAGAGCAGCATGAAGGGATTTTGCAACTTATGTGAATCTAGCTGAGACAGGCTTTCAGTAAGTTGATTGGAAATGACCTGTTGCCAGATTTGATGGGAAAACCTCAGGAAATGGAGAATATGCTACTTCCCTGCGTTACAGGAGCTCTATGCCTCTGCATCTGCAAACACTTTTCCCCATTTGAACAGGTCTGGATCCTGAGTGTAGTCATCGTCTGGTTTTGTCTAATACGCTGTCTGATATTTAGCATTTTCTCCCTGTAAAGACATTTATACAAATCAGTCATCTCTCCTCTCTACACTGAACAAGTGAGCTCCTTGAGTCTCTTGCTGAGGCAGCTTCTTTACTTCTCAGTCTTACTTTTCAGTTGTCAGGCAGCTTGAGAGCTTTTCCACACCCTTTTGAAAATGTAAATATCAGAACTTCATCCACCTCTTCAAAGCGGATTTTCCCTTGTCTGAAACCGTGGCAAAGGCATCATTCTACTCTATTCACTTTTCCCATACTTATACAAATATCGCTGTTATTGTCTTTGCCATAGCGTGCTGCCGGGAGCTCACGTTGAATTCTTCAGCCACCCTGACTTTCAGAGTCGCTGACCTTTTCTGAGTTTCTACTTTCCAGAATACGACCCCCTCTCTCCTCTTCCCCCTTCCCATTTTTTTGATATGGTCTGCAAAGATTTTACGCTTCTAGGTGTCTGTGGGAAAACATATTTTGACTGAATGGGCACACTTTACCCAAGGCACTGGTCATTCTGAACGATTTCCTTAACAACATTTAACAATGTTGCTAATACTTTTTAGCTCATTTTATCAGCAATAATTTTATGTTTACTTTTAGGACACTGTTGAAAACATTGATCAGTGCTGAGAACTGTACCAATCCTGGGCTGTCCTGATCCAGCCCTCTGAAAAGACTCTTTTGTAATGGAAATACCCCTGTGCCTGCTACTTTTTGAGGTGACTTTTAGTAATCTCACAACACATCTACTAACTGCTTTTGATACTGTATCACAGTAGTTTTGTAATAACAATTCTATGAAGTGGTACTTGTCATATCTTGCTATCCAAATATACCTAGTCAATTGCCTTTGCTAAAGAAATTATGGTTTATTTAACAATTTTTCATAAAATCATGTTGACTTCCATTATTTATACTCCTGTGATTTAGTTTTCCAGTAGCTGAACATCATAAACAATCACTTTGTGATTTGTACAACCTCTGTTTACCCCATTCTATGCTTCATCTCTTGGATTTGGTACAGATGAGCATTTTTTTCAACCTCTGAGAATTATCCCAAAATTCAAAGACATTTAAAATAAATATCAGCTTAACACATTAGTATGTATTTTTAATTTAGCTTGGAGTAGGAAGTTGGGAATCTGCTCAGACAGTTCTTTTAGGACTCTTAGGTGGAAGCTTATGTAGGCTGCTGTTTTTAAAAGAAATATTTTTGCAAGTGTTCCCTAAGACATACTGCTCAACCTTGTCTGTAGTTTCCATTGAATTTGGAAGCTGGATTGCAATCAGTAGTAAAATAATGTTCTGGCTTAAAGCAAAGTGTGGCACAAGAGCTCTGCCTCCTGCTAAGAGCAGCTGAGCGAAGAGGGAAAGATGCTCGTCTGGCTTCTGGCCCATGTGGCAAGGCAAGGACTTGAAGCGTTAGGTCAGAAGGCGGCATTTCCCAGTGCAGGCAGCCTATGATAGTGGCTTTGCAAAGCTGGTGTAAGAAGCACGTGACAGTTACAGTGTAGTCAGGAGGGAGCTGTTTCACATTTAGGCAACACAGGGCCACAGAGGCAAGATGGGAGGACTTTGCCCCCAGTATTATTGTCCCTGAGTTTTGAGGCACCCCAACAGCAGAAGTGTTTAGTTTATCTCTCGGTGTTACGCCAAGTGGTTTTGAAAAATCCTTCTGCAAAGCATCAGAGATGGCGTCTCCGTCTTTAATGAGCTTTTCAGTCTAACCTTAACACACTTGATTTGTTTTTTTAATTGTGATGTTTGTCAAGTGACATTGCTCTGGAAGTTAATTACTTCTTATTACTAATTCATTTGATTTTAGACACAGCTCTCTGGGAAAAAGAAAAAGCAAAACCCAAACCCAAATCAAACCACAAAACTTCTTGGTAAACACACAATATTAAAAGGACTTATTGTTAATTTGCTGTTTTGGTAATTTGTTTTTTTCCCCTTCTGTAAGAGATGGTCCTTCAATCATGGATGCTGAAATCATTTGACAGCTACTTCCATCCTGCCAAGGGAATATGAAAAGGGAGCCTGATAGGTAAACTATTCTATGGAATTTAGAAAATGAGATTTAGATGCCATAACCAAATCCCCTTTCATTGTGAAGAGTAAGACTTTATGGCTTATGGGAAGTGTAAGTATTCAGCAGGATGTTAGTCCCCTGAACCAGTCAGAAAAGAAAGTAAAAAGAATAGACTTGTGCTTGAGAAGAGTGCTGGTTGATGCTTATGGCTTTGATCTTAAGAAGGAACTTTACAGGGACTCTCTTTAATCATGAATTTGGGAAGGAATGGGAAATATTTGTCAGAGAATACCCCCACAAAATTAAAGGCTGGAGGCCAGACCCAAAGACACTGCTCTAGAAAAGTCCATATCCTTTTCCTCCTGTTTCTTGCCTTCTGATTCCTTCCACCCTTCATCTTGCTGTTTCTCAAACTTATTTCTAGGAACATAGTTTAAATTCAGGGAAACTTTTTATCTAATCAGTCTGACTTTTTCCTCAACTTTTGGTTTATGACTTTGGTTTATGACTTGGTTTATCAGCTTTTATTTTTTCATTGTATTTTCACATTATTTTGTATCCTCCACACAATGTTGTACATTGCATGTACTCTTGTCTTCAGAATTCACATCCAATTTACTGGTCCTTTTCTAAGACTTCCTGTCATAACATTTTATGCTTTAAGAGTAGAGATATAATTTGCTTTTCAGATACTGAGGTCTGTATATTGAGAGAAATGTGCTAATGTGGATGGACACTGAAGAGCTGTGTTGATTCTCATTAGTGATAAGAAAATTGTGTCAAGGCTTTAGACAAAATCTCTGACTGTTAAAAGGGTTTTCTTATCCTAACTTTTAGGTCTAGCTTCGAAGCTTAACAAACATCCTTTCCATTCTGCCACTGCAAAATAAGAGAATGAATATTGTCCCCGTGCATGAGTTTATCTGAGGCGAGTAAGAGGCCAAACTTCAGGCAACCTGACAGCTAGAAAGTAATGTTGGATGCCTGTGCACTGACCTCAAGTTTCAGCAGAGGTCATGGGAGTCGTTCTTAGAGGTAAGGAGGTCAAGCACATTCCTAATCAAACTTTGAAATCCCCTTCTGTAACCTGCTGTGCCACGGAAAAGTCTTGGTATGCTCTAGAATCTAGCTCCAGTAAATGGCTTGAAGTCATCAGCAAAACTACAGCATGGTTCCCTCTCAATTTACCTGTTATAGTTAGAGGAAAAAATAACCTACTATAGATATTTTTAAATATGTTCAAGTATAATTTAATACAGGTAGGTAGGAGGGAAAAAAACACTTTCATTGCAGGCAATGGGAGATCTATACTATTTAAATCTCATCACAGCCTGTGCTAACTGCTTGTGGTGATAAAACTAGGCACTATTGGAAGGTACAGAAACACTTCCTACCACTCTGGCATGTTTTCAAAGACCATATTTTCCAGCAGATTACATATAGGAGGTTGATTCTAAGCGATGTCCTAATTGCTATTTGATAGCTAACAAAAATGCAATTTAAGAGCTGGCATGAGGTGCCATGTCAGATTTTAGATTCTCTAGATCTGTCTTGTGTGAAAATCCAGGCACTCATAAATAATTGACAACCCAGTCAAAACAACATGTTTTTTTTAATAGGTTTTCTATGCCAGCAAGAAGACCATTGTGATCAACTCATCTGATCCATCTAGCTCATGCCATAAGTGTTTCAGTCAGCAGTTCCTGTGTTTGAAGAATCCATACTTTTTTCTGTTGGTGAGTAATTGCCTGAAGATCCAGCGGAAAGCTGACTAACATTTCATGAGATGTTTGTTGCCTAGTTGAAGAAGACTGAGTCTGTACATGTCCCCTGCATAGCCCAGTGCAGTAAGAACCACCCTAGAGGTGTCTCACTGCTCCATGTAGCTGAAAGCCAGAGCAGCCTCGCTGCTCCTTGGGTTTGGCATTTTGTGAAAGCTTTGAGCTGCGATGAGCTGCTTTGAATGGCCATATGAATCTGTCCGGTCTTCCCTGGGAAAGCCTCGGCAGGGGTCACCCCACATCAGTCTCAGTGAGAAGAAAGGCTGCCATTGAATGGTGCCTAGAGTCAGGTCATTGATGTGAAGGTGAATGGGAGCGTGAGGACTGCAGGAGAAATGGAAATGAAAAATGAAAGTCAGTCAGTGAGACCTTTAACCTGTATATGTTAATTGTCACTGTTTATCACTGTCAAGTGGCCAGGGACCTGTTAGAAGTTTAGAATTGAAAACCTTAATGTATTCTTTATAGAAACAAAAGCTCCTGTATTATGCAGCAGCCTAAAATGTTCCTAATTCAGGTGATTCAGCTTCTCTATGCATTATTTAAAGAGTCCTATGATATCAGTCTACTGCCATGTAATTGCAATCTATACCACCCTTTTTCAATGGTGTGTTCAATTCTAGTTGCAATCATTGGAAATAGTACTACTAAAGGACTTCTGCAGTATGCATTCATCTTCATCTAGCTTTGTGGCTATCTCCAGCAGTATTTTAAATATGTAGTAGAACTGGTGGTGACTTCTTTCTAATTTTGGAGGATGAAAGCTGGAATTGTATTTGCACTTCTAATCCAAGAAAAGACATTTCAAGAACATCTAAGCTCTATGCAAGGGGATTGAAAGATGTGGAGCAGCATCAGAACAGCAGGTTAAGTTTCTCAAGTGCTCTGTGAATAGGAGGGAAGAGGTGGAAGCAGCACTTTGCAAGTGTTTAAACTACCTGCCAAGACAGAGCCCTATACCCTGACTCAGGCTGGTGTTTAATGTTAATGTGATGCAGAAGCAGAAAAAAAGCTTGAGTTATGGCTTACCTTCAAGCTTCAATCAGAACATCACTGACCAGAAACCACACATCTCATGCCACTTCAAGAACTTCTACATCTCTAGAAGATATGTATTTCTTTTGTTATTTAATAAAGTGGCCTGAACATTTAAAAATATTAAGGGATTCCCTCTAAAGTTAACTTTTCATTATTCATGTGTTACCAAAAGATTTTCTTCTAATTATCGCTATAAAACCTCTCTTATGTATTTCAAAACACAATGGACAAAACAGCTTTAGAATAGAATTTGCATTCCAGGCTTAAAACTGAAAAGCATTACTCTGTCCTCATAACATGAATGAGATGCACAACATTTCTTTTAAAAGAGGATTAAAATCCAATAATCTCATTGGGAAATATTATGGTGTCAAAACAGAGTTGATGAGAGAACCATTTTATTATCATACCACTTGTCAGGATGAACAGGAATTTCCAAATTAAAGAGCCAAATGTGTGTGTCTGTGCACATGTGCGTGTGTGTGTGAGTAAAATTCCTCCAGCCTGAACCAAAGTTTTCCATACACTGGTGTTAATTTCTTTCCTCTCCCAAATGTCATGAAAGTGGGAAAAAGATATGATTGGCTGTTTCTGTAGTGATTGCAGAGGCTGCCACCTCCTGACTACGGGGAAGAACTGCTGGATAAGAGTCAACTGAAAATCAAATCAAAATAGAAAGTGCGTTCATTTTTCAGCTCCTCAACTACATGCGGCAGTACTTCTCGATGACATTTATTTTCAGGACCCATCCTCAAAGTTACTCCAAGTTACTCTGTATATTAACCTGTGCAGGACTCTGAAAGCTCCGCTGCTCTGGCGTTTCTAACGATGAAACCCAAGGGTTAACAAGTACTGAATATGCTCCTGCTCCCTCAGGTTGAGCCCAAAGAAACTTCAGTGATTAAATCTGGAAAAAGAATGGCCTGAGAGTGCTGCGGAGCTACTTAGTGCTCCTGCCTTCTCAAATGCCTGTTGAGATCAGGACAAATAAATGTATTTTGCCCTTTAGGAAAAATTAAAATTAATGTCCATTATGACAGTAATATTGGAAGAAAAAGCGCAGGTGCCATATGGTGTTATGGCATATACAAACAATGCAAGGATGGTCAATCACTGAAATGAACAGAAATTTACTGTTCAGAGGTTGTTGCATTCCCTAGTATTGCAGTAGTGTCTAGGAGCCTTATTCATGGACCAGGACCCCTGTCAAGAGCAAGATGCCAGGCAGAGGAGAAAAATGAAGAGATCCCAACATTAGTGGGGATCATTGTAGGCCACAACCACCTAAACATACCTGAGCCAAATCCTATGTTCTTGTAGAAAGGAGCCTGGTTTTGTTTGTTAGGAGAACCCGTTCAGACTCATGCTGTTACATTGGCATCATTCCTTTGGATTCATCCGTAAAACATGACCCTTGCCAAAGACACGCAATTCTCAGACCTCTTCAGCTGGTGGAAAATCTGGCAGGTTGCTAATATGTCAGCTAATATATACACATTTTGTATGAGCAGTGCTCAAAGAGTGATAGGTGGGGGCTGCTGCCTTGCACAGGAGACACTGTCACAGAGATGCTGACGCTTACCTAAAAATGTGGTTACATGGTGGTATTCAGAAGAGGAGAAATTACCTTTTATGTTCTATTTTAGGCACTGTCTCTATGTCTTCAACTGGATAGAGTAATTCTGTATCAAAACGGAGTATGCTGGTAACTCACAGTATCTCCTCTCAGCCTTTGTCATTGCTTTGCTTTCTCTCCCTCCACTGCCGCCTCTTTGCTGACTACCAGACCCTGTCACTTTTGCCTTAGACAGACCCAGCCTGCAGCCAGCTGGCTTTCAGCTGACCCCATGACTTGTGTGAAATATCAAGGAAACAAAGACCTCTTTCCTCTGGTTTACATTATATTTGTTGCAAGCCCTCAGTAGGCCCTTATTTTCATTTCTGGCACAGATTCACAGAATACGGTCCCTGAAAGAGTATACGATAAGAAAGAAAAGTTGTCATCTGCTGAAGAGTCAACACACTCAAGTATGTGTACCCAAGGAGAGCAGCCCCATGACTGAGGACCACTGTTGAAAATTTGGCTTTTGTCTCTGTGAGGCATGAAGGTCTTAGAAAATCTGGCGCTACAAATATTCATGCATTAAATACAGAGCAATGCTGAGAAAATGCTCAGTTCTCAAAGAGAAATGCTTGAGACCAAAGGTGCGTTGGACTAGAAAGGACCCTGTGAGTTACTGAGTCCCACTCCTTGCTGTTGCAGGCAGCTGTGCTGAAAATCCTAACCATAATCTGTTCACACTTCAGCATCCATGTAACTAAGCGGTGGAACTGCCCCTAATAAAAGTGGTTCTTTTGTCTGCCCCAGTCCTGTGGGGGGTTGCAACCTATGTGTAATATTCAGGCTAAATTTATTAATGGCTGATGTCTCTACAATTGTTATTGTAGAAGCAGTGTCTTTTAGTTTAAATAGCTCTCAGCCTCTGCTAAGTTTTATAGAACTTTAAGACTGATGAGTTTAGAGCAAGCAGCCAGAATCCCCACCACCTTTATTCTCTTAGGCTAAACAAGCCATCATCTTTTAATCTCATTTCAGAAGATAAAGTCTTCATTTCCTTGATTATTGTAGTCCTGTTAGAGACTAAATTAATCTTCCTTGCATCCGGGTGCCTGGGACTGCATATTGTATTCCAGATTGCCTCATCATGGCCTTGTTCTCCACAAATGCCTCACAAGGGACATCTGAAACCAAATGGCTTTTCGAGCTATGATTGACTAAGCAAGCCAGAATTTTCTTCCTTTGTGGAACCTCCAGTGGGAGATCGCTAATTTATAACAGATTTTTTTCATTAGTTTGAGGGCATAGCTTTGTCCTGCCTGTGGGTGGGCACATGTCTGAGCAAACTGCTGAAGCACAGGGCCCTTGCTGCTCAGGTAATCAGAGGAGTAACACAGCCAGTCACTCCAAGAGACTGATTCATGTTCTATCCAATGCTGGAAGTGCCCGTCTTTCCCTGTTGACTACAGAAGGAACATGGGAATGTCATGTTCCTAAGGTGGGTTACTTGGTTAGGTGGACTGAGTCTGGCCAAAGATGTGCAGCACACGCCTTGTAGCGTGCGCTGCAAAATTTCATCTTGTTCTCTCTTCAGTAGATATTCTGATAAAAATTAGTAACAAATAAGGAAAAAAAGAAAGAAACTTGTGTTCTGTTACATTTCTGACTGTGGCTGTAGCTGTTCCCGTGACAGTCAGTGAATTAGTTTCAACCTAACCAGTACCCCACACTTCTTTTTACTGGTTTCTAAGTTACTTTTTCTATTTTATTGGGAGAATTATGGAAGAAAGCATATCATGGGAACTGTTCTTCCAGGCCATTCACATCACTATGAGATGAACAATTTCTCATCTCTTCCTCTAAGTTTATAAATACAGCTTATGCAAAGTTATCTCTCTTAGCTTTGTGGGGAGGGAATGAAGTAAAAAATAGGTATTTTTTTACCCAGGTCTCAGTCATCTAACTGGGTGACTTTCAACTAGATTAAACTAATTGCATTGAAATTATGAGGTGTGTAACAGCAAAAGAACTTAGAAAACTTAGGGATTCGCTTGTTAGGTTTACAGTGCTATCCACAGCAAATGATTATCCAGCTTTATTTTTTCTTACCATTTCTTACCCAATTAGGCTCATTCCTTGGCCATATGTGTCTGTCCTAATACACCAGAGACTGAGCAGAGGATCTTTACAACTTAAGACTTGAGCTAAAAAACATCCTGTGCAGGTAAGGCCCCAAGCAGACTTATGATTCCTGGTGACATTCAGCACATGCATGTGCTCATTTTAAAAAACCAGTGGGTTATGGGCTTTGGGTGACAGCTTATTTGGTTGAGAGTTTAGCTGCTCTGGTGTGTTTGCTTGCATGCCCTTTCTCTCTCTCCTTCTCCCTCCTTCCCCTTCTCCTCCCCACTGACATTAAAACTAGCACCTTGGAGATCCGTATTTGACCACCCAGTCAAACTTCAGTGAGACACGTTTGATTTCTTTCACAGTTTATATCTTGGGATGTTTGGCTGAAGGTAATTTTAGCTCCTTGAACCATGTTAAAGCAGGGCTGGGATTTCAGCTGTCCTTGTAGGAACTAATTAATAGGTCATAAACATGTCACTGGAAGCAAATGTTTACCCTTAATTTTGAAAAGAAGGTAAACTTCGGATTTTTTTTCACAGTCATAGGTGGAAAAAAATCTGCTACAACACCAGTTCTATGTATCTTTTAATTAGGTTATTTAATCAGGATGCTTTTGATCTGAATGTTATTGTTCTATATTGTGGTCTGTAGGGACTGATCAGCCTGAGATTCAGCTTCCCATGGAAGCACTTGGCTGCAAAGCAGGATGGTTTCTTAAACTACCTGGAAAAGTCTCTTATGAGCTGCCTCAGAACATGGGGATTAATCTTGACTGTGCATTTCAGCTCCATTTCAATTCTTTAACTGTTTGCTCACTGGAAAAGAAAATAAAACTTTACTGCCATTCTGAAGGGCTTTTATGCAGGCACCTGTGCGTTTCAAGCACATAGGAACTTATGTAGAATACAAGCTGGTAATTTAAATTGGGTTGTGGGAATAGCACTGAGAAAGGCTGAACAAATAAAATGGAACTAGTTCATTCATCATTTTAATAGCATTTAGCTTGCCTCATAAAGAAAGTGGCAGCTTTTATTGCTCATACAAGGACTTATGCCGCCATTAAAGAACGATGCTTCAGCTACTTCTGCTCTAAACTGCAGAGTGTAACAAACCCCAGTGGACTGAATTCCAGTTACTACTTAGCACCTAAGTGCTAACTAATAAAGCAAAGTGGAAGGGCAGTGTTTGGAAACAGCAACTGCAGTGTTTAAACCCTGATGGTAGGAAGAATAATACCTTAAAAAAATACATTTGGCTCACATGTTGAGATGTTAGATGCTTCCAGATTCAAATCTGTTGACTTTTGTGACTTCATGTTGCATTAAAAAAGCAAGGTGTAATAGGGTTAAAGCTTCATCGGAACATGACTTCTGTTCTGAAAAGCTTAGGTGGTGCACCTCTCACTCACTATGGAGAGATCTTGCTAGATACACTCCTAACTCTTCCTAAGCTTGGCACAGATTTTCACCCAAGCACTGCATCCAAAGTTTTAAAGAAAAGCCTATCAGCACTGACAAATCATTTTGCCTCCCACAGAGTCAGGACTTATGCTGCAAAAAATGAAGGATGAGGGAGAGAGGTGAACTCCCCTGTTTTTGGCTAAAAATGTCATTTCAAAAGTGCTCCCCCCAGAGAGCTGCAGTGTAGATAGCTCCTGCATGCTTCTGCTTTGTGAAATGGGATCCCGGGGCTGCTGATGTATTGTGTAGTCTATTTTTGCTCTGAGTCACTGCTGCACCTCACGGGAACTGTTGTTCATTCAGGGCAGATGGCACAGAGAAGTCAGCGAGACAAGGACCCAAATGACAAATCCCTGAGACACTTTGGTGCCATTTCTGACACAGTGTTCTGTTGAGTTTGCAGTTACAAACTGAACACCTTTCGATTACTCTCTAAATGAAAAGCTGAAGCTTTCCCTTAAAACTCTCTGACACTGTCTGAGGGAAAAAAAAAATCCAACATCATAATTTTGGAGATCAAGCATCAGGCTGGGTAATTTTGTACTGAAAAAGAGTTAAAACTTTTCTACCAGTCTTATAGAAGGCCTTTAGGCATTTATGCTCTGTTTCAACTAGATTAAAGTTATCCACTCCTGCAGAGAGCAATGTGGGTGCCTATCTTTCTCTCTTGGATGTTTCTAAATCATACCTGAACTCTGATTAATCTTTCCTGATACCTTTGCTCATATGTTTCCCCCTCGTGAACAGCTGGGGGTAGCTCCTACCTGACTGCGGAGCCCCTTAGTATAAATGGAGTAGCAATCTGCTAATAGGCTGTGTAGAAAAGGATGGAGCAGGAAAAGCTGTGGGAGGTGGATATAAAAATATCCTGGTAAGGTATCTAACCAGGAAGGAATGAAATACAAGCTGTTCCTCTCTGAGATTTATTTTGTTTTCATGGTTTAGCTTTCTGGTCTCTAGGTTACATCAGTTTACATTTTCCAAACTAAAGATCTCACTGAAACCAATAAAAGGTCTAAACAACAGAAGAATTGTACTAGTCAGGCCAGCTACCTGTCTGAGAGCAGAGGTGCCCAGAGTAATGTACAAGAACAGAGCAAGCACAGAGTCGTATTTTCCCAGAATATTCTCCCTGCCTCTGGCAATTTGCAATTTAAGGACTGACTTACTTATAGGTGATACTATACCAATATTCTTATCACTTTCTTAATCCAGATGTGATTTTAGCATCCATAATATCCTGCGGCATGAAGATCTACAACTAGGTGCTGTGTGGAGAAGTGCCTCCCCTTTTTGTTTTAAATCTGTCACTTGCTCTTGTGATTTGATGCCTTCAGGTTCTTTTATGGGATGGGATGAGAAATCATTCCTGTTTACTTGTTCCTTGCTTTCCCATGGCTTCTCAGATGTCTTTCCTGGGATCCTCCTCTCTACCATTTCTTCTACGAGCTGGAGTTCTGTTTGTGTATCTGCACTTTACATGGAACATGCTCCACAGTTTTCTCATCTTGTTCCTCTTTGCTGTGTTTTTTCTATTTCTCCTATACCTTTTTTGAGATGGAGAAACCAAAGCTGCACATAATAGCTTATGGATGCACCATTGACTTTTACTACAGCATAATGATGTTCCTATTTTGTTTTTGGGGGTACAGGTGGATGAAAAGTTGGACATGAGCTAGCAATGTGCACTCACAGCCCGGAAAACCAGCCGTATCCCGGGCTGCATCAAAGGAAGCGTGGCCGCCAGGTTGATGGAGGTGATTCTCCCCCTCTACTCCATTCTGGTGCGAGCCTTGCAACAGGGCAAGGGGTAATGGTTTTAAACTAAAAGAAGGTAGATTCAGACTAGATATAAGGAAGACATTTTTTACGAGGGTGGCAAAACACTGGAACAGATTGCCCAGAGAGGTGGTTAGCGCTCCATCCTGGGAAACATTCAAGGTCAGGTTGGATGGGGCTCTGAGCAACCTGATCTAGCTAAAGATGTCCCTGCTTATTGCAGCGGGGTTCGACTAGATGATCTTTGTAGGTCCCTTCCAACCCAAACCATTTTATAATTCTGTGATAAAACACAAGCTTAAAACTATTCTGTGTATTAGAAGTATCTATTATAACTCAAACCTGTGAGTGGTAATAGCTGGTTCTGAATCTCTCAGGGCATGTGTGAGGTTAGAGCTGCGTTTCTGACATGCTGTCTGTCACTGCTTGAAAATCCTTCTGTGTGTTGTTGCAATCTCCTTTTACCCTCATGGCCCTGAGTACCTCACTGCTGTCAGGGAATACTCTCATCACACTGGTCATCTGCCTTTTACAGGTCATCTCTAAACACTCACAGGCCTAAGATCAGATCTGCCCCTCATTTTTCTTCATTGACAAAATGGACCACTTACACTTACATTTCATTTTCCAACTTCTAACATCTTGGAACAAGAAAAATGTGAATTTTTAACCAGTATTATCAGTTATACCATAATTTAAATTTAACCACTCACATCTTCTGTACCTTTTCTATGTGGAACATACGTTTAAGGTACAGCAAGTTTATAACAACTTCAATGCCTTTATTCTGATTGCCAGTAAGTACTACAAGGGACATACCGTGACTTCCATATGACACATTTCTGGTGCAGACAAATAGAAATAAGGAGTATAAAGAAATGAGTCTGCAGTTAGCCAGTTTTTTTAGACATATAATTGTGTCATGTCTGTCTGTGTGTCAGGTCCATGTCCCCTCCCATTCTTTTCTATTTTTGAGAAGTTTTATCTTTAGCTCTTGAAGACAACTTGGAAAGCAAAGGATATGATGTTGCTCCTGGATCCACTAGTCATCTGCTTGGTATCCTATTCTGACTATGTACGTGCACTACCAACTTGAAGGCTTTAATTTTCATGTTTTGCTAGTGTTTGGTTGGAGGAAAAGTAGGAATAATTGGCTGTAATAATGGACTGTTCATGCCTGTGAAGTAAAATGAACACATTCATGGGCTTACTTCCTTCTGCTGTTGGTGCAGACTGCTTTATTCAAGCTGATTTGCAGTGAAAGCTTATCTCTAGGTTCTGGCTGTGAGAGGAAAAGTAAATAAGCCTAAGCAATTAGAGTAATGTTCATGCAGGTGCAAAAAGCCAGCAAAAAGCTCTATTTACTCTTGCCTTCAAGCCTCTTTAATCATCATTGCGGAGCTTAAGTTGTACATTGGCTTTTATGTGGTGTATTTCCCACACAGAGTATTTGAGCGCTTCTATTTCACTATAGAAATCCTCAGCCCTAGAGACATATCTGGTACCAAAATAGCTCTGACCATCTTCCCAGTTCTTGAGGGAATGAGCCACTTCAGTAATGAGTGGACAAGCTGTAGAGTCTCCAAGGTCATTCAAAGGTTTATAGTACTGCTTAGCAGCACTGCAAAAAATAATAATAATCATTCTGAATAATTCTACAAACAATAAATAAAGGCAGCAAATGTAAAATGATGGGAGTCAAAGGCTTCTGAAAAACATCCGCACTACCTTGATAATTATCTGCACATCTAATGAAGTGTAAACCCCTATGGAAATCAATATACCACTGGGATTGTCTTTTTTTTAATTTAGTGGGTTTTATAATTCTTTTTCTCTGGTAATGGAATCTCCTTTTGTTTGCTTGCCCTACTGCTACTTTAAAATTGAGCAGTTAAAACTGTGTTGCAAGGATTTCCCAAAAAAGCTTTATTCATATTATTGGAATTCACAATAACTACTTATTTCTTTCTGTTGTGGTGCATCCTAAAAAGTGAGCAATTTATCTATTAGGCTTACATTAGTGGTGGCCTAAGGGGATAATTTCAGGCAGAAATTCTATAATATTTTCTGCGAGAAAGCTCTTCCTTTAAGGGAAGAAAAATCACAAGGCTGTGGAACTGATGCTTCTATTCTCCAGTAAACTACAACAAAAGAGCAATTTTATCCCATTTGTTAAGAAAAGCTTGAAGTATAAGCAAATACTTGAACGATGTGTACTTTATTATTGGATGAAGAATATGTAAAACTGACTGAGTCATAGATTTTAGGGTTTAAAGTTAATGTTAAATTGGCTAATATAATCTCGTCTATAAATTAGTTCATTGAATTCCAGTCTTGCACTAAGACCAATAATATGTGTTGGCTGAGCATCTAAAACATATGCAAATTTGATTGTACCTCCTGTCAAAATAATCCTAGGGTTCTTGCGTGTGTTTTTCTTTTCTTTTCTTTGTTTTGTTTTTGTCCCTGTCCCTGTCATGTCATCGTGTTCCCCTCCCCAACCCCCCCGCATGATTGATCTCAGACACAGAACTTAAAGGTAGCTGAAAATTCTGGCCATTTATCATGATCCCTGGTCAGTTATCAGACTTTGCCCCCATCTGCTACCACATGTCTTGATAGTTTTATTCTCCTGTGAAAGTCTCTACACATCTGTTTTTCTGTTGATGTCTTGTCCTCCCAGGCTGACAGGATAACACATTTTTTTCTCCCAGCCAGGATATTATGGGAAGAAGAGAGAGGAAAATACTGTCAAAAAGAGACCTGGAGAAATGAAGGAAGAGCCACCATCAATCCAGTCTTTTTGTTCACCATTTCCTTTTTGGAGCTGGAGGCCAGCCTCATATCTGAGTGGCTAAACAGGCCCAAGTATCTCACTGAGGTAGGTCCTATTAGGATTTTGGAAGAACTATAGATGATGGGGTAGAAACAGACAAGGAGGTTTTTAGGGGGGGATCCACACAAGAGTCTTGGTCTCCTCTTTCCCCAGTTTCTCTGGAGTATGGGACTTCATCTCTCCTCACTGCCACGTTGTTGACAATCCCACAAGAACTGCTTTGGTGTCCCTCCTTCCTTTCCAAACTCCTGGAAGAGGATAAGGAAGATGGAGGAAGTGAAGGCCAGGACCTACTGTGAGGGAAAAGATATAAATGCCAGGAAAGGGAGGAGGAAAGAAGCTGTGGAGACCACTGGTGTGTAAGACTTTCTGATCCTGGTACTACAAGGAGTAGCAGGAATGTATGGGTATTGGACAGATGTATTGACTACTGTGCCATGTCCTCCCCAGGCCATACCATAAATGTATGCCCTCCATGTCATCTTCTGTTTTCTGTGCTGGTGCCCCCCTTCTAAGCCAGCAAACCTCAAACAGGCCATGAGTAATATCTGAATCATTTGATACTTGCTTGAAGAGATACAGAAGGCATCTGCTACAAGAAGTGAAGGATAGTAACTACTGGACTAAGCCATAAGCCTTTTTGGTAGAGCATTAGTTGATCTGTACTCAATGCATTCATGTAGTTTCCCAGTTACATACTCATGTTAATCTGACAACTGAAATGCAAGATTTACTTGTCTTTTATTTCGGCTTTTGTACAAATATGTTTTAATTATCCTTTTTTATAGTTCAAACATGTTTTTTCTATTATCATGAAGAAATTAATCCTGTAGACACCTGTCTGCTTATTCTTTTGAATTGTTTGACTTCTGCACTTGTTTGTTAAAAAAATCAAAAACTATGTATTCAATCCATCAGCTATTTTTTTGAGGGATGATGTAGCTGTAAAATGAATTTGAGAGTTGGGGGGTTGGCAAACACTTAATGCTTAAGAAAATGGTGAAGGTTTTATATGTAACACATTTAACAGAGGCTTAAACACAGCACTGCCTAGTTGAAAAGTACTAAGTTGTAATTTTTCTTTCTGAACATACAGCAGCTGTAGAGGTCTGCTCTGGGAAGGAAATGTGATGGACACAGGGAAAGGTGGAAGACACCTGGGAGAAATAAGTCTGGAGTCCATGGAGGCAATAGGACAACCATACATAGGAACTGGTGAGTAAGGCTGTGGCTCTTCAGATCCAGTTAAGCACCATGCCACTCAGCACCTACACTTTGAAATATCAGGAAATGCTTTGAAAAGTAGCATCTCTGTAAGACATATCCCTTCTCTGGAATGCATTCTTTAGCCCCTATTAACAGGAAAAATGCTGCTGAAGTTGCACACAGGATAGCAGAAGTCTCAAACTGGATTCAAGTGAAATAACACTAAAACCCCTATGAAGTGCAAATTAATTGGAAAGAGTTTAATTGGGGTCACCAGTTTATTGGGATATCTCCTAGTGAACAGATTTAGTCTAATGAGAATGGATGGCAGTATCTGCTGATTAACTGGAAGAGTGTTAGCATATGTTAGCATATGCTGAGCTTAAGGGGGAGGGCTCCGGCAACTTTCAAAGTGTGTTCAAGGTTCTTCCTAGCTCAGAACGGTAAGGTCTGGTTTTGTGTTACTATTGTCCAAAGAGATTTTATTTCGGAATGAATCGTATCCAGACTGTTTTGCATACAAACTCTTCCTTCCACCAGCACATTCCCCAGCTGTGATATAATAAGGGAAATACATATTTTTGAAAAGTCAGACCATCTGTCTTCCTGCAATAAATATAATTAAAGCTAGCTATAAGGTAACTTAGCAGAGAGAGGAAAAGCAATTCTGCTGTCGATGGACAGAACAGAGAAGACAGGGTTGAGAGATGCTTGTGATATTTTAACAGCTATGTTCCTAGACTTTTTACTCTGTCTGCCTCAGTTGCATGCTAAAATATTATTCCTACTTTGATCACTTCAGGGACTTGTTATTAAATGCTTAGCTTTACAGAATTGTTGAAACCCCAGCTAGATCACGTATAAAATTTTGCCTTCAAAGTTCCTTTAAGTGTCATATCCAAGATACATCTCCAGTCCTTGCTCGTACTGACTTTTAGTACCCTTTCCCTGTGAAACAATCTGTGTTCCTCTAAAATTCTTGGCATCTCAATTTAATATAATTCAGAATGTCTTACACAGTGTATGCTGTAAAAAGCTATACCTAAATATCTATTGATGTTGTTCTTTGGTTATCCTTAATTGCTTGGATAAAGTCACCTAAGTTAAGAGCTTTTACTTTGAGTTTAAAAACTCTCTTCTGGTAAAACATGGCCCTGCTGAGAAGGTTTTGATTTAAGACCTCCCTCTGTTTAACTTGGCTCATGCTTAAATATTTGTACTGCTGAATTCTAATTCTTTGTACTGTACCCAGGGATTCAGGGCAGAAAAGTTTGAGTGTAACAGTAATATGAATGATTGATACAACCTCTATCAAAGTTGCCAAACTCGCTAATCTCTATATTTGCAATGTTAATGTTTTCTATAAAATTGTTAGTTAACTTGTCTATTACAGTATTAAATAACCCTGGCTGCCAGAGCCAAGCTGTGCAGAAGTCAGCTACACAGTTATTAAACACATTAAAGCAGAAGATATCAACAAAGAGTATTTTCCCTTCCTCTTGGCACCTTTCATTTGGTGCAGGTGTTTGATTGTATTTCAGGAGTTCTAGTAGAAAATGCGTGAAAACCGGTTATTCTCCAGGGTCTCATTTTACTATAAAGACAGCAATTTATACCACATTCTGCTCCTCCTTCATTTCTGCTGTCAATTCCTGTTACTTCTTTCCGCTTCATAATCTATTGCACTCTTCCCCGTGTGAGACCAGACCTCCCACTGAAAAACTGTGGTCATGGAGAAACCATTCCTCTTTTCTCTCTAGCCATCATTTTCCAACCACCAGCCTGCTCCTGTTGAGGCTGTCAGTCATCTGAAGACTTCTTGGATTCAACCCCCCTGTCTGGACTTAAAGATTTCTTGCCCGTCAATGATATCCCACTCTCTCCTCAGCCCACTGTAAGCATGATTTCTTTACTTTTGTACCCCCACCGTCGTCTGTAGGACAATAGTTGGTCCTATTCTGTAACTGGGCGCCTACTGAGGTCGCTTTTCTTCTGCACCTCATGCTCTAGCTTCAGCTTTCTTCTACACAGGTGACTATGCATTAGCATCAAAAATATACAGCATACATTTCTAATCTAGGGGGAATATGTTTCCTACGCCACAAGAAGTAGTATAACTTTATAAGGATTTACAGACTTTCTGAGCTTATACAAACAAACTGTATTGTAAAAAAAAAAAACAAAAAAACAAAACAACCCCAAAACATCAAAAAGCAACTACCCCCTGCCGAGAGCGCCCCAACATGCTATCTCCTGCAGCAGCTATATGCCAATAGCAGTATTGCATATTCCAGAAGGAGAGGTGTGGAGTGGAGCTTTGTGTTTTGAATACAAAATCATGGATCTCATCAAAAGGAATTCTCATCCAATTACTGACCTATTTCCAACATGAATTAGTTGCAGCTAAGAGTTGACTTTGGTACCTATATCTGTCACCCAGAGTTTTGCTTTTGCATTCTCTGGATGTAAGGTTATGCTTAAAAATAACTATTGCATTTATAGTATGGAACCTACATTGACACTATTAAACCTGATCTTGTAACTTTTCCTCTTCAGGCCAATACTTGCTTGAAACTCACTTGACAGTGTAATAGCAAAAATAGCAAGTTCTAAGAAAGGCATTCCTTTAGAAGACAGTCAGGAATCTTGGCCTCTCCTAATCATGTTAGCAAACTTTGACATCATGAGCAAGAACTTCCCATCCTGCAGATTGGAAATCTCTGTGCAGTTGCTTAGGGCATCTGTTATTGATGCAGGAGAAGGGAACAGTCTGCGTAGGATGGGAAAAAATGTGTGGACACACTGCAAACTCATCACACAGGATAGGACTCCAGCAACTCTCTCCAAAGCCCAATACGCTGCTACAACGCTGAGCGAGCTTTAGTGTGTTTGGCAGAAGGAGGATTGCAAGCAAAGATAAGAGCAGGTGGAAAGGCTCAGAAAATTTGTAAGGGAATCTTTGTAAAAATGGCCTTCCTCTGAGGCTTTCTCCAACAGCTGAGACCTTAGGAGAAGATGATCTAAGCCCTTAGAGTTCATCAGATTTTGATTTAAAAACCCACAGGCTTTAAGCTACAGGGACACCCTTCAGGTTGTGCAAAGGCTTTGTTCACTTTTGGTTAAATGTGATCTCCCCTTTACAGTGAATCAAAGCTTTTATAACCCTCAGGCCTTGGTAAAGGAACTGCTTTGTTTTAAAAAGTGCTGTTGGAACAACAGGAACAGCTAAGCCAGGAAAGAGCAAACTATGAGATTTTTGTACCTTGCTAAACATAGAATGATATTTAGGGATGTTACCTGTACAGTCATCTATACAAGACCATATTCTCTCACCCCAGCATACTACCAAACAGTTATGGACCTTGAACTTTGAGAATCATGCCTGGAATGTGAGTATAATGGTTAGATATTGTATGTAAAAAGAAAACCATCTGAAACTCTCATCAAAAATGCCCGAGCACTGGGTAGCTATCCATTCTATAATTCCGCAGTGCTCTTGGCTTAATAGAGCACAGTAAATATGAAAAATGTATTTAGAAAAGGAAGTATGCTTCAGGCCCTTGAGGAAAGCTCTGCATACTTAAGTAATGATTCTTGACTTGCTTTTAATAGCTGTTTTGCTATTCCCAGTTTGATATGTTGTTTTCAAGAAAATAAAATTTCATGGCACAGCTTTTTAATGGATCGGACTATCTCTTTTTCTGCTCTACTTAAATTTTTGAAGTCTTCAGTCTTTTTTCCTTCTTAAGAAGGATTATTGTAGGTGTATTTCTCTTTTAGGATGCAAAAGAAAAAACCATATATATCCCGTGTGAACATAGGAAGGGAATTGTTATTGCAGTCACAGGAGCCCGGTATTCATCTCTCATCACTTAACCTCATCTCACCATCTGCAAGTAAGGCAGTGGATAAAGCTGCTTGTCTAGTCTCTAGTCAGTGGAAGAGGTGTGTCCCAAGGGTATTTATGCCTATGTGCTTAGACACCTCTTCTAAGATGACAGTCAAGCTGTAGAGGTGTTTCTATCTCTTATTCAACTAGAGAGGAACCTTGGGACTAGCTGAGCCCTTATTATACTTAATTAATAAGCTAGAAGTAGTTGACAAGAAGCACACATTTTCTTTTAAGTTGCGACTAGTGCTTTCTTGTATTAACTTGGTTGAAGATCTAGTAGGTGGCCAAGTGAAGCTCTTGGGAAAAAAAATAAGACCTGTAGTTCACTGCTCATTGCATTTCCATTTTTTATATAATGGCATACTAGTTTTCTTTCAATCTTCTAAAAATTCTCCATGGTTCTCTGATTTCTTAGTAATACGTATTAAAACCTCAAATGCATGTCTGATAGTCATTTCAAAACCCCAAACTGTGTTTATATAGAGTTGCTAAGTTAAAAGCATCCATTTTTAGTTTTCTGTATTTCCTATCATCCTCAGTTACTGTCAAAATACAAAATATTTTGTCATCTCATGAAATAAAAATATTTTCCTGAACACAAAAAGCTCATTGACTTCTCCTCCATTAAAGTACTAAAGCCAATGCATACTCCTCCATGCCTAGTAAGTAAAATACTAGTCATTGTTAAAATTTCTCCTAGTTATGTGAACTTCAGCTGCATTATTATACCTAATATCTTACAAATTCTTTTCCTGTATCTTTTTGCTTCCTTTATTCTCTATATTTCAGGGCTTGTCATTGGTATTGACTGCTATCAGTTCTTTCCACTTGCTACTCTACAGTTTCCATTTTACATAGCAATTTTTACTTCTTCTCTTAAAGTTTTTTAATCATAACTTTCTTCTCTTTTATTCCTAAATGTGAGATCTGTTTTTAGCAAAACAATGTGAATGGTGATTGCTAAGTATTTAAAATCTTTTCTCCTAGATGGTTTGGCTCAAAATAATTATCAGTTTTGCAAGATGCACTCTTTTGCATTAAATACATATATCAATGGTTTGGATTTTATTCTGTGTACAGATATCAAATGTAATAAATTCATGATCTCTTACCCTTAAGCTACAACTCACTTTGGTTCAAAGATGAGTCCTTGTATTTATCATAATGAAGGAAAAAAGAGAATTCCTTCATGTTGTTTAATGCAACATCTTCATAATTAGGAAATCATTACTATAATTTTTTTTTTTAACCACTTCTAAAGAGCTCTGTATTGGCTGTAAGTGACCATCAGCATAGGTCATTAAAGGTAAAGATGACAGCATTTTGGTTTTGTGTGTTCTACAAATAGCAGTTCATAGAGATATTGCACCACTTGGTGCAGTGTTATGCTCTGTAGCAGGCACAGGCCAGCATGGGATCTGCTTCTGCCTTCTATTAGTAATTGAGGAATATTCAAGATTAATATTTCAGAGTTGCCGGGCACAATACAGAGTACCATTCCCAAGCTCTGCAATCCACTTGATCTGTCCCAAACAAACTAATTCGACCATTGCAGTCAGACAAGTCTTTTCCACACGTTCAGTCACAGGCTGACACCAATTCACATGCATTGCTTCCAATTCTTCCAGTTTGTTACTAGATTCTTAGTGCTGGAGTATAGGCAGCTAGAGAGTCTCTTTTCACACCCCTTGTGATTGGACTGGTTTTATCCTTGACACCTTGATTTTATTGCAATTGAGAACACTTTATTTTTTCCTTTCAATCTCCTTTTTGTTATTTAGGTTGCTGCCTGGTGGGTATAGCTCACCAGTTCCACAGCTGGTGCTTTCCTATTTGCTTTAGCAGAGTGCAGCTGAACCAGACAGCTTCTTTTCTTCATAGCAAATGGATCAGGATTCCACAGACACCAAATTTGCCACCTAAAGCCACATGCCTAGTTAGCAACTCTTTTCCTGGGAATCTTGCTTTCTGTCCTGTTTTCCTTGTAGGACAGGAAGGGTCTGAGACCAGGAATTATAATGGATGGTTCCTGTCTTTCAGCAGTCTACTGGGAACTTTTCTTTTGGAGACAATAAAGCTAGCTGGCATTAACCCCTGTAGGGAAATTACCATTAAAATCCTTTATTCTAATCTCTGAGCCTTTGGAATTGTGTTAAAGCAGCTTAAGGAAGAGTATATGTAGTTAGAATATTGGAAGAAGCAGACAGATCCGTGCTCCTATAGCACTCTCTTCCAAAAGGTCTTCTGCCCTATGTTTCTTCTTCCTCATGGAATATGTTCTCACTCTTTTTTTCATCTATGACTACTTATCCAGAAGAAAATATCCTGGAAGTTGAGCAATGGAAACTGGACAAGACCATGTAGTAAGGGTTTATCAAACTCTCATTGCAGCAGATAAAGCCAATTGTGTGTGTCACCATGGAGTAAAATAAGCCTTGTTCAGATGAATTTTCTCCCCACGATGTTATATTTACTGAGCTCCTGCGTCACTGTAACTGGGAACTCTGAGATTAGATACATTAATATAACTATGAAAATTCACAGAGGAGCAGAGCAGGTACTGGGAATGCATCTAAAGGGGAGATAATTCTCCAGTCACCCCGAGAAGGGGAGACAGCTGCTTTCTTGGGCACAGAGTGTTGTACCAGGCTTTTGGCATTTCTCCTGCCCATAGACTATTTCTCTCCCCAGTGCACTCTAGGAAGAAATATGTAAATAGAAGAGAAAAAAAAAAAAAAAGGAGTAATTAGACACATTCAGCTTGAGGAGAAAAAGTTCTGCTTTCTGCAGCCTGCTGGCAGTGGGTCTCTCCTGCTCACAGGGTGGGCTTGTCCCAGGACTCCAGCCAAGGACAGAGGGGTATCACCACTCCCAGGGTGGCTCCAGGGGAGGGTTTTACTCACTTGGCTTCCTCCTCATGTCAACCCCATAAAGTCAGATGGGTTGAGCTTTACATGTGAGAGATGTAGTAAAACTGAATTCCTCACTGAAACGCATCTCATTAGCATCTTGAGGTGGGTATTGAATGGCTGCACCTTATCAGAAGGAATTAAATATGTCTTGATAAGATAGATTTAATAACTGATAATTTAAGACATCTCTGATGAGCTTTAATCTGTTTTCCTGGCATCTTGTATAGAATTTGAAGTTTTACTTCAGCATCCTTTGTCTATGTATGCACTGCATTATTTGATATCTCTGTATCTACACTAGAAATTTGAAAGAAAAATTATAAAAATATTTCAGCAGGAAAGTACACAAGTTTTGAAAGCAACCTTAAAGTACCAGGTAATTTGAGACATAAACATCCCAGTGTATTGTACTGTGCTCTCTTCAGTTAGTCCCTCAACACAGAAAACTACATTTTGTGACAAAACAGAATCCAGTGCTACTTTAACATCACCCAACATTGGAACGAACTTTGAGCTTACTACAGCTGGTGCATAAAGATTCATTCAGTAAATTATGCTTTACAAACTGCATTGAGAGACTTGGGCTAATTTTATTAGAGGTTTTAATTCTGATTCTCTGTCTAGTAGTTGTGTAACTGTAAAAGAACTATTTATTAATTTAAAGCTCATACAGCTGATTGATGCATGCTAATGCATTTTAGATTTAATAATCACATCTTCCTTAATTGAATTGTATTTTCTCAGACAGAGCATATAATTAAATCAAGTCTTTTCTAATCCTTCTCATGCCAGATTATTCTATGCTACATTGGGGAAAAAATAGTCAAAAGTATGAATTTAGTTAATTTAACTTATTGAAAAAATCTGCAGTCATATTGTGAATGTTTGGGATATTAATCATTTTCCAAAAGAAAGAGATGCATTTTTCTATACATATCTTCTGCAATAATTAAGATGTGTTTAGAGGCAGCAAAACTGAAAACACTGCTAGGAAGGAAATCGTTTTAAGAAAATCCAGCAAATTTGTACTGCACATAGTGAAATCTGCATACCACATGACCAGCAAGCTACTTCAAAAAATTGTTCTAAAATATCTTTATGCAAAACAAGGCTATCAGAGAGAAGACACAGAAAACAAAGCCAAGACATAGCTAAGAAATCACAGAACAGAAGAATGAGAAAATACTTTACTGAGACACTGTGATGTACTTGTTTATACCTGGTCAGTTGTCTCCAAGATGCAAGTCCAGGACTAAGGGCATTCCAAAACATAAAGGATTAAAAAACCTGGCTTAAATGAGCGGGAAAAGTCACTCAGAGTTGGGGATGGATTTCAGGAAGACATACCATACCAAGGGAAAGACAAAGCAAGAAAGGTATTTGTCAGGAAAGAGATTTATCTGTCAGCGCAAATTGTTATAATCCACTTTGCACCTCTACTAATAAAGCTGCAAGAGGATAGAGTTTAGGCGTACAGAGGTTTCCTTTTTCAACACTTTTTGCTAATTGTTGTGGAGCTTTTGATAGAAGAAACATACAGAAATATAATTCGCGTTAGGATGTTCAAGCTTGGCATTTTCTTCTTTTTATGATAGATCAGAGGAACTGTATATATGGATGTGTTACCAATGCATCTTCTGTGTCCGTAACACTTCAAAAGATTTATTCTGCAAAACAGAGCTATGGAAATAAGCAGGATCTTTTTCTCTGATAAATGATGTGTTGACTCAATTCTAAATTACTGACCTGATCTAATTTGTTCATCAGAGTTAAATTATAGAATTTATCCTTTTTAATAAACAACACTGGTTTCCGATTACAAAATGACCTGCAGCAGAATCTGATTTCTCTTCTTGATTTCCAGACAGTATAATGTTATTAAAGATAACATGGTGGGGCTATAGTGTTTTGTCTGAGGATTTTGATCTCATGCTGTATGGCGTTTCACTTGAAGAATGATTTGCTTGTAATATCATATTCAACCTTGTACTAGCAAAGGTCTTATAAAGATTTGTTTCCTTGACTACCCTGTGTCACAGGCTTGAAATGTAATTCCATAGCAGTAAAAGAAAAAAAACCCCTGATACTGGTGTATAATTAATAGCGTATCACACAAAGATATCTGGTTAGCAAAGTGGCGTCAAGGTGCTGCTTGTGAAGTAAAGGCATGCTTTTCTTTACAAGTGATTTGTGAAACATATGCAGGATGATGATTTTTCTTCCTGGCACAAAAAAGTACTAGTGTTGGTCTTTAATGTTTCTTCATGGGGGCAAGCATGCATTGACTGAGGTCAATAGGAATATTTCCTTTTTGAGCAGGGTACATCAGTTCATATGACTTATCACTGACAGCTGTAGGGGTTTGCTCCTCATTTGAAATAAGGCCAACCTACATGACATACATGGTGTAATAGGACGTTATAATAAAACCTGCTTACATCTGCACTTCCTGCTAAAGGTCTTCTTGTCACAGCATCATCTGGAAATATTCCTGAGGTTTTCAGTTCTATTCACATGAATACACTATTATCCAGCTATTTTTGAATGGAAATCTGAGCAGCAAATTTAAGTTATAAACAGGGATACTTTATCTAAGTTCAGTGAGTACAAACAAATCTGGCCCTAGGCTGGGGAAGGGTCCTGTCATTCCTGGCCTGGGTTTTGCTTAGATATACTCTTTGATATAGAATATGGGTGAGCAGGGTATCGCTGCACATGCTGACTGCTCCTCTAAGCATGAATTAGCTGACTGCTCATCTTTTTCGAGTGCTCAGGACTTTACTCCAGGCACTAGGTATCTTCTGCAGCAAAATGTTTCTTCCCAGTTTATAACTGTTTTATCTTGCTGACTTAGGACCGGTTCTTTAGGAAATCAGCAGCACTGAGGATCTGCTGTCTGTAAGTGAACATAACCATTTCATTGCCTAACCCCACTGACAGCAGGACCAACTCATGGGAAGCCAGAGGGGTGCTTTTGTTTGCCATCACCTTCCTTGATCTCCTCTAGCATTGCAGTTATGCTTGAAAAAGATATCTTACCTATCAGCTTATTAGAAATCTTTCTAAGCTGGCTAGTCAGCTTTGCAGCTTGTGCTCTTCCTACTAGCAATTTAGATGAAGTTGACAAAATGCGCTTATAGTCTTTCTGCGTACCTATTGTCTCCCACATTTCACATCAGTGGCATGCCTTGCCAGGGTAGAGCCCTGCTGGATAATAAAATGCTAAATAAATTATAGCTGGAGGGAATAGAGGTGGTGTCGATTGATGCTAATTCCCTAAAGTCAATGTAATGGTATCTTATGAGGCTGTGTTAGTGACAGTAGGTTGAAAGAAGAAATGTTTCTGAAGGAAAAAAGTGCAGAATTACATATTGCATCTCTAGTGAGCAAAGAGGACCCTGCTGGAGGTACCGGCCACTTGTCATAATAAAATCGACAAAAGATCTTGTAATGCTGAAGTTCCTACACACCTGTAGTACTGTTCTGTGAGCATAAGGGATGCAATTAGAACAAGACAATATACAAATCAGTCTTTCTCTACCCCTCTTTTCCTTTTCTCTCCACAGAAGCCATTGTCTTCTTTTCTCAGTTAATTCCACATTCCCTTCTGTACAGACAAAATAGCACGGGTTTGAGTTCTGTAGCTGCTGTACTAATTCTTAAAACTAATTTTCTTTATTCAGAAACAGAATAGATTATAGAAACAGATGACAGAAATCCCCTATACTGACCTGGACTAAAGGGACTAATACTCCGCTTGTATATGCTTTTTATTTCCTTTTTCCCAACCCCAACACCTCCCCAACACCCCCCCCCCTTTTTTTTTTAAACTCTGATAAACCCTGTCTTTCCCATTTTCTATTTATTTTGTAAACTGGAGATAAGTAACTGGCATCGTAAATTAGATCTAAGACAACATAGGAAGTCCTTTGATCTTTTTTGTAGTCAGTGGATTTGTGTAGAGAAGACCTAGAATTTATGTGGAAATTTGCCCCTTGCTTCTTGATGACCTTGGCCAAGACAATTCACTCTTCTGTGCATTGTTTTCCACGCTCATAGATGACACCAACTTTAGTGAAGGACTTTGAGATGTGAAGTGCCTGCTGCAGAACACCTTTCCAGGTTTATTCTTATCTCTTCTTGTTTTCCCGTTCTTTGTGGTGAATTGACAGATAATCACAAAGGACCAAGGCACTTACAAGGAAAGCACAGGTCAAAGACATCTACATCCCAGGAATATTTCTATTATTTTCAGCTACTTTGAAAACAACCACTTTTTCTATTCCCAGCTGATCAAGATGGTAGCCCCAGGGGGTGTCCTGAGAGACAGAGACCAAACCATGAAGCTGAGGATTAAGAAAATGATCAAAACCCTCAAGTATCAGAAATGGATACCTATGGCCAAGAGAGAAGACACATGTTGAGAAGGAGAGTTCTGTCATGATGCAACAGAGATGATGTTGGAAGTGAGAAATGTCCATCGTCACTTTACAGCTTCCTTAGGCTGCTCATACTTGTTGAAGATACCCTACTAAGAGGGAGAGACAGAGCAGAAGAATAGTCCCATGACTTTGGAAAAAACGGAAAGTAGTTTCCAGAACAGTCTCTCTTGATGTCATATTCATCTACAGCCATTAGGAAGAGGCTGGACTGCCTTACAAGTCTCTTGGGAAGAAGGATCGCCCTGCCAGCCACATAACAGTGGGAAGTAAATCTCTGTTCAGAGAGAGAGAGAAAGGACTGAGGATGTCTGAATGTGTACTCATGAGAGGCAGAGTCATGTTGCCAACTTACCCAGGAGGATTCATTTATTTGACTGCAAAACTAATGGATCTACTCAGTCTGAGCCTGTGTGGTTGCTACAGGTGTTAATGTGTGTAGGTTTAAAAGGCTGGTCCTATTGCCTGTTTGGCAATATTTTTTTACCTGGAAAATGAGTGTGGAAAGAGTTAGCGAAAGATGGAGATCTTTAGCACAAAATGCCTGTAAGCATAAAAAGATGAATCCTAAAGTCCTCCTAGAAACTCATTATTTCAGCTGCTATTTTTAGAAATGACTTCTTTCTGTGGCATTTACGGTCATTTCCTTCCTTAGAAATGTTGTTTTGCAGTTGTTTCAGTCCACAAAGCATGGGCCTTCTCTGGCTTCTGCCTGAACTAACCAACCAGTATAAATTTCTCTTGAAAGTCACAGCTGTCTTCACTGAATGTGAGCAAATGAGTCTGTCAGGTTGAGCTGACTCTAAACTTTTCTTGTCTTTGGGATGCAAATCCTTTTAAGAATATTTAGGTCATCTCTGTTTGATTTTAATGGGACATACAGTGGGGGTGTGGGGGGAAGCAAGTTATTCTTCATAAAGGGAAGAAAATAAAAAAGATGTGCTTTAAACCACTTTGTTCAAATTTGCTGTCAAAGTCATCACGTTCCATGCAGGAAACTAAACATGCTGGGCTTTTGCTCTCCTTAGGTTTGTGTCAGAAACAGGCTTTTTCTCCATTGCCTTCATCTTTCACTTATGATTTAAACCATTTTGGGGGATGACTGGTAGCTGTTATGGGAGACTCAGGTGCAATCTAGTGACTAGTTTAAATTCCAAGGCCAAAACGCTAGGTAGTTAGATGCTTTTAATGCCTGACTGAAAGTGTTCATCAAATTCCTCACCACTTCCCGTATTCTTTACCTTCCTGGCCTGGACACACAGTAAGCTGCTTCCTTTAAAATAATGTTCTACTGACATAAAGTCTCAGAGCACCACTTAAAATTGCCCAGCTTATATTCCATTCATCTTTGGATTTCCCCAGCTGGAGATGCTTAGGTATATATTATGGCCAGCAGACTGGAAAGCCCCAGATATTCAAAAGCAGGGTAAATAACTCGTAATAACATACAGCATAAAGTATTTGCTGTACCTCTTAGTCCTCCTCCACCTCACAGGCAGAGGAAGAAACAGGATAAAAATCAGTGCGGTGTTCAGATAGTGCAGCATTTCAGACCTGATCATCCTTAACACAAATCCCCTTTGACTGCTGGTTTATATAATAATTTCTTCCAACTTTATGACTGAGTCACACCCCCAGCCTGCCTTAATGTAAATGAAAAATCGGGCATTAATATGATGTAACAGTTTTCATCTTGACAGAGGATAAAATGTATAATGCACTGTGTGCAGAGGGATGAAGCTGGCTTTGCAGAGGGATGAAGCTGGCTCTGCAGAGGGGGGAACCAAAGCCCCGGTGGCTGGGGCTGTGCCAGGGAGCCTGGCAGGGCTGGTGGAGCTGGTGCCCAGTGTCTTCTTCACCGCAGAGTGCAGAGGTCCAGTCAAGTCCCTGATGTCTGACAGTATTCAGTATTGCCTATGCTACCGAAATGTGCTGAACTGGCATTGAGGGAGAAGAAAGCAATTTCCATCCTTAAAAACAGCAACCAAACCCAACAGGACTGGGGATGACACTCTGAAGAACCAGAGCTTTTGGTTTGGCAGTAGGCTTGAGGGAGATGGGTTGGCAGACCAAGGGATATGTGGGAGTAAGGGTTTACAAAACAGGTGCACTGATTTATCTGCTGGTTCCCCCGGTCATCAGAGGGTTCTGTTCTTACCCATAGGGCTGTCACTTTCCATATCCACCTCCAGTGCTGCCTGTGTATTTTTGTATTAGATGCAGGCAGCAAGCATTTCAGATGGAGCAGAGGTTTGCATTCTGGCCTCTTGAAGGACTTTGCACCAGAAGTAAGTTTACACTATCAAGCAGTCTGTCTGTCAAACTATTACTTTCTAGTTACAAAAGACATATTTTAGGGTGTTTCAGGAGAATAAGGACTCATGCGCTCTTTGCAGTTGGTTTTCTGTGATCAAGTTTTGAAGACTATTTAAAATGCAGATGGGGGAGGAGAAATAGGTGTGATTTTCATTAACAGTTAGGTTTATTAAGCAGCTATTATTATGTATTAGTTCTTCCAACACGTAGATACCATTAAAAATCTGGCTTATGGCTTTAAAGGTAAAATTACAGAACTAACTGCAACCAAAAGCCTTAAAACTTCAGAAGCTTTTAAAAATACATTGCTTAATTCCAGTGAGGATTGTATGGGGGATACAGTTGGATTGAGATCATACGAAGGATTTCTTAACTTGTGGTTGGGATGACTTACATAATCTACTGGTAATTGCTGTTTGTGAGAAGCAAGACCATGGCAGAGCATCCTCAGGAAACTCAGACAAGTGTAAGGGAAAGTGAATACTACTGGTGACAACTGGAACTAGACATGATAAAAAGTTCTTTAATTGAACAGTCGCGTGGTGGACTCACAGTGCAAAATTTGAGGACTCTGCTTAGTCGTTTCCCAATCTTAATGGGAAAAAGAGAGTTATGAAGCTGAATTATTTAAGAAGACAGCCTGTACATTCCCCTGCTTAACCAGTGCTTACAAGACCAAATGAATCTTCTCCAGTTAAAGACCCTGGCTGTGGTAAGAGCAGGAGTTTTATGAGAAGCGACAACAGAGTTTTAGCTCTGTGCTGCATCTGCCTTTACTGTGCCGTGTGTTTAGTCTTGCCCAGTTTAACACAGCAAACTCTTCCCTGATTTCAGGATTGCATTTTTTAGCTTTTGGCCAGCACAGACACTGTGGTTTATATTTTATATTTTTACTTCAAGTTCTGATGTGACAGAGGTTTCAACTGGGTACCATTTGCTGTGATCAGAAGTGTGCTTTTAAATATTTTTAAATATTTTATAGATTAGCACTCAAAAGGAAGCAGAGCCTAGAAGAAAAACTACTGCTACTTCAGCTTCTTTCCTCTGACTGCTGATGAATTAATGATTTATTTTTTACATCACATACCAATAGCAGGCATGAAAGGCTTTAACATTCAGGATACCCAAAAACATTAGAAGAGGGAGGCCAAGGTGGAGTCCTAGATTAGTTGTGATGAGCTGGGGCCAGCCACTGGGAGAGGGGGAGTTGCAGCTCACCTGTAAGGGCAGGGAGGAAGCGGTCTCCTGGGAGCATCCCAAGTGACCTGCAGGCAGGGGCAGTGAGGGACCACTGCCCCAGGGGTCTTCTTTTCCCTACTTGTTGCATTTGGACACATTAAATGGTCAAAACTTGTGTAAGAGTCTGAGTGTATGTATATATGTGTGTGTATATAGAGGGATGGGGTAGGGCTGAGAGGGAGAAAGTAAACACATTGTTTATATATCTGGATTTGTATAAAGGTAGAGAAATCAAAGGCTTTGGATTTTGGAATGACAAACTGACTAAATCAGACAAAAAAAAATGAACACAGCTGTTCCTCCTAAGCAGGAAAGGGAGAGAAAGGTATCCAAGAACCCAGTCCACCATAACCTGTTGATTAACCAAACCAGCTGTTATTTGATCCAACTTTCTCTGAAGTATGGAGTGGTTTTGGAGTGCCCTGAAAATCTTATCTAAATCAAATATGGTAACATTTTTCTCATCTTTTTGATTTTAATAGATTTTTGCATTTGACATTGGTTTGGTTTTCATTTGTGTCTTCAGTTTTAATGTTTCAGAAGGCAAAACAGTCTGTAGTTTAGTGTAGTGTACAAAGTAGTACAAAGTACTGTACAGTAGTGTACAGTAGCCTGGTTGATCTTCTTTAAGTCTCTAAAGCTACCTTCAATGACTGTCATATTAGTGGGATAAAGAAAGGTACAGTGCTCCATGGAACCAGTCTTCCTTCTTTCAGTGCTGTGCTCTGAAATGATTTCCTAGGATTTTAAGTGGATGCTGAAACAGCAGTTTCAAAATTCTTTGCTTTGATCTGAAATACCTGATAAAAACACATGGATTTCCAGGAGTCCTTCTTGCTGTGTTTCTAATCTTTTTATTTCATTTACCAGTCAGAATGCCTCTACTTTATTTATCTTCTGTAGCACATATGTAATAATATTAGGCCACAGATGAAGACAAAATCCCAAAGTGATTTAGGTAAAGGGAAAAAGAATATAACAAAGGAATAGTGGAGAAAAAAACCCCCAAACAACAATAACATGAGATCAAATGTTATTTATGCTTGTACAGCATTTACACACGTATTTATGAACAAATGTCAGCTATAACCCAGCTGTAACTTTGCCCTGTTGTAAGCCGGTTACAAAAACATCAGTACTCTATTCTTTGCCAGCTATTCAAACGGACTCCTAAGATAAAAATGATGACTTTTTAAAAAAAATCATTTCCCATTTCTTAGTAAAGGCTGGTGTCTCTCCAGTATGTTTTCATAGTCCTATTTACTCTCAAAGCATAATAATATGTGTTCCTCTCATTCCAAGCTGCCCACCCATGCAAACGTTACATGAGACTTGTGTAAAATGTGGGCTTATCCTAGCGTCCTTAGAGCTGTACATCAGGACTCTGCCTGGACCTTTAAACTTTGTGTTTATGTGTGTGCACTGTGCTTGCTGGGGCCGTGCCGGGTATAGGGCTGGGCAGAAGGGGAGCAGGGAACGACTGACTGTGCTAAGCCAGGAGAGGAGGAAGCAGGCTAGGCTGTGCTCATGACCTGAAGATCTCTGGAAGCTGAAAACTGTCTTTCTTTCCTCTTTAACTATTATTCTCACACTTCTCTGTACATTTTCTCCTGACAGTGAGTATGATGTCCCAGCAGCATTAGCAATGAGCCAGGTCACTAAAGGTGTTGCCACTTCTTTTTAACGTCCTCAAATTATTTTGAATGAGTGGTGCTGTGTCTTGCAATATTAGTCAGAGATGTGGAGCCCATAAATGGTGCAGTGATTTCCTCTCTCAGTTATTAATTGGCCAATGACAGTGACATTGACATTGTGGTTGCAGACACATGCAGATCAGAAATTAATACACTGCAACTGATAGTTATGACAGCATATAAAAGTCAGACCATCCAAGCTCTGTTAAATCACTTAATAAAAGCTGAGTGAAAGTATCTAAGAAGCATGAGACAACCTTGCATTACCTTATTTAAATTTGTTACTTAATGAAAACATAAATATTTAAAACCCATGAAGTTATTAACTAAATTAATGAGAATTATTTTAAAGGTATCATTTACTCAGATCATCAGCCAATGCAATCTCCTTTTAGACTGATGGAGCTATGCTGTCGTAGAGAGCTTGAGTTCTAGATCATAATACTGATAAAGTCATATACCTTTTTTAAGCATATTGCATTTGGAGCATGAGGGTTTTTTTGTGACAGCTACATACATGTTTGTCCTATGACTTAAGAACCATAAAAACACACTTTTTATATATATATATATATAAAAGTTCACTTATGATAACTTACCATTCTGTAAAGTTTATCCTCCAGATCCTGATTAATTCTTTGTAAGGCTAGGTAATTATTTTGTATCCTAAAACAAAGATGATATCATGTAATTGAGTGCATTGTTTTTTGTGTTGTTTTTTACCTGTAATTTTCACATCAGTACAAAACCTTGGCTTGCACTATTTGAAGTCTATTTTTTTATCACTCCTGTTGCCAGTCAGTGGTTGCCTTTGAAAGGTAATTACCACCTACTTCCTAAGCAAACTTCTTTGTTGTGTTTGCTTACTGTATTTAGCAGCAAATTCCACCAGGAAGTGAAAATGTTTGCCATTCTACACTTCTGTGCAGACACGCACCGCAGCATGGGAACTTGCACAAAGAGATTGTAGCTTTACATCAGGCTCAGGAATTACATATTAGAGAGGAAGCTCGAACTGTATGCCTAGACAGTACAGAAAAAGATGTATGGAGCTCTCTTAATAAGGAGAATAGCAGCAGAAACCTAATGACTGTACCAAAAGCAACACACGGGCATCACCACATGACTTAGAAGAGAATATTCTTGCTTTTGACAGAAGTTCAAGGAATTGCCTGTTCTCAAGTGCTAAACACATCCTCTTGCTTCAGGAAATACATTTAGATAGCTTAGCCTGGAAAAGGTGGGTATTTATTTTCATCAGCACTGAGGGATTGAATGGACTCGCAAAATGAGGCTTCCCTGCTTATTCCAGAGCAATACACCAAAGAAAAGTTTCAGTCTGTACATCTTCAGGTTGCTTAGATGGTGACCTTGGTATTGTAATGAACAAGCTGTGCAGTCTGTGGGAAAGACATTGCTATTTTGCTAGTAGCTGTGCCTTTCTCTTCACAGAAGGTAAGGAGGGTAACTCCTTGTTCTTGTTTGTACATACCACCTCAGCAGGTATAACAAATGGAAAGCAAATGTTAGAAGCTCAGCTGTGAGAAGTTTGTCTGAATAAATCTATGTTTGTACTGAGAATCTTAGGTCAATAGGTCAAAGTGTTTTCAGTGGTGAGTTGATTTTAGGTAACGTGCAAACGTGTTCACTGTAAGAGAGAACCCAGCTGTAATACACACTCATTCAGCAGGATAAGGATCTCCATTTGAACCATGCCATGGCTGCAAATTGAGGACTCCAGCCTGCCCTTTCCCAGCAGTGATGTGGTGGCTCAGGTATCTCCCTGCCTCTGTTGCCGTGGAGATTTTCCTTCCAGTTAAATGATCGAAATTCTCCATTTGGGGGTAAGCCAGAAGCTTGTGGTGCCTCTTGCAAGGTATGCAGAGTTCCAGCTGGGGCTCCCAGTAATAAGGTAACATCTGCTGCACAGACCTGGAAGGGGAGGTTTGTGCTGAGGACATCTGCTCTGTGGGCATAAATAATGACATCCCCACGGGTGAAACTCCCCAGAGTACTGAGGGTCAGCCCAGACTCAGGGAAGCTGTTTCAAATGTGCATTGCAAGCCTGGGGACAGTTTTATCATCGTATACATTTTACAGAGCTGGTAGGCAGAGATTTCCTCCCTGTGAGGAGTGTCTGTGGTAGACAGTTTGCTGAGGTGATAACCCAAATGGGCTGAAAATCAGCGAGACACGTATTAACTTATGGCTTGGCCATTACTCACCGGTTCTCACAGTGCCAGTGTGTAAATGTCCCGGTGACCTGAAGGACTGACTGAAGTTTATGGATCTCTGCATTGTCCATGCTCCAGTTAGACACAGCATTTGCCACTAAGCCTCTGTATAGACATTTCTTTGTGCATCTCTAGGTATACCTGGGATTTTCACAGCTATTTAGCTGTCAACACAACAGAGAAAAATCTCAGGCTACCCTGTACCCAGCTTTTCATGGCACACAAGGCAGAGTTGATCTTGGGAAACTGGTGGAAGCAAGGAGGCTTAAATGGCTTTGCCTGCAAACAGCTACTCAGCACAAACATAGTTATGTTTTGCTGGTAAGGCTGCATGCCATGGTGCAGGCAACAAGGATTTAGAAAAATAAGATAGATCCTCTGGCTGGGAACCAAAGTACCCCAGTATTTTCTCTGTCATGGTCTACAGTTTCTCTCTAGTAAAGCAAAATAGTCAGGTTAAAATTGGTTTGCACCCAGGCAGCTTGTGGCTAAAGCAGACATGGTGTAAAACCAATGTAAACCTTTAGCACCTGCAACCTCCTAAAAGTTTGCATGGGTTCAAAAGCATCTGCATAAATTCCTGAAAGTAAAGGGGAAAAATGTATTGCTTTAGGGCTTTTCTAGCTCAGGTGTCTCTGTACCCCAGTCTGTTCTGCATTGTAGACCTATGTGGAGAGCTCAAGGGAGGTCCTGAAGGCTCCCTTCCCATACGTTTTAAGGTTGTAAATCTGGCTTCTTTGTAAATAAAGCCAAGAGTAAGTCAACTTCAGTACCCTGTGAAACTGCTATAAGAATGAAGTCATGTGAACCAATAATTTACTATCATTCTTTGAAGGCTTTTTGTGTTGTTCATATTATTAGGTGATAATCATGTGCCTCCAGGTGCATATATGTGCATGGATTAAATGCATGTTTAGATTCTTGAACAAATTAGGGCTTAATGGAAAATTTTCTGACCATATTGAACATTAGGTGTCTGTGCTCTAACCCAACAAACACTACTCTCCTCTCAAAGACTGCAGATCACCACTAAAGAGTAAGTCTGCAAAAGCCTCTGTTTCTCTGCTTCCAGTCTCAAGCCCTCTTAAGGCCATGAAATATATTTAAAGTAAAACACAGGCTTGGCCTGACTTTCTCTAAAGAAGAGAATTTCACCCAGAGTGCAGTTTAGCTTTGAAGTGTGACTGTTGAAATAGTAACTTCTTGTTCAAAACACCTTTTCCCTCTCTGTTATCAAAAGTTACACCGACTTCCTCATGAAAACAAGACTTTCCCCCCTGTTTATTTCAAAGCTAACACAGCTACAGGATTCCTGTTCAGAACACCCCTTCAGTCTGTAAAATGTCTTGCTTTTGCTGACACAGTTATGTGTGGGGGCTAATCTCAGTGCTAAATACATGCTTGCATGGGTTTGTTTCTTGTGTCTTAAAATAACTCTGCTCTCTGGTAAAAGCTAGAATGGGGACCTTGCCAAGGTGTTATCCAGGGGAGGGTCTCAAGGAGGAAATCCAACATGAACTTTGGAGTCCAGTTTTGGTTCCAAGATTGGTAGTCAAAATTTTTTTAGATTTTAATTTAAAAAAGCAATGCTGATCAGGCCAGATGGGGAACCTCTGTAAAACACATGAAATCCTCAACCTCTTTTCAGTCCCTTTTCAAAGCTGAATCTATGCGTTACAGTAAATATTTTCAAACCTACTCAGCACTGCCCTATTTTCGCTCCCACCAGGAAAAAAAGAAAAAGGCCACCTCTAAATGTTTGTAGAGAGGTCGAAAACTTGACCATCGAGCCACATAAGCGGCTCCCTTGCTTGGGTAAGAGGAAGGGGGGCCTAGCAGCAGCACAGGTGATTCTGGATAAATTAAGACAATAAAGGCTTTCAGAAAGGAATAGAAAAGGATGGCCATTCAGCCTCTTGGAAGAATTCTGCACTTCACAGTAATGGTAGTTTAATAACAGAAATGTTCTCTGGTATGCAAGTGGGATCTTGTTACACAGGGCTTATTTACTAGGGGGGATTGAATTTCTCTCCCTGTGCAGTGAATAAAGCAAGAGACACATCATTGAAACTAATTCTAGTTCCTTGTTTTTCTCACACTGATTTTCCTCTGTGACATGTTGCTGACACGCTTTTGGATTACAGTTTTGTTTCAGGCATTATCCTTCTCCAAGCTGAGAAAGCTAGTTGTTCAACTTGTGGTATGCCTTGCTATTCTCAATAGAAACGTTTTTAAAGCTCATCTCATAAAATATTTTGGGCTTCCAATATGATATATATTCAGGGGAGTAATCACCTGCCTGAAACATAATTTTTTTTAATTTAATATAAGTTTTCTTCATAATATAGTATAATGTTCCATTAAAATATTGGAAAATCAGTTCTACAAATCTGATGTTTGGGAATGAGCACTAGACTTTGCCATGAGCAAAGAAAGGCTGCCTGGCCTGGATTTTGAAGGGTGCTTAACTCATCAGTGCCTAATGAAGTTGATAAAAGTCTTGCTGCTGACTAGGAAGCCTCTTCGTTTTAACAGGAGAGGGGACGGTCAGGTCAGCCCCTCTGCTGATTTATGGCAGCTGTGTCTGAAACAATACTTCAAGAGAAAAGAGTACCAACGTTCCCTGTCGTGTAGTATATTGGAGCAAAACTACATCAAGGGTGATGTTACTTTCAATAGCTCTGCTCTAAGTGTTAGGAAAAATATTGCTGGCAAGAAAACAATACAGAGAACCTCTAGACTGCTCTTGATAGATGTGGGTAGATTTCAAGATCATCACAACAACTGCTTATTTTAGCCTTGCTTTAAGCCTCCCCAGTTAGGGAAGCATTTAAGTTATAAGACCACACTAGGATGTTTCCTAATTTGAGGTCTTACAGCCTCATTCTGTTTAAAATTTACACAAAATGGTTTTGTTGACTCAGTATGTTGGTTGTTTCTGGCTTTGTTTTGGTTTTGGTTTTGCCTTCTGCAAGGAATGAAAAATATTTCTTTGGGTATAGCCCTGGAATGATCTGTTCTGAATTTCATTTTGACTCATCCAATGAACTAAATCAAACAGTTCAATTATCTCCATCAGTCTAGGAAAGTCTCACAAGAAATGCAAATGCATTCCTGCACAAATGGATAATTGTAGGTTCAGAAGTTTTGCAAACAAATGAAAAAATGGATATTAAGAATCACTGATAAATTTAAAGCTAGATTACAGACCGTTTTAATCAGTGCCAGGAATGTCATGAGTGCATGCTTATTATAATTTGTCATTATCATTAACTGGGCCCCTGATTTGCAGTAGTACTGTACCACAGCTTCAACATTTTTAAATAACAGGTTTTCAGTATCATTCCGTTCTACTTGGGACTAAAAAGCATATGATTTGCTATAGCATAATGTGAAATATTATAATATTATTTCAATTGAACATAATCTCAGCTCTGAATGATGGAAAGCCAAATTCTGTTCTATTGTATCAGTGCAATGGTGAGTAACAACAGGAAATGTGCAGCCAAACTCATTAAAAAACATTTATCTGTATATATACAGTATAAGTATATATATGCAGTGTGTTTATAACCTTTGTATGTTTACACAATGTGGCACTAACCCAAATGTATGTTTACACATAAGCAACGTCATATATGCACCTATATAGGTTTATTTCTATTTGCATATTTACTTTCAATACAAAGATGTCTTACATATCACATAAATAATTTAATGTGGTATGTAATATAAATTCAGATAAGTGAAATACATATATTCAATGGGAAAACATAACGTGTAATCAATAAATAACAAAAGATGTAGGTCTGAGGCTATATGCTTGTATTTTTACTTACATATGTCTTTAGCACAGCAACTTGTAAATTCCTAATAGCTATTAATTTCAAAAAGTTAGTTACTAACCTTCTCAGTTTTTCAGTTACTTTTTCAAGTTCCTCCTGAGCACGTCTCAATTCTATTTCAAGATACTGACGTGTAGAATCAAACTCCGTTTCAAGCATTTCCAGCTTATGGGTAGTGTATGATAGACGCTTTCGTAATTCCCCCTTCTGTTCTTGCAAAGTACTAGAAAAACAAAGATGACAGCTGTAGAATTTAGCTGCTCCCCAAAAGCTTTTCATGATCCACTCTTTGACCAATTCTCTAGAGTATAGGTTGGCATTAAGCCAGAGAAGTGTGCTTAATAATTTGTTTACTGCACTTCGGAAATCTTCTGATTTAGACAGTTGACTGTCTTCCCATCTGTCCTTTCTAGCGGTTTCTTTGCTAATATCTCATTAGCCATAATGGAATGTTTTGTGAAAGAATCCTCATTAAAATACAAAATACAGTCTAGAGTTTGGTTTCACACGGGACCTTTCAATTAGAGTTATCTTAACATACTATGACTGAAGCAGCAGATATCTATAGGGCAGCAACTCTACATAAACTGTGCAAAAATATTTCCTTGCTAATAATCAAAGTTATAATGTATTTTTTGGAGAAAGAAATTTTTTTTTTCTATTTGATTCAATTTCCACCCCAATACCTGGCCACAGAGCTGCTAGGGACATTGTTCAGCATTTCTTCTGGAGAATGGTAATCAATTAATATTATAGTAATTCTAAAGTTATGGCTCTTCCCCCATTTTCCCACTTATTTGGAAGTAAAGGCTTCCCAGACTCAGGTGCGATCCTGAATTTTTCACAGTTTTTTCACAAATAAAGAACTTATACCCAGCTTGTAAGCTACTTTCAGTTACGCTCTCCGACAAACCAAAGCACTAGGCACGGAATTTGGAAAAAGGGTTTTTTTCACTTTATTAACAGTTTTCTCTTTATTTTAGAGGTGACATAAGATAGCATAAAGCAAGGAGATCTGCACAAAATTTTTATCATGAAGGTCAAAGTGCCATCTGCACCCAAATCATCCCTCTGGATTTGCAGCAATAAACTTGGGGATCCATCCTCTCCTTGCTTTACTGGAGCTCGACGGTGAGACTTCAGGTGAGCCAGTCTGCACTTGCCTCAGTTCTTATCTGCACAATAGAGATCTTTTATCCTTGCCTATTTAGTTTTTAAGCTCCTCAGTCTTCTAGCATGTCTGCCAGTGGAACAGCAGGATGGGCTTCCAGTCAGAGCTGGTTTCTCTGGAGGTGACTGTAACTTGGTTCAGACACTGCAGCCTCAGTACTGAGCTGATCCTGTGGCTTCCGATGGGACCTCTGAGGCACTACAGAGCTGGAACCTGCCACCACCTTGAGACAAAAGTGCTACCACGTGATGCACTGTGAATTGCCTTGATTGTTTTTAATCATATGATAAAAATAATTCTTCATAAAAGAATGGCAAATCTTGATTCCCTTTGATGTCAGGTGAGTACTGCCGTCAGCTTCAGCAGAATAATGTTTTGGGCCTCTAATTAAAAAGAGAATTGGGAACAACATGCCATTCTTCAAGAAACACTTCTCTGAGCTGTCTTCAGCGTGACTGCCTTCTTCTCTATAGGCTGCGATAGGAGCTTTGGTAAGTTAATGCAAAAGCTTTACAATTGCTGCTTACTTGATCCATGCAGCTTAGAGCTCAGAAACAGTCTAATGTTTTGCCAACACTGTGCTCTATTTCAATTACACATATTGCGTGGTTATGGTTATACTTAGATTACCACTTGTAGTTATATTCTCTTAAAATAACACATTCTAATTCAGACATTTAATGCAGCTCTAGTTAATGCAATCATTTAGTTTTTGTATTTCACTTGGTGAATAAAAGCCCCCAATTAGCTAGGGAAATGAGACTCTGAACCCATGCTGCTCATTTCTGCGTGTCCTCATTCATGTTACCACATCATAACGCCTTTCACTTGCTCTGCCTCTGTCCTGTTGTTCTCGCTACTCATCTGCTCATCCTGAGAAAGAAGAGTGGTCAGTTTTCCTTCCTGTAGCCTGGCAACTTGGATTTTCTTCTGTGAAGTGGGAGTTACAGTGTCAGAACTGTTTAGAGTGAAAAGAGATTTCATATCAAGTCTGCTGCTGCTCTAAAAATCCAACCACTAGGATTCATACAAAAAGTAGACAGTAGGTCCTCCAGCTATGGTTTTAGATAAAAATGGCCAGGCTGCTGCTGTACGCTGGGCAAGTGCAGTTAATGCAAATTATACCAGATCAGGGGAGTTTTGGCCACAGGCAGTTTGACCTCTGGGAGGAAGAAGGGCTGTAGGGGTACAAATATAGTGGGAATGCTGGGAATGTTGTAAGTCAGTAATAGCTAGAGACTGCTTAACAAAATAGGAAAAAAAGCTAGTGGTCTCCAATAACAGTCTTCTGCTTCCTCATGTAGGTACGTTCTTGCTTTGGGTCTCAGTTGTATGAAGATTAGGTAGGAGCAAAGCACCTGACTCCTCCAGCAAAGTTGCTTCTGCATATACCTGTGGGCCCAGACCTGTCTATGTGGGGAAATTTGGGGTTCAAAATTAGAGTTCTGGGTAAATCTCAATCCTCAGGTGGAAGGCAGTGCTGGTCTGAGATGCCAAAATGTGCTTTGGAATTCAGGTCTGGATGGTTTGCCAAGTTTTGGCAGCCTGAACCTTGTGCTAGGGCTTCAAAGTTTCAGCAAAATTTTGAAGGATAAACTTAACTTCAAGCTCAGCCTTTTTTTTTTTTTTTTTACCTTGAAGTTCACTCTGAAATGTTTGTATTCTTGAATTCTTTGCTTTCAGAGTGGGATTATTCATTCAGTTGAAACCAAGACTATACTAATTAGCTTTACAGAAACAGTCCACATACATGTACTCTTCCACATAATGCTTTGGGTAGTAAAGCGTATCTGTAACTTTGCACAGAATAAGAAAAACCCCCCAGTACTTAAGGCATAAGTTAGACAACTTCAAAATTATACTCATTCAGCAAACCATAATTCTGAAAAAGCTCTACTCACTTCCAGCTAAGCGGGGAAGATGTGATGGCACCCTGAAACCCTCCCAAACCTAGTACAACTCCTGCTTAGTGTGTGCTTTGACTCATCTGATACACACAAAACCAGCTGGCTGTTTTTACGAGGACTACTTATTTTTAGACAGAAACAGTAACACCTTGTTTATGATGGTGTGGGAAAATTACTTTGGGGGAAATTAGAGAGAAGTGGGACCTAATAGAAGCATAGTCTTACAGAAAGCTTTTTCCAGGGTAAAATACAGCTGTCGCTTTCAGGATAGTTGGCACGCATGGAATCTACATCACCACTGCTCCCTAAGCAACACACCCTGCCAGCTCAGCACATGCTGATAGGAGTAATGGAGAGTGGAACACAGTCGAGACACCGAGGTCTTGCTCTATCTTGCTCCCTGCAGAAATGGGAACTTGATGGCACCACACAGCTGATAAGCTGCACAGCAATTGTCGCATGAAGAATCCACAAGATGTCCGTGGCTGAGTCAACTGTTGTGGTGAAATGACTTTCCTCAGATGAAATAATCTCATTGTAATACCAATGTGCACCTCCATCTCAAAGTTACATGCCTCCAAGGTGCTACGACACCTCACTGGGCACATGATGCCAGTCAGTAACAACAGTATGTATGACTAGAGTCACTCAGGCTCCACCTAAATGTGAAGGAAATGGACTAGTCCTGGACTGAAATAAGTCCAAAGGGGCAGAATTGTTGTCTAAACTCCCAGATTACCCAATTCTGATTTAGTGTTCACTAAGTTAGGCCAAGATGACCCACCCTGTAAGTTGTTATGAATGAAGGGACTTCCAATCAAGGGAGTCAGCCTCAGGGAGGATGAGAAACAAAGAACAGATAGTGAGAACACCACCATTATCTAAGTTGTGCAGAAAGAAGTCTTCAAGTGAGGAAAGTTCTGGCTATAAGAAGAAACAGGCTGATAAGGTGTTGCATTCCACTGACATCAACAGAAAATTAGTTGAAAATAGGACAAAGATAATTGTGGGAGTGGGAGATCGCGACCTCCAAGTCAAATAGCTGCCTTGACAGAGGGCAAAACCCCGCTTGAGGAGCATGCATGGTTAGCAGAGAACTTCAGTAGTGCTATCTGAGGATGGGTACTAATTCGCATTAGAAGCGAGAAATTTGTAACCAATCCTGTGTGTGATGAATAAATATGCAATGTACTATGAAGTGTAAAAAGTGGACAAATGAGGGGAGAAGTTAGGGCAGATGCCATTGTAACTTCTGGGATCAGCTGGCAGACTGAACCTGTCTTCTCCCGCACAGGGATGCCTATTGGGTAAGAATCTTTTTCTATGACTTACGCTAGTTGCTGTTAGACATATTGTTTAAAGCTTGCTTGCAGTCAGTGTATTTACCACCAGCAATCTTCAAACCTTATTCTGTCACAAGTTTACATTAATAAAGAGCGTTATTCCATAAACTGTTAGTGTTAATCCTTCGTGGGTGCTAGCAGTTGCCGGCAGTGGGTAACATGTTCAGATAAAGTGGGAAGACCTGCTGAGGGGTCCCCTGATGCTGTTGGCACATTTTCCCTGAGCCAGTCAGTCAAATCGCCCTCCAGTCCAGTGGGACTGCTCAGTGAGGGAGTCCCTGTAATGGGACACTCGTTGGGCACAAGGGTCTTGGTTTTCCTGGGGCGCTGATAGACAGATCAAACACCCAGGGTCGAGAAAATCTCCCTTCCCCCCCCTTTCATGTGACGGATGGGATTACTGAAGATGTAGTAGTAAGTAAATAGCAATTAATCATTATTAAAATACAAGTTATTATACAGAAAGGTAAAAAATTTAGAAACAAAGAAATTGTGTTCTGACAAGAATATGCTGAATGGTAGGAAACACAGCCACTTTATGCTGTGTTGTGCGTTTTGCTTTTGCAGTCTGGGTTTTTCATAAGAAGTGCTTAATTTTGCTGTGTGCCCCTGTAAATTTAGTAGTGGTAATTTAGATAGTGCTGAAAAGAGGGAAAAACCAAAAAAGTAAAAATATGGAGTCAGAAAGTCAATCATTTTTTTCCCTGTTCTCCAAAACAACCAACTCCATAAACTAGCTGCATATTATTTCTGCTTGTCACACACCAGTTAATTAGAAAAGTTTACTGCACAATTTTTTTAATGCTGGTAAATCAGAATATCATAATTCATATTTTATCTTCCATGGCTAGTGGCTCCTCATGATTCTTTATTTTATATCTATATCTATATCTATAACTACATATCTAAAACTAAGAAAATAATTACATGGAAAAAGTACAGCCAGGAGAAAGGAGAGGATTTATTTGCAAATAAAAAATATTCTCTGGAAATCTGGTACTGCTATGTCTTAGAAAACACAAATCCTGTATTCCATGGACTTCCTGAAACTCTGACAGCTGGGAGGAGTGTGGAATTACAGGAGGGGTTCAAAAATCCTGTAGAGTAGGACCTTTTCCATAAGTGGTTTTCTATTTCTTCTACTGATCTCTAAAGTCCTGCTCCTGTGACAACCAGTGGTTTGCAAGTCATTACCCATTTTGCTTCATTAAAGTATTTCTCTAAAAACAGGGACAGTAAGTACAATACTAAATATTGAATATTTAGACTGGTGAAATAAAGCCTCTCAAGGGAAGCTACTTTAAAGGTTATTAAAAACAGGTCTTCAGACTTTCCAAAGTATTATTTTCATCAATTAGCTCTGTTTATAATAAAAAATATAAAATAGATATGAAAACACATATTGGCATAGAAATTTGTGCCCACAAAAATTTAAGGCTGCAGTAATTGCCAGGTTTGGAGCTGCTCCTTGCTGGGGACTTTGAAGCCTTTTTCCCTCCGGCAGTGCTCCTACGGAGAGATGCCAAGCCTTTGTTGAATCCTGTTGCTGGAGTTGACCCCCAGCAACAACTCAGAGGCTGTTCAGGGGAGGTATTACCAGGGCAGAGTTAGCACTGCTCAGGCTCTACATGTAGTGCAGAGGTCTGTTTTACAGGAGAAAGATGAGAAGGCTGTGCAGGCAGGTTCAAGTTCCACCAAATACTCCTGGTGTTTTTTTCCTAGCGTTAAAAGTTTGCCATCCCAGCTTGCACGAGGGTTGAAGCAAAGAGATGTTTGCATTTGTGGTGTCACCTCACCCTCTCCGACAGACCCTGTCCCCAAAGAGTAGTGAGTGATATTTCTCACTCAAAATGGATATTTTTTTCCCTAGATGTTCCGGCCAGCCTGTACGTTATGCTGAGCGCTGGTGCCACTCTGCACAGCTTCAGCCCCAGGGAAGGGTGCACAGGTTGGTGAGCATGATGGAGAGTGACAAAGTCTGCCAACCTCAGCCTGCAGCTGTTGGTCAGGATTCATCTGTAGTGCTGGCTGGAGAAGCACCAGGTGAATGTATTTTCGCTACAGCATTTCAGGCAAAGCTGAGATGCCACGTGGCAACAGCCTATTCTGAGGAAGGTGTGCTAGAAAATAAGCAGGTTTTCATTGTACCTGTCTGATCTTCTGCTGGCTCACCTGCCCGGTAGTCTGATGGCAGAAAAGTGCTGGTGTGCAACGCTGGGGCTGTTCAGCTGCCTGGAGGCTGGCACATTTCTAGAGCCTGTTACCCTGGTATGGCCCAGAAAGAGGGTGCTCCCGGAGCTGTTACGCCCTGAGAGTTGATGTCTATTGGGCTGCTCCATCGGTGGAGTGTCCTGGAAATCCCACGTCTCCACCTTGCTGGTCAAACTGCTTCAGCAGCACTTTTACATCTGCTTGCTACCCCAGGGCCTTGCTTTGTAGATGAGTCTGCATTTTTTTTAAAAACCAGAGCAAACCCATTTTTTGAACTATTGAAATTCTCCCTGAATGAACTGATTATATTCATTCACACAGCTCTAGGAGTGAGTAAAACAAAATATGATTAATGGTGTTTAGGAGGGAAATTAGCAGTGAAAGGAATGCAAAACAAGGGCAATATAGACGCTCATGTCAAAACTACTGAAAAATCATATCAAAGGTTCTTATTTCTCTGTAGTGAAACAAGTTTTAATGTACCTGTGAAATCCTAAGTGAAGCTAATTGTATTTTGTGGGTAAACATCCTGCCTTGGGAGAAGGAATGCGTAAATTGGAATTAACTGGACTGGGGTTTGGGGCTCTGAGTCTTGTACTTGGCTTTGACAAACGTGTCTTGTGTTACACTGGCCAAGCGAGTTAGGGCAAGACGGACCCAGCCAGGAGCAAATGGCAATACTGCTGGGCAGCTCTGGTTCCTGTTCGTGGTCAGTGATGATGAGCAGGTACTATTAGGATGAAATTAATATGACCTATTTTAGAAGCATACTTTTAGATTAGGTAATGCAAATCTGCAAGTACCCATTTCTGTTAATTACAGGGGGAATCTAGTCAAGTAGCTCAGATGTAGATGACTGCATCTCTTCAGATAACCCCCCTCCTTCCTAACTCAGTACTGTGTGTATGACATGAGTAATAGTATTCCCTTTCTTGTTTGCTTAGATTGCATGGCGGCCCACAGAAAAAAAAACCACTAAATGCTTTTAAAGCGTTTATCAGATCTGTTTCGTGTTTGCAATATGTCACATTCAAAAAAAGCCTTCATAGGATCAGGAATTTGTGAGCACAGAAGGAAATCTTAAAAATATGTTCTGGAAAAATTTAAAAAATATATGCTGGAACTGGATTTCAAAAGCATCTTTTCTTCTTCTACCCTGTGGGTTTTTATCTAGGGAAAAGTTAAAAACCAGTCAGCCCTGTACAGGTGTTTGTGGTGAAGGAGTCTAAAGAGCAGGAGAGGGTCTCTGGGAATGGCCGAGGGACCACCTGTGAGCCGAGCCATGCATGCCCACTTAGACAACTGATGACAGCCAGGAGCAGTGACCTGGTGGGCAACCAGGGAGCCTGGGGCCAGGTTTGTGCACCTGCATTTCTGGAAGTGCTTTCCCAAGAGCGTGAAGCTGCTGTGCACCTCTGCAAACAGATGGACTGTTTGGCTCCAGGAGAGCAAAGAGCCACATCCCTGGTTTTGTTTCCCATCTCTGAACGGAGCCTATCAACACAGCGATGAGGGCGGTCATCCAGGCAGGAGGCAAAGCCCTGGGGTACCTCTTAGTGACATACAGCTTGCACCCCAGGGAGCAGCAAGCTGGGGATGAAGGGCTCTGGGGATGTTTGCAGCTAGCAGAGATCCCAACGGGTCCTCAGTTTCACTGCGTTGCTGCTCAATGGAGTTGGACTGCATTGCCAACTTGACGTTAGGGATACCAGGGAATTCTGGTTTCAGCAGCTCCTGCTGATACGTGGCTGGGGGGTGTCTGAATTACCCAGGACCTTTTATTCCAGTACAGCTCTGCTGCTGGTCATGGGGCACGGCTCAGGCATGGGTCACGCCAGGTCTGCATGCTGCCCAGGGTGGATGTGCTGCAAGAAAGGCACCCAGACCTTGGCTTAGGAGGAATAGCTTCGAGATGATAGCTGTGTCATTGAATCTGACCCCTCAACAATGTTTGTTAGATTTGTAGTTATTGGGAAATGAAGTCCAAGCATTTTATAAATGTTTTCTAGATTAATGAAACATCTTTAATGAAGCAGTAATTGGATTTCTATGTTAATCAAGTTTTGAATATGCGTTACATGCTCAGGGTAACCATTTCAAAAGGGTAATGCCAAAATTAACTTCCTTGTCTGCAGCTTTTGTGGCTAACCTTGTGCTTGCTCCGTCTGATTAGGAGGGGGATGGGAACAAATTACAAACTCTAGATCTGGATTCTGAGAATCCACTACGGACTTGAAATTAGTTTTATTGGGGAAATAGATTATGTTGCTGCAGCTCAGACCCAGAGCCCAGTCCACAAATCCCAAAGCTCTTGTGCTCTTTATTCAGCAGCTTCATTTGTACCCAAACAAATGCCTCGGCGAATATGGATCCAAGTTCTTCAATAAGCATTTTCCTATAAATCCAGGCTCATGCACACTTTGTTCAGCTCACTTATTTTTTTGCAAATTTTCACCAGGGTCTGCCAGGGTGTTTTTAGCTACAGCACATCCACCAAATTTCTCCATTACTTTCAAAGAAGTTTGTTAAATATTTGAAACTTTGGAGTATGAACAGTTTGCCTGTCAAATTGCATGCAGATCTTTCCTTCCTGTAGATATATATACACATATACAGATATATACATACACATATATAGATAGATAGCTTTTGGAGGGGTTTTTACTTGCAAGTATTAAACTGCTTGAATTTTCTTTCCAGTACTCGTTTTCAAAATAAACAACCTGAAGCTGGGTTTGGATTGTGAGAGGGAAGGCCTGTACATATGTTTCAGAACAAATGTGTGGGTGATCCAAATCTGGAGCTTAGATAGTTTCCAGATGACTGATGGGCCCATAAAACAAGTAATCCAGTCCTTTTCTTAGGTTCCAGACATTCTGGCAGAATTTAAACCAGAGAAGAGGGGATGCTGTATCAGAAACATTAGAGAGAGTCATTTGGAATGGAAGGCGGGGGGGTGGGGGGGGGGGGGTGAGGGGTGGAGATGTTTAGCAGTGGAAGTCCAACGTGCTATAGGACAGATCCTTAACATGACAGCCTATTTACAGCACCTGGAAAGCTGATACAACTGCCTTAAAACAGAATTATCGCTGGATTTCTGAAGGCAGCTTTTCCTCACTTAAGATGTGAATATCTGACTCTTGTGTAATTTGCATAATTAAAAATTCAGACCAGGCAAGAGATATTATATGGTAAGTGTGTCTAAACTGTGCTGGGCTTATTTGTAAGAGGTAGAAAAGAGACATATCTCCTAAAAATAAAACTGAATTATGTTTCGGTGATATTGACCCAGCAGTCTTTCATTGCAGAAGTGGTGACTTCTATAACAAGTATCCGAAGCCCACAGACATATCTATCCAAGAATGTTCATTATTAACTGTAATATGAGGCAATTAAGATACGAAAATTCAGTTACATGTTGACATGCAAAAACCCTTAGAGGACTAGCTGTCAGGACTGAGTTGTCTTAAGTGAATGCCATTATTGTCAGTGGAACGTGGTAAGATTTTTGAAATATGCTTGTAATAAAGGCATACAAATTGTCCTTTATTTAAAGGTACTATCCATAACCTAAGGCTCTGAATGGATTGAATAGAAATACCATGAATAAAATTACAGCTTTCAGAAATAGACACTGAAGGTGTTTTGATTATTTAAAATGAAGTTTCTTCAGCAGGCAATTGTGATTCCCCAGTGTGCTGAAAACTGCAAAGGGCAAATGAAAATGAACAGTGGGAATCCAGACCTGCATCTAGGGAGCCAGAGCACTGAGAAATCAAGGGTGCAGAGCAGCTCATGGAGAGGGAAGAACATGGACTTACAAAATGGGACGTGCACTGTCTACCCCAGGCAGCTGTGCTGGCCAGCCCAGCACTGTGCTTGGTACAGGGCTGCACGGAGACCGAAAAGCTGTGCCAGCTCTCTGAGGACTCGTTTAATACCTCTGCTAACTTGATTTGGATCTGGAGTCTTCACAATACTTTTCTGTTTCCTGTTAGCAAGATGACCACTTCTGCTTATGAGACATTTTTGAGGTTAAATACCTGAGCGTAGTCAGGCTGGCTGTGTGTGAGAAATGAATGCAGTGCACCGCGAACAAGCAGAAGCCTTGTGCCCAAATTCAAAGGTGACTGAAGCAGAGAGAAACAGTGGAAGCAGAGGAAGCTGTTATGGTCTCTGCCTTCTTCCCAGCTGCCTCCTAGTGCCTCTGTGTAGGCTCTTCTTAAAGGCTGTGGAGACCAACTGATTTCAGCTCTGGCAGGAAGGCTCTTAAAGTCAGTGGCTTAAACGCAAACTGTTAGGTCCAGTAAGTGATCCTACAGAAGTCTGAATAAAGACTGTCCCTGTTCAATTTGTTTCTCTGTGTTGCTGGAAAACGAAGGGGTGAACAGGTGGAAGATAAGGTTGCAAAAGAAGAAAAGCACTCAGTTGAAAGAGGAATACATGTTTTCTGACTCATTCTCTTGAGGTAGGAAGAATACGTTTATTTTCTCCGAGAGAGGACTCTGCTCATGTTCATGCCCTACTCCAAATTGTCTGCATTGTCTGAATGTTGCCTAGTGCTCTGGCTCACACCTGAAATGAGTCAGCTGGTGAGGCTGGGAGGGAAGGGAGCTGAATTCTGGCATGGCAAACTTCAGGCAGCATTTGTACAAGAGCAAAGACATAACGACCCTGACCATTGCTAGGGGTGAAGGGATCTTCACACTGCTTGTAAGCCCAGGCTCTGCTCTTGACAGGACTCTGGAAGAAGGTGCATCTCTGTAAGAGCCGCTATTTTCTGGCTTTCCAGAGGCGGATATGTTTGCATAAATCACTTGGCTAGAAGAAATGGTGAGTTACAATGTAAAGTTGCAGGGTGTGAAAGGATAAGAAAAGCAGCAGAAAAGGCTGACTGCAACAAATGCTTCTTGCTGTAACAAAGCCTATAGGGGGGCTGCCTCACACAGAAAGTGAAGCTGTTGAACAGACATTGCCTGTTTTTTAATGTCTGGCAGACTCCTGGATGCACAGCATCTCACTAGGGAATACAAACTACTAAGCAGTGATGAGAAAGGAGGAAAAAAAAGAGTGGGATATTGAGAAAGTGAGGTAGCAAAATTAGAGATAGACTTCAATTTATGATTTGGAAGCCAAAGAGAGCTCTCCAGGCCACTGAGCAAGCTACCTTCCGTTGCAGCATCTCTCCTTACAGCTTCGAGTGGCCAGCTTCTAGATTGCCTTGGTTTGTAGTCACAGATAAGCACTCCCTCTGGAAATTACTGAAAGCAGCCTGCCACATCAGCTACAAGCTTATAAAGTTATATTTTAATCGTTTTATTAAACCTTTCTCACTTTAGCTTTTGTCTGTTTACCTTCCTGATTCATCTTGATCAAGCTGTGCTGGAACAGGACTGTGGTTCCTCCTGACTCATGCCGTTTATTTGTAATAGGACATGTAATGAGAATGGGTGAAACCCACTGCCCAGAAGCACGCTGAAATTTATCTCACTCTTTCTGTTAAAGGACTGAGGCTGGAGGTGTGATAGGGGAGTACTGTAGAAATGTGCTTTAGTAGTAGGGAAAGAATTTTGTTCCTGTTTCATTCGGTATAAAGCATCCAGACATAGGCTGATGGACAGAGGTTATCATCTCTGTTCTCACCTTAGCTATTTCCTTCTTTTCCCAATCCTTTTCTCTTTCCTCTGATTTGAAATTCACTTTTTGGGCTCAAGGGACTCATTTTGGTGGGCTGGCTTAGCACTTCTGTCAGAAAGGTTATGCTAAGCATCTCAAAAAATTAAATATACTCTTTTGGCTCCAAGACCGGTCAGACAGAATTACTACTGGACTGGGACTGAGGGGAGAAGGAACTGAAGATGCCACTGCTTTTTTCCTTTATAAGCAGTGTATATGATCTCATTTGGGTAAATTACTGAATTTTCTTTTTAATTGTATCTGGTGACAGTTGCGTTCTGATCTTCTTTTGTGACAGAAGTCCTACAATACAGAAGCTCATGGTTTATGTATAACTTGAATCCATAGGTGCTTGCCTTTAAAAAAGTGCCAGTGCTTGCCAGACATTTTTACTAAAGAGTATAGGAGATAATGCTGCTCCTGCTTAGAGCGAGGCACAGCACTGACCCCTCAGATGCTTTCCGTGTAGGTGCAGTCAGTTCTACTGTAGTCTCTGTTCTTTATCATCTAGTTCCCCCATCACACACAGCTGTATGATATTACTAAAGTGACATGCCATGGAGGTGAGCTCTAGGGACTTTTTGGAAGGTTTTCTAGTAGTAGAACAGATCGCTGGTTTATTAACACAAGCAAACAATTAAATTAAATAAATAAATACACTTATTTAATAAATTGATTAAATAATACTCCTTACCCTAGACACACCCAAATTCACAGCGGTGCACAGGTAATTCAGATTCTGAGGGAACTATTACTACACACAGACTCACGTATAGGGTGTTGAACAGGAACAGTAAGGGCTGTCAGCTGTTATCTGAATGAACTTCTTTTGCCTGAATGTTTCAAGATATTTTTAGTTTTCCTACAATAACAAATGATCCTCGGCTCTCTGATCAACTTGATATTACAGCAAAAGAAGAAAAGGAAGGAAAGAGAAAGGAATTGCCATCTGTCGTCTTTGGCTAATTATTTAGAGCCCTACATTGTTTTGTACACTGCAGCACACTATTTTAGGACTTGTTAACTGAGAAGTCTTCTCTGCAAGAGTATAAATGAGTTCACCTCTAGCAGGTTCCCCACTGCTCAGCATGTTGTGCAGTCATTTCATACAACCTTTCTCCCAAACTAATGTCAAGATTTATCAGTTCAGTCAAGTCTGTTTTATCCCGCTCCCTCAGCTGAACTGGCTTTTCAGTGTACGACTGTTTTGTTACCTTTTTAGTGGGTGTATAGGGAAGGAGAGGGAAAAGGACTGCATTCCTCCAAACTCCTGTTAGCAGTGCAGCACCTTGGCATTAACTTTTCCGTAGTGTTTGGAGTGAACCAGTAAATGAAGGAGCTCTGTGTAACCGTGGAGGGGCCAAATCAGGCACCAGGTATTCCTCTGGAAAAAATGCTTGCACTAGTCATGTGAAAATCAATACTTAATGTACGACTTCCAAGGGCACAAAAGAGCCCTCTGCTTCCACCTGCCCTGCAGACATAGCACCCCAAGGAACCACGTAGAGTGAGGAAGCAGCTTTGTTATTACAGACTTTCCCAAAAATGTCTCTTGTGCCCTGAGATGTGGATTACATAAACAGACACCCCACCCCCCTCCTTTTTTTTTCATTTTCTTTTTTCTTTTTTTCTTTATAACTTAATTACTTTGGCATTCTGGGTGAATTGAGATTTGGTTTTGTAACTCTCTTGCTGAAATTTTCCTTGCTTTCTCATTAGTTTTTTAAAGGTTAAAGCGCATCAGGGTGGGTAAAATAGAATCTATCCTCATTTTGTAAGTGCTGACAGTTGTCATACTCACTATCTTTCATTTTCACAAACAAATGGTTTTGTTTTCTCATTCCTTCAGCAAGCTGATATTTTTCGATATAATTGGAAAGCAAGTTTTCAGATAAATTTGTAAAATCTAGATAAGTTGAAATAGTGTGATTAAGATTTGAGTTAATCAGCAGGAAAGAAATAAGCAAGCTTTCAGGAAATACTAAAATCTCTTTAAAAATTTAGATCCTTGTGAGATCTTTGAAAAGCAGGGAGAGCAATGAAAATTATCTATCAATGGCTGTTTATTTTTTTTTTATAAAATGGCTAAGTAGCCTGAGGTAAACTCCCAGATTTGTACATTTTAAGCTTTGGTATACTTGGAGATAAACTGCCTTGGAAATAAATTGTGGTATTGTTCTCCAAAAGAGTAAGCTTATTTTCTTTTGAAAGCAAAAACTACAAGTGGACAGTGATGGTAGAAAAAAAGAAATTTTTTGTTTAGGAAGCCCTACAGAAAGGTTACTAAATGTCATCCTAAGACTCTGAACTTCCTCACAGGCATCTATTTAAAAACACCACATAAGATCAAACTCAGTAATTATACTGTGGCTGAATGAATTTGTTCCAATTTTAAAAGACTTCCAAATATTCAATCAAATTGGAATCAGGGTCAAAAATTTTGAGAAAAAGCTTTATATGCCCTGATTATATTTCACATCACTGGTCATCTTCTGGTTTTAACAAGGACAAGCAGCAGACCATAGCTATTTTTGCATCAAGCTCATCTAAACACAGGTAAGAGTGCATGTGCAGAGTCCCAGGGGATTGAAAAATAGGAATTCAAACCACTTTTCCAAGACTGTTGTTTTTTTCACTCCACAGAGCGTAGACTGTGCCAAAAAATACCGAAAGAATCTCACTTACATCTTTCCTACAGTACCAGCACTCTTAATATGAAAATTCACACACATTGTTCAAAGAAAATCAATAGACTTCAAGATGGTTTAGTGATGGACTTGGCAGCCCTGGATTAATGGTTGGACTTGATGATCCCAAAGGTCTTTTCCAACCTAAATGAGTCTATGATTCTGTGATTCTGTAAGGCAATCTAAAGCTTAGCTTGTCTCTTTTATCTAATTACTTACATTGAAATATATTTCAATATTTCATATGGCTTTGAAAGCTACAGGATCAGTGAATGACATTTCTTCTACATACCTGCCACTTGAAATAAAGTCAAGCAACAAAGAACAAAGGGTATATTCAGGAGAAAAGCAGAAGAGAATCTAAGCAAAATATGGAAAAAGCTTATACTGTGTACTGCATAGGAATGTAAACTAGAATTAGTCGTAACTTTCAACATCTCTGTACCTATAACATTGAAAAAATCCTATCTTCAGGAGACCGAAGATTAATGTAAACCTGATAAAGGAGAGAGAATATATACATACCAGCAATTAAGAAAGGTGGGTGTACTACCCAGGTAACTGTGCCATCAACAATGAAATGCATTGCGTCTGTATTATAAGAACTAATCCATCAGAAAAAAATATTAAGTGGTAGTAGGCAGCTGTGGATTTTGCAGCTTCTTACACAACTTTCAGTTTTATACACGTTAATAACAATTATTACAGGCTTGGCTGTGGCAAGCATCTAGAGTACTATAATAAACAGATCTGCTGTTATTCCCCTAGTTCAGAAAACATAGCGCAACTGAATGATGAGAGACTACAGACTGACATGAAGAAATGAAACATTTTTATGGACATCAGAAAGTTAGAAAGAAAGCATAACTTCACGAAACATCACTTATTAGTTACCTGTCCCAGAGAGTAGGTGAAGATTTTGCGAGCCTGCCCTGGAGAATTCTAGGTTGCCATAGGCAGGTTGGCACCCAGGAATTTCGTACCCTGTAGCATGAATAGAGGATAAACCATGGCTAGGTATGGCTCATAAGACATACGAGTGATAACCTAGCTAGATTTGCTGCATATAAGTAGACTATGGCATAATTTGGTAGTAATTAGTATTCAGGATATCTTACTTTAAAGCAGTATTAAAACTACAAGACAAGGTGATGTTACAGCACATACATTTAGTGATTTTCTTGTATGACTATTGTAGGTCAGAATAAGCAATTATAATTGATTTTATGATGGCTGTAAATGGGTGCCACTCCATCTACTTTACTGGAGAAGCATTTGGTCTTAAGATTTGTGAATCAAGCCCTTATACGTTTGCATTGTAAAAACATCAGATTAAACAAATTTATGCTTCATTGAAAGAGGGTCAGCAAAATTCCTTCTGAGCACCATAGTGAGAACATGTTTAACAGCACTAATTAAATCTGGGCTGAGGTTCAAGTTCCACATACCAGGTTCCATGCACATCTACCAGCAGCAGAACAATAGCTGCAAAATATTTGCTAGAAATGAAAAGCACAAAGAGAAGCATTCTGAACGAGCAATATAAGCTATGAATAACACACAGCAAAAGCAGATCCAGAGCCCAGGAGAAGGCCAACAAGGCAGGCAAATCAGCAATGAGAACAGTTGCCCAACAGGAGCATCAAGCAATGCTGGTAAGATTCAAAACGTTCTGTTCAGTCCTTAGTCAAGCAAATTCTCACTCAAGCCAAAGGTGTTTTTTCCTGAGTAAAATCTGAGTAAGGACTACAGTATTTGGCCACGCAGAATACCTCATACAGTGTCTCTGTGTTCCTTTGCAATAACAGAAATGCCACATAACATGCCTTGAAGGATAAACGCAATAAAAGATCAGTTTTTCCTCGCTGAAGCATATTCATATTTATGAATCAGAATTTTTGCGTAAGCTTTCTCTGTGGTCAGTGATCACTAGACATGCAGAAAACCCTACCTTCCAGTATTCATCATCAGTTACCAGTGGGTACTTGAAAGTAGAGACCTTCTGGACTGTGAACAAATCTTTACATAGAGGAAACATTTCAGGAGCCACAACTGTGCTACAAGAATCTCAATGTTTATGGGAAAGGAGAACCCTGCTGAGTCTCTTTCCACTGCTGTAAGTCCACCCTGGGACCAGTTTCATGTTAAGAACCATTGGCAGCAAGATGATGCTCTTTAAGGCACTGTGAGGAAAAGCACTAAGTGAATCCCACCATGTTACTCTAGTTGTACCACTGAGTTGTTCATTGAATAAGGAAGGAACATTTAAGTGTCTTTTAACTTCTTCCATCCTGGACTTGGATTAAGTATGTGAAGACACCCAGGGACAAACAGAAGAAATGAAATGGCCAGAGGTTTAGGTGTTGTCATCACATGAATTTACAGCAATATTAGCTTTAAAATCAAAGTGGAAGTGAGAATAAATCTCTGCAATCTGTAAAACCTCGGTGTTGTTGGTTCTTCAGTGAACTGTCAATATTACTTTGGATTATGTATCTCTCACAGTTTTTCTGATGTTCTCAGACTGCATATCTCATAATCAGTAGGTGTGTAGTTATTTCATACATACCGGTTCTGCAGAACTTCACTATGTATTTTCATTCTCAACTATGGGTGTCAGAAAAACAGTCCATTGTTGGAATACAGATTTGAAAATGGTCTGTAGCTGGCTCTCCATTTTTTATCTGCATATTTTTAGGTACAAAATTGTAAACTGCTCCAAAAATTCAGATCTTTGAAATTTTAACTTTGAAAAAAAAAATCAGTGAATTCAGCCACAGTCTTTTCCAGAACCAGCAGAGATTTTTCAAACCAGTGAATACTTTTTGCATATTTCCCCACACTTCACTGATAAACCCTCCATAGTAGTTTTTTAATGAAATAACAAAATGTGCAAATTCTGAGATGGATGGAATGAAAATATCGGGCTTTTCAAGGCCACAAATTTAATGAAGTGGGGGCTCATGGAGCAAAGAAGCCATTTGAGCAGGGAGAAATCTCTGCTGTCTTGAGATCCATTACCAGCCTTCTTCCACGTAGTCTTAATCTAACCTGTCTCATACCTTTTACTGATACGTAGCAAATAGCTTTGCTGTAGATAATCTTGACAAAACATTTTCAGGCTGTGAGGCTGTGAGATGTTTTGACAGAGGGAAGGGGTCTGAATTCCACTTTAGCTGTTTGCTCAGTGTTTTTCCTGACATCTTTTCCATAGTACGTCCCATGTAATTGCTCCATAAATGAGCTAATGCAGAGAAAAGCTCTCTGCTCTAAATGTGGTGGGTCTTTCAAAAGTTCCCCAAAGGGATTTAATAACATCCTGTCTCAGATAATCAGTGTCAGTTGTAGTCAGTCTAATCACATTCTCATGTGCAAAGTTGAAAAATAATTAGTAACTGTAAGATTTATTTATTTGCCTGATATACAAACACGAAAATTAATTTTTCAGCTTCTGCAATTTACATGGGATATTATTTTATCATTGAAAAATTAGAAATCAGAAAAACATACATACATTTTTGTCTAAAGCAACTGTAATTTTAAAGGGAACAAAATGGAAAAAGTTCCCAGTTGTTACTGTGTTGTTTCCTTTCCGAAACAACAGTTGTAAGAAACTTGTAAGTATTGAAAATAATAAACAAGCTTATCTAAAAAGAATATTGTATAGTCACAGTATGCAATTAGTAGTTTACTACAGGAAAAATACTAGTACCTAAAACCTGATGATAAAGTGTTTCAGATCACAAAACTTTGGAATTTTTTACTTTGCCAAAGCATGGTAAAGTAACTCATTTTCCTCTTCTTTCTGCAGAACTTCCCTTATCCCTTACTGACGTGATTGAGACCAACTCATGTCAAGCGAGTTTCGAATTTAGGCATACTGTTGTAATAGTCTGTTTCCTTGTCTTGCCCTAGAACATGCAGCGTGTAACTTCAGATATTGTCTGTGGCTCATCTGACAATAATCACAGAGGATGCTTACAGACCTATAGCCAGTTTGAAAAAAAATAAATTAGAAAAGGTGGATTTCTCAGTGAAACATGATCAACACTTTATTTCACTGTCTAGAGATGAGCAAGTAACAATTCATCAGTTTTGATGGCAGATGGTGATTGAGCCACTGTGCCTGAAGCAGACTCATACAGACCACTTTGTGTGTTTAAGAAATACTGTTATGAGAAAAGTAAACACCATGCCCCTTATACTCCCCTCTCCTTATTTCATAGGTGAGTAAAATTTATGGTGTTTGATATATGTAAAGATCCCTGGTTCACATACTACTCCTCAAAAACACTGCTCTTTTTATGGTAGGTGTATTGGGTTTGCACAGCAAGACTGGGGGTGGGTGGGCTGCAGGGGTGGCTTCTGTGAGATACTGCTGGAACCTTCCCCCATGGCATCAGCCAGCTCCAAGATGGACCTGCCGCTGGCCGAGGTTGAGCCCATCGGCAACGGTGGTAGTGCCTCTAGGAGAACATAGTTGAGAGTGAAAAAAGTTGCTGCACTGCTACAACTGCAGCTGGAGAGAGGAGTGAGACTATGTGAGAGCAACAGCTCTGCAGACACCCGGGTCAGTGAGGAGGGCAGGGAGAAGATGCTCCAGGTGCCAGAGCAGAGATTCCCCTGCAGCCTGTGGTGAAGACCATGCTGAGGCAGGCTGTCCCCCTGCAGCCCGTGGAGGTTAATTGTGGAGCAGATAGCCACCTGCAGCCCGTGGAGGTTAACGGTGGAGCAGATATCCACCTGCAGCCCATGGAGGTTAATGGTGGAGCAGATATCCACCTGCAGCCTGTGGAGTACCCCATACCAGAGCAGTTGGATAGACCCAAAGGAGGCTGTGACCCCATGGGAAGCCCACGCTGGAGCAGGCTCTTGGCAGGACCTGTGGACCCATGGAGAGAGGAGCCCAGGCTGGAGCAGGTTTGCTGGTGGGGCTTGTGACACCACAGGGGACCTATGCTGGAGCAGGCTGTTTCTGAAGGACTGCACCCCATGAGAGGGACCCAGGCTGGAGCAGTTTGTGAAGAACTGCAGCCCATGGGAAGGTTTTATGTTGAAGAAGTTTGTGGAGGACTGTCTCCTATGGGAGGGACCCCATGCTGGAGCAGGGGATGAGTGTGAGGAGCCCTCCCCCTGAGGAGGAAGGAGCAGCCCAGACAACGTGTGATGAACTGACTGCAGCCCCCATTCCCCAGCCCCCTGAGCTGCTGGCAAGGATGAGGTAGAAAAAATCAGGAGTGAAGTTAAGGCTAGAAAGAAGACAGGGAGGTGGTTTTAAGATTTTGTTCCTCATTATCATGCTCTGATTTGATTGGTGATAAGTTAAACTAATTTTCCCCCAATTGGAGTCTGTTTTGCCCATGATGGTAATTGCTGAGTGAGCTCCTTGTCCTTATCTTGACCCACAAGCTGGGCAGGGGAGTGATAGAGCATCTTTGGTGGGCAGCTGGGGTCCAGTAGGATACACATGGTTCTTTTACAAATGCCAGTGCAAATCTGAATGATTTTTCTGAAATAATGTATTTTTCAGAAGTTGGGGAATTTAATGGTTGCTTCACTTGTGAGTAGAGGACTTAGTGAACAGACTTCAGCAGTCTCTAAGCAAAAACCACCCCAAATCTTGCATCTGTAAAAGGGAGAATGATTTTCTGTAGAAAGGATGTGTTCTGGTATGATTTTTGCTTAAACTCAATGCTGTTTAAGACCTAAAGGAGATTTGAAAGTCACCCTTAAACTGGGTTGTGCTATTATGATTTCTGTACTTGCCCAATTTAGCCCTATTTTACCCCAATATGAAGAAGTTAAGCACAAGAACAGCTATTTTTGCTTCTGTTAACACCATGCAGTTATTTCAAGGGCATGCTTTTATAAACACTAATAACCCTAGATGAAACATTGACAGAGCAAGCTGGAAAACCACAGGGACACCTTGGAACATACTGTCACGACTCTACCTCCACATCCCATTCTCGTTGAAGAGGCACGTGGCAGTGATGCTGATTTAGCACCACAGACTTGCAGGGTGCTGTCAGCTGCACTTGCTACCTATTTTCCTACTACTCGTGCCAATGTAGGTAACTGGCTGTCATCTCCACAGAACAAAGGCTGGAGCTAATGTCAAACAATCCATTTTCTGTGAGGGGGAGGCAGTTCTATTCCTGGAGTTACCCAGATCTATGACCACAGAATTAAATAATGTAAAACTGCTGCAGGGACTGCAACAATACATCTTAATGAATATTTTAAATATAACTCCCTCATTGAAAAACAGGGTCCTATAAAACCATGCATCCTCCCAATTGCAGTAATCTGCATCAGACTGGAAGAGGATCTCCACAGTGCAGACACAGATGCTAACAGAGTACCTGAGAACACAAGGAGGCTGCGAATATCCATTGAGCAGAAAAGGAAGATGAGGACACTTGTTATCAGTGAAGATAATACTCATTTTCTGACAGTATAGGAACACAGAGATGTCGCTCTCCCAGCTCAGCTAAACACATTTCAGGAAAAGGTTTTTCACTGGCAAAAAGACTGCTGGCTTAGACACCTCTCAATATCTTTCTGATCAGGCACAAAAATCCACCCTTTGTCTTCATCCCATTTCTTGTCTTTTTTTGCACCACTCTTCTAACAGGCTGCTGCCATGGCTTCTCTTCACCTCCAGGTTTGCCCAGCTGTGCAATCCCCATCTGATGTTTCTGCTGTGGCCCCTGGCTCCTCTTCACGCATCAGCTGCTGTAATGCTGAAGGTGAAAGACCGCTTCCATGAACACTCTTCAGAAGTCAGACACTACAGCAAGATTCACCTGTCAGGAAGAGTTAGGGAGGAAGCCTTGTTCTGTCTTCAAACTCTGGAATCAAGAACACTTAACTGAAATCGAACCTATATGAGATCTAGTTGCCAAACTAATGTCTTTCTTAAACAGCTATGATTATTTTTTTTCAGATGCTTTTGAAGTGTGCTGCTTTGAATGTTTCTAAAAATCACAGAATGGTTTGAGTTGGAAGGGACCTTAAAGCTCATTCAATTCCAGCCCCCTACCTATGGGCAGGGACACCTTCCACTAGACCAGGTTGCTCCAAGCCCCATCCAGCCTGGCCTTGAGCACTTCCAGGGATGG
>JAVJGI010000063.1:37708445-37767426 GCA_035590275.1 Ibycter americanus | reverse complement strand
TTAGATTAGGTATAAGGAAGAAATTCTTTACTGTGAGGGTGGCGAGACCTTGGCACAGGTTGCTCAGCAAAGCTGTGGATGCCCCATCCCTGGAAGTGCTCAAGGCCAGGCTGGATGGGGCTTGGAGCAACATGGTCTAGTGGAAGGTGTCCCTGCCCATAGGCAGGGGGCTGGAATTGAATGAGCTTTAAGGTCCCTTCCAATCCAAACCATTCAATGATTCTATGGAGTATATGGTTGCCTGTAACTGCAGATATCTCTTCCAAAATGTCCAGGTTCCTAAATGTCTTTTTTCCTTAGTTATTTTTTCACAGTAATTCTATTGTCAATGGATTTATTCTAAGAATGGATCTCAGCCCTTCCAAATTGTAATCCCTTCAGTGTTCAGTGACATTCAAGTAAATTGGTACTTGTTGGAGAACAGAACCAGGCACCAACTCAGTACTGACCAGAGTCAGAAAGGAAGAAATCTCATTGAGAAAGCCGGTTCTACCTTTCAGAACTTGATGCAGCTAATGAATTTTTCATTTGATCTGTGCTAGCAATATATTTATGAGTCCAACGCTTTCACGTGTTTACAATACAAATGCACTGCAACACAGCAGTTGTATTTTCAATTGAGAATACTATGATTACAGAGATAATATCTAGAGAAGCATTCCCAGGAGATGCTTCCAGGCAGTTTAAATCAATAGAAATGATGAGTGTTTTACATCTCTTCAGATTTTTGCTTCTGGTTTGTCTGTATAACCCTTATCTTTTACCCCTGAAGAACATGGGTGCTTTCACTGTGGATAGATTTCTATGTTCCTTTTGCTGAGAAAATTAAGCACTGAGTGATCTGCTTCAGAAATCTGCTCACTGGAGAATAGGTAAATATGCATATAAACAACTTCCCTAGACTAAATTCTGAGTTATTTTTGTGTTAGAGTTTGGTAGGTTAGAAGAAGAAATTAATTAAAAAAAGAGAGACTAGATTGCAGTTCAGAAATTGTTTTTCTTTTTCTGTTTGTCAGAAATGCAGTTGAGTCTTCCTCTCCTGCCTGCCACCATAGATTTAGATTCCTTTTGCTAAATTGTGCTCTTAGTGAAGTAGTTATTCATCACTGACTGTACCTCTGATGAAATAATTCAGTGGAATTGCCTGGGCTGGTTGGCATGGAGTTTAGCCCTTGTATATCGATACAGGTTCTCTCAGTCCATCTTGCACAATGTGGGGCTATTTGAAACTGATTCTTTGAGCTTTATGTGTCTTCCATCATAAGGGACAGATTTTATGTTGTCTTAGGGTATACTACATTCATTTTGAAGACACTTATCTATGCCAGACAGTGTTACGTTGGACTCTCATGTATGTCAAATAAACAATATAGCTCCCAATGTCGAGAAAATCAGCTCACTTCTCTGTCACTTGACTTTTCTCCTATCCTTTTCCCTTCTCATCCGTTTAAAGTATGAGTTCAGTGGGGGAGAGGAAATCTTTTCAGGATTTTGGGAGAACAGCATGCAGTATAATGAATCCTTATCTCAGGATGGGACTTCAAGCGATATAGTTCTGAGAAAACGAGAGGAAGATTATGGTGGGGTCACTGGAATTGAGGGTCTTTAGAGAAATAAAGAAAAAGGCTAGAAAGAACAGTATCTGAGGGATGGCAGTCCTTGAAATTTATTAAAAACATTTCAATAGTCTCAGATTTGTTTGGGGTTAAATTTCAGAGTAGTTCAAGCGAAGATTTGAAAATCACTTCCTGATTTATCCTGAATACCACTTTAAACCAGACAAATATCAATAAAAAGGTTGAATCCAGAATAATGCAGGAAATAGACCACACTCAGAGGTAAAGAAAATGCAGCATTTCACCACTCCATGGATGAGCACTGCCAAGGGAGATGGCAGCGCTGGGGTGAAGAAGCAGGCGTGGGGGTCCTGCTTGTGCCCGAGCAAGGGGCCGTGACTCCTGGCCCCAGCAACTGCATGCTTTGTCTAAGTCTAGAGCTGGCTCTGCAAATCCTATCCATTTATTTCAGGGCTTGAATCATATACTAAACCTGGTGTAAGGCCCATTCTAAGTTTTGAAAGTGCTTTGGCGGGGGGTGGGGGGAAGTGCTGCAAAACAAAATTTCCAGGTGTGAGCAATCAGAGCACAATTAAATCTATTATAAATGGAATTAATTATCTCTTAAAAAAATATTAGCTGTTGTGGAACATGTCTCATTTAGCAATATAAAAATGTATATGCTCAGGTGTGTCTTATTACTGCTTGGCTAACTCCTGTCATGTGCTTCTTCATACTTTCTTTTGCCAGAACTGGCTGCGTTGCAGAAAACAGACTCAGTCTTCATCCAGATGTACATCTGTGAGTCACGGGCACGAGACTGCTTTATTCAGTATAGACAATGTCTAACTATGATAACAGCAAACTAATAGCTACTTTTAAAACTGGAGATATAAATGCAGTATGTATAATGGTGAGAATTTAATGACATGGAATACATCTCTCAAAGGGAGGGCATTGAGGATTAAAGCTGAGACTGGCTCTGAAGCAGTACTTGGCTGAAGTGCAGGTCCTGTTGTCAGGACACGAACACGAAAAGATTATTCTCTCTAACCAGCCTCACAGACCCCTACCTTTGGGATTCTGGAGTGCCCTAGGAGGCTGGACAGACACTGAGCTGCCTGGGGCTGAGCAGCCGGGCTCCCCAGCACTACCGTGATTCCTCTGCGAGGCAGGAGGTACAGGTCCATGGGGGAGCTTGACCCATTCACAGTGCTGCAAATCCACCTAACCCATAGGGACGGGTAGTACAAAGGTAGCACAGAGCCCAGCAACTGTGATCTCCTTTTTTAAGAACCCAGTGGTGATGATTATCTGTCCCTCACTTTTGGCGTTTTGAGCAGGAAGAACTGATTTGTTTCAATTTGAGAAACCTCAGTCCTGTTTCTACTTTTTCTCAGGATATACCCTTGCTAGGTGGCTATTGGCACAGACTTCCATGCCCACCTTTGAAACCTGGCACTGAGTAACCAGGAGTACAAAGTCATGAAACAAACTGGAAAGATTCAAAAAAACCCCCAACCCAACACCACCCCCACCCCCCCCCCAAAAAAAACCCAATCCAAAAAAACCCCACAGTTCTGTTGCTCTTGTTTCCTTGACTATGTGGTACGTCTCTTTCTTCAGCTGTTTTAAGAACTCAGAGCTACTTATTCAGGTGGTCTGAAAGTCCCCTCTGGACCCAGGGATCTCTTCTTGAGGCAATGCAGTGCCTGTATTTTGTGCCCAGAAGATGGTTTGGCTCTGATACCAGAAGAGAAAGCATGTGTGACTTTAGGTGCAGAATGCTAAACTAGGCTGTGCAAATAATTGAAATTTTAATACGTTCCTTTGGATATGGCTGCCAAGTGCAATTGATGGCTAATTGGGCTTGAGGTTTGTGACAGTGTTAACTTGTTATGGTACAAAGACGGAAACCAGAAGGTCTGATCTGGTAGCTGATCCCCTCATACAAAACAAAAACATGTATAGGAAGCCAGGGAGGAAGAATTTCCAGTATGATAGTGGGGCCAAGATGTGGAAATCTAGTTCCTACTTGTGCAAGCTTTACTGGCCATAAGCAAGTAGAATCAAACTCTCATCTCAGTCAAAGGATAACATTGTAATACCTCCCTAATGTATACTGAGGCTCTGGGCCCATCCTGAAGGAGTTGTAAGAGTACCGTGTGGCCCACATAGCCAAATCTTTTAGGGATGCAGAGGTCAAGTGAGCCTGTTAATACCAGACTGCACTCCCTTCACTCTCATGTAGTTCTGGATCCTCTGACTTTCCCATAGTCCTTGCTAAAAGGCGTCATCTCCTTTGCCAGCAGCGTGCTACTGCCTAGTAGCCCAGTAATGGGTTTTGTCTCCTTGCAAAATACAAGCTTCAAGCTCTTGCTAGTTCCAGACCAGAGCTGCAGGCTCTTGTCTCCTACAAGCACAGAAGGTTTTGGATTATACCAGGGTAGATTAAAGGGTTGTCTGTAGGTAAAAGAACTGCTTTGCTTGATTTTTGAACCAGAGAAAGCATCATGCCTGATAAACACCACAACTCAGCTAATGAAAACGCAGGGACTGGGTAGCACTTGATTAGCAGGTAAGCAGTCCTGCCCAGTCCTGATCAGCTGGGTAGTATTTGCAGAAGCTGGTGACAAGAACATTATAGTCTGCAAGGGACCCCTGGAAATGTGAGATGAAAGAGGCAGTGTTTGTGGCAGAAAGAAGCACTAAATGATTTGAATGAACCCATGGCCGTGGTTAAGGTAGTGCAGGTGTGAAAAGAGTACGTCCCCAGTTATAAGATAGTTGATTCAGAACAGTTTGGGTTTTCTTTTCGCGGTGACGTGTTCTCTTTCCTTTATAGCAAGAGAATTTTCGGAGCTGAAGGGCTGCCTCCCCTCAGCTTCATTGGTCTCGCTTGTACATTGCTCATTCCTAACATCCCTGTGGTTTCCTCTGCGTAATGAGAACTGAGAGTATAAAATAGAGGATTAACTCTCCCATGTCCTTGCATTGCATATGTACATCACAAGATCACAGAAAGGACTGAAGTTCCTGCTCTGTCTGAGCAGTAGCTATTCTGCAGTGAGGGTGACAACCTTGACTATCACCAGAGGCTGCTCTGACTCACTGCTAACCATTGCAACTAGTGAACATCTGAGCTCTTGATATTAGAATTCAGAATGTTTTTACAACATATTTTTCTCTATTTCTCTCCCTCTGAGCATAGCTAAACAGTGCATCTTGTTAGTTATATCAGCATCTGCCGGTCACTTTGTCTATCCATCGTTTTTTGGAAAGAAGCTGCACTCTTCCATTGCTACTGGAAGGCTTAGGCTTGATCCTGGCAGCTGTTTTACACCTTTAGATGAGCAATCTTCTTGAATACTCACAGGAGCATCCAGTTAAAGTCTTTATAGTTTGTTCTGACAGAATTTTTTCTTCCTGAATCCCTTTCTCCTTTGCAAAGTGTATTTCGGCATCGTCTCTGAACTTCCTACTGGCAACTACCTCTTTGCTGAGAAGTGACATCCTTTCACGGTCTAATGCCCGGTATCTTGTTCCTGTCTTGTTTTCATGTAATCTGCTTTCAACAGCTCCAGACATCTTGGCAGGAGGGCCGAAGCATACCCACTATCTGTATTTCTTGGCCTTTTTTCTGAAAAGACTTAGAGTTCCTCTGCTCCCTACAGACCCTCAAATGAACATGGAAGGGGAATGCAAAATCCTACTCTCCTTCTCCCTTGCTGTGTTCAAGTGCAACAGAAACGGCAGTTCCTGCACTCCTGGGAATACAGACATGCTAAACTGTTTGGATAGCAAGAGGGTGGAAGGATATCAGCTCAACCTTGTCCTCTGCCTGTATCACTGGCCAGCGTCTGGGAGAGTTCCATGGGAGCCTAGCAATGAAGCTCTCCAATTTCTTTTTCATAGGACGTGTCTTAAAGGCACATTTTGATACTTTGGGATTAATTCCTGCCCTGGTGAAGTTAAAATTGAAAAGCCAGTGGGAATTTGGGGTTGACTTTCTTTCTTCTCTGATTTCTTGTGAGTTCTCTGGCCAGACCTGTGGCCAAAGTTAACACTTAACACTTATATCTCATAATATAACAAGACCTTTATGCTCTTAGATTATTGTCTACTAATAGATTAAGTATTTATACCCTGGCAGAGCCATGAACTACTACTTTCTGACTCCTGAAGACTGATCCAGGTAGATGTTACCTCATATTCATCAGAGCTGAGTTAGCAAACCCCCCACATATTAGAATGTTCTGATATTTGGCCCCTTTTCATTGTTTTTCATTCTCAACATCTTTCAGAAACATTTCAACCAAACCATTTGTCTTGAACAATTAGACTGAGATAAGTCTACAAAAATGAGAAACTGAGGGAGAAAAAGGAAAACACTAACACTGGCTAGTGATGCGTTCAGTTAGCTGTGCATTTCTGGTTTATAGCATGAGTTACAAAGAATTAGTACATTGAGTATCAGTAGTAAGGATAGGAATAACTCACTAAAAGAAAAGTGGATTTTACACACCTTGTAGAAAGTTGTGTGACCATTTCAACCTTTGCTAAATACTTCATTAAGCATTATAGAAAATATAAATTTTATTTCCATTTGTAAGGGTTTTACATCCTGGTGTGAAAAGGCCTTTTATTTCAGAGAAGTCTTGCTCTCTGATTAACTCCTGTGGGTAGAGTAAAGGTGTTAGCAGATTTTTCTATCTTCACCTCACTGATGTTCAGTCTCAGGTTCTTTCCAACTCTGCACTTTTTTAGAGGGCAGTAATTTGCTGAAGGCATTCTTAGCAAGTTGATTTCAATCTGGTTACAATTAATGATATGTTCCATTTCCACTCCCCTCTTTCAAATGAGTTTGAATGATGTCAGTAAAAGCTAGAAAAAGGATTTAAAATAAGCTGAGGTCTCTCTAGATTTCTATAAATAAAAGGTTTGTTCTTTTATGGTAGGCAGCAATTTTTTGTATGTATCCCAACACCATTTTGTTCATTTGGACCTGACAAGGCAAATGAATAATAGAAGTGAAACAGGAAAGGTAGATGCAAATAAAATGCAGTTGTCTGGATTTATTGAGCCTGCTTGATGGTGTTGAAATTATTTTTTCTTATTTTTATAGACATTCATTCTGTTCAGGCCTGTTAGTGTATGTCAAACATACATAAATGAATAAAGAAACTAACCTTTCTTATGCGTTAATGAAAATGATGTACTCTGAAATTAGTGTGTCTGCTGAAGCACAGAATAATACATGCTGAATGACTTGTTCTTTTCTCTGTAAATTGAATTTAAATATAAATATGAAATATAATAGCTTTTAGTTAAAATGGACAGTCCCACTAATTCAGAAGATGGAAACACATAGGTAGCCCTACTAAAGACAAATTAGAAGCAGGCAGGTGAATGACCACAAGTACTGGGGAGGTAGAACACAGGCCAATATGCTCCCAGCAGCACACACGACCACCAAATCATCACTCTGGTGGTAGCAACAGGCCATAGGAGTCCTTTCCTGGAAGGCTTTAACTTGCAGGTTACCTGGTGCAGGTGGGCTATAGGGACTGAGTCCAAGAAAAGGAGGCTCACATCCAGCACTGGCTCCCTCTAGCATTTGCTGAGGACTGTCTGCAAAGTTCTTTAGAGATACCACTAGGATTTGGGAAGAGAGGTGCCTGACACACGGCTTCTGAGGCGGCTACCAGCAGCCTACATCTGTGCTGCTCCAGATGAACTGTGGTGTGGAAAGGTTGGAGGAATACCCATTTAGAGAGACTGGACCAGTCTTAGAGAGACTGAAGCAGAAAGGGTAAAGGATGGGAGACCAGAGACAGAGACAGAAAAAGAGTACACACTTCTTTCTTCAACAATTTGCTGGGTATTTGTGCCACCTGTAGCCCACAGCTGAGGCGTTTCTTGCCTGGGGCAGCTGTAGCCTTGCCTGCCCTCTGCAGCCTGGGGAAGGAGCAGCGAGTGAGCTCCATCCCTCACTCCATCCCTCACTCCATCCCTCCCTCCATCCCTCCTACAGCAGAGATCTCTACCTTTGTGGAGCCTGACACAACCAGTGAAATCTAAACTGAAGGTCCCCTGCAGACAAACTTTAGGCTGAAGGCTCGACTCACAGGACTGATGTTATTGCACCTACAGCACCTTGTACCAGGTAAGCTTTTGGCTAATGACATTTCATGTTATCTTAAAAATAAGAATTATGTTATGGCTTTAGGTTTTGCTCTGCATCCAATTTATTTAATGTGACGGGGAGTACTGAGAAAATCTGAGGCAGAAATATTTTAAGTATCATCTGCAGCCTTGGAACAATAACTCTACAGTGAAGCATCATTGGTGTGGCGTGCTCCAGTATGCTAATTCAGATGTAAAATTGTGTTAGAATGTGGGTGCTTAAGGTTAGGGTGATGTGCAGAGCCCTGAGTAAAATCTGTGCTTTTGAGACTGAAATGTTCATGACAGACTGAAAATAATTCTCTTGAGATAAATGTCAGACATTAAGGTTTCAATGAAGTACTGTACTTTGCACCTCTACTTCCTGCCCCCCCCCCTCCCCCCCAACGTGCTTTTTTCACTCTTTATGGAAGTTATGTTTGTGTCACACAGTTGGTGAGGAAACCTCTGCATTTAACAAGATAGATGCAGTGTTGGTGTTTCTCTCCTGAGGCTCTGAAGCACTTTGTGTGTATGTAAATGCTAAATAAGCTACGTGAAACTCTTTCAGATGTGCACTGTTGTGAATAGGCTGCAGACACAGTCTTTGGGCCAAATAAGCATTGGTGTGTTGGCCTAAATTGCTGTTTTTCAAAATGAATACAGTATGGTGTGTTTACCTATTTTTCAACCATAGGAGTATGTTACGATTACTAAGGGACAAATTATGGCTGTTTCTCTATGAAGGTCTAGCAGAGTACGTTTCATTATTGTACTTCACAAACCAGATACAGTATCACAGGCAGGATTTGCAGAATGCAACAGTGGTGCTTCATTTTTCCGTTCTCCGCCATCTTGGTAAACATAAGGCTTTGAAATTCCAGAACTAATGTGAGGAAGGCAAATATTAGGACCCTAAATTATGAACACCTTCTGACCTGCTGTCTTACGCTAATGAGGCACAGCAATAAACCTGTGAATCACTTGGGTACTGCAGTCAATGTTAAAGGTAAATGGCTTATTGTGCTGATCTCCCTCTCCCTTATTGTTCAGGGGTAAAAAAAGATCATTTCTGAAGGTATATCAGATCTGCCTGTTATTGTGTAGTGTGAATAGACTGTGGGCTATACAGGTTATCTGCCTCTGTGCTAGATTATTTGCTCTCCAATGTTGTTTGGCCACTGTGCTTTTTATCCCTGTTTCTCTTCCTTCAGCTACTCACCTAATCAATCTGAACAGAAAACAAGATGCAAAGAAACAGTTAAAGAAGGTATTACAAATTTTACGGCAATGCAGAACTAAAATAAATGCTTAGGGCCACAGGGATATGCTCTGTACTGTCATGTTCTATAATCCTTTTAAACAAATGATCAGGATTTTTCTTAAAATTAATTTAGTTTTATTCTTTAGCCCCATTTTTATGGTTACAAATAATCTTTCAGCTGCAAGACTAAATGTATTCCTGCTCGATTCATGCTCACTTGTTTTTATACCTGTGCTGCCCTGTTGCTTAAAGCATTTATCTCCCTCTCTGCTCGTTTATACTTCTTGTCTACTTACAAAGAACAAGCTGTGGGGGCAGGGAGAGAGGAGGCAGCCAGAAAAATTACTGTGTAATAAGTGAGGTTTAACAAGGAATCTCCAGGTAGCTGAGGTGTTTGGTGAATTTGGAGATAGACCTTTTCTTCTCCTCTGTCCTCCTGCTAGTGTTGGCTTAAGTCAGTTATATCCACTGACTTGTGAGATTCACAGAAGCCCAACTGAGGGAAATGTAAGCACAACCTGCAAGAGCATCCTAACACCTACTGGGGTGAGGTTAGCGGGGACTGAGCACGTCAGGACAAGGTGCTGGGGGAAGGGACTGACCAAGGTTTGCATGAGCTGAAGAACACTTTTGCTCTGCTTCTGTCTCAAAGACTGATCTCTTCTATTTGAGTTCTGGATGTTTGCTGCTGTCTCTAAAGCTGTTTCATAATTTCAGTAAAGATCAGATAGTTATTTTGGTAGTTTTTTAAGGAGGGCTTGCTGGTGGCTGCTGTTGGTACCCTGCTTCCCGTGTTCTCCAGACGAATGGTGCAAATGTTTGTTTACTGCTCCCAACTTCAGAGCACCTTTATTACCACAGTAGTAATGCAATGAGGTTTTAAAATGCATGGTTTCTCCTGCTAAAGGTGAGAACACTGAGCCACAGAGACCCGGGCTCAAAGCCCGGTGTCGGAGCCAGGGTGGGAGCTAAGATCTTCCTGCCCCTGAATTACCTGTGCAATGCCGATGTGCCCCTTTCCCTAGGTGTCTGTGGTTTTTGCCATGTTTTGCTGGCAAACCTGGGCAGGTGGCAGTGAAATGAAAAGGATTGCATCAGAAATTGTTCCTCTGAAACAGTAACATGTTCCCTGCATAACAAGGCTGCAGGCTCCACCAGAAGAGAAGAATCCATCCCTTGGATTAAACTAAGGTACTTCCAAGGAAGAAGCCTGTTCTATGGCAGAAACACATGTGTTTTAAATGTCAAATCACTAGAAGATTTTGATTTTGCTGTGTCGTTTGTAGCTCTTTTTCATCCAAGTAATATATCTTGGCTGGGGACCTGGTAAGGAGACTCTGAGATTCATTTTGTTCTCCTACCTTGCAGATACTTTGTGTGACTTAATCTCTTTCAGTCCTAAGGAAAAACTTTGGTCTTCTCATGTATTCCCATGAACATGCACAAAATAATCTCAAATTTTTGGTGTTGTGACCCTCTTCATTAGTGTTAAGTTCTCTGCCTCTGCTGGTCAAGTGGAATCCTCCGGGGGAGGTTCACAGTTCTGGCGGTGGACGGCAATACTTGTTTGCTCTGAGCAGTCCCATTGACTGCTGGACTCAGTGAAACAACTCCTTTCCATTGGTGCCTGTGACATTTTTAATTTTTTTTCAGGCTACTCTTTGATCTTCATTATGATTTGTTTTTAATAGCACACTTGATCCTCTGGCAGGTGTTCTTATAGTGTTACAACCAAGTCACCTTCTTTCCTCTTGTAAGCTGAATCCAGTCCTGGGTGTTGACAGAGTGAAAATGTTGTTCAGCTTTGCATGTTGGGGAAACAGAATTTTTGTAAGGTCAGAGTGAATAGAAATCTTCATTAAACAAAATCCAAACTAAAGACTTACCTCCTCCAAAGCAGCCTGAAAATATGCTGGCTGGGGTTTTGGGATCTCGAGCAGGGATTTTTAAGTTTTCCTCGCAATACTAAATCTGTAAGATCTTTTTAGGAGGAGATTGAAGCCTCTAGCTTTCCAAACAGGTGCTTCTTATAAATTGATATTCATGTGAAAAACTTATGGTGAGAAGAGATTAAGAAGTTACAGTGATGGACAGGCTGATTATGCTAGGATAGGAAGACCTATTGGTTGGGCAGTGCACCCAATTCAGCATGTTTAATCATTCCCCCCTTTGTGCAGGCTGCATTATAGCCCTGGGTTGGCACGGTTCTTGCCTGTGCGTGTGGGTAATGGAATAAAAGCAAAGGGGCTCTGAGGCATTCTTGAGCTTGAAGAAACATAATGTACAAGTAATCTGTTCTGGGTGGGTGTGTACAGCTTGGTAGCGGGTCTTTTTTGTTGTTATTTTGCAGCATCAGGCACTTAAAAACTGTGCCTGGAACCACACCATTCACACCCCTGTTGTAAAATGTGACTGTCTATTAGTAGTAACGGCAGTGCCTTCGCAGAATTAGCAGAGGTGATTGGAAAAGGTGTCTGTGTTAATTTGAAGAATGCTACTGTTTGGTTCCAAGCAAACAACAATTTTATACAGCAGTGTGCCACACCGATTAATTTCCTTCCTAGCTCTGAGCTGTAGCTAATCTATGTACTGGCATCACACCTTTTACTGCAACATTTAGATATTTTCAGATTTGGTGTTTAGAAGTGTTTGATGTTTATGTAACTAATTGGAGAAAATACAGACTATCCACATCTATAAATGAAAGAGCAAAAATTAATCGAAGAGTAACCACATTATTCTGAAGTACTAGATCAACTAAGTTAAAAAGGAGTTCCACACTAAGATTAATTGTGCTCTGTGCTTCCCGTTGAGTAATTATGTTCAATAAAAATCATTCTGTACAATTCAGTACAAGCTGCCATTTCAGCAAGTATTTAGTGCTGTGTAATGGGCTGTGTGCCCTGATGTGTTTTATACAAGAGACTTCCACAAGTCTGTTCCATTTAGTCTCTGAGAAAGAACTGTGTGTTCATGGGAAATGTGGGACCTGGTTTACCTGGTTCTTTGGGAACAGTGATGTAATAAATGTGCCCATCAGCAGTGTTTTTCCAGCAGATGGAAAAGCACTTTCACCTGGGCAGTGGCTCGCAAATGGAGGTTTTTTTCCTCTCCCACGTAAATGCATCCTGCAGAAGTGTGCTTAGGGACTGCAAGCATTCTGGGAACAGATAGGGAGAGACGGTGGTGTCAGGGGTGGGACAGAAGGATTCTTGTGAGGCACTGTGGTGAGCAGGTCCAAGTGGAACTTTTGACTTTCTGAAGCTGCTTGTGCATTTACTGTTGTGTCCATTTCCTACCCTTGGTTGGCACAGAGGGACAGAGAGTAGGGTGCTCTCCGAACTGGCTGGCTGGAGCAGTCTTTGAGGCTCCAGGTTTGTTCCTGTCATCTATTCTCTGCTCTGTTCCTCACTATTTTCTCTAAAGTCCCTCAGATTTAGTCCTCAGATGAGAAAGCAGCCCTCAAACAGGGTCCGATAATATAATCGCATTATCCTGCACAAATACTGACCCCCGTACTCCATCTAGTTACCTTAAGCACCTTCCTTCCCATAAATGCAGTTGTAGGGGCACGCTCTTGACATTTTTCCTTGAGGGACAGGTATTGGGTCAAGAAAAGATTCATAAATATTTTTCTAAATATTTCTAAACATACCACCCTTTAATTAGTTAGCAGAAGATGGACAAAAGGGTTGCCAAGCACTGGCACAGGCTGCCCAGGGAAGTGGTTGAGTCACCATCCCTGGAGGTATTTAAAAGACTTGTAAATGTGGCACTTGGGGACATGATTTAATGGTTAACTTGGCAGTGTTAGGTTTATGGTTGGACTTGATCTCAAGGGTCTTTTCGAACCTAAATGATTCTATGAAAGTAATATGTAGATGTATTCACCCCCTTCCCTTTTTGTTTCTTACAGTCCTGGAAAAGATTTTTCTGAGCCCGCTGAGACCATTCTTTTCCTTCATTCAATTCATCCCAATTACAAACACTCTCCTGGGGTCAGACAAGTTATTTGCTTGCTGAGACCTCCTGCTATGAAAAGGTGCTGCCCAAAGCATTCATCTGACCTTCCCACTGCTTTTTGCTTTGACCCTACTCTGAACAACTAGGTTGTGGTTTTGGCTAGCAAACCACTGACCAAAGTGGTCTGTTCTCCCTGCAAATCTCTTCAGTCACTGTGATGCTCAGTGAGGAGTGAAATAGAAGTATTAGAAGTCCTGCCAATATACAACCAAACAAACTGCATTCAGTTGTGTTATAACTTTGTATAATTGCTTTTGTTAAGCAACCCCTATTCCAATGTCTCCAGTGATTAAAACTTCTCTACGGGTGTTTTGGTATTTACTTACCGGATTTATACTCTGGCTCTCAGCTATGTTCTTACATTGCATTGACTTCAGTAGTGCTCTAGTTACTTTGCCAGTGTCAGACTTTTGCCTCTTCATTTTTACAATGGTGATGAGGAACTTCAGGTAAACAGCACACCGTATTTCATGCATAAGGATACACAGAAATGTGACATTGGTACGTGCAAGCATGGAATCAGTCACCTAACCAACCACAGCTACAAGCATAAATATGATGTGTATACCTACACATCAGAAGTGTCTGTGTGTTCAAGTCTGCCCACCTCTGTCCACAACTGAAAATTTCTAAAGGAATGTAGGAAACTCATCACAGTTCTGGATAGAAACACTTTGTCTCTTTTTGGTAAATGCTTTTCTTTAAATGAAATAGAGTTACAAACCCACATAATTATAACTGATTGAGCTTGATGTTTATCAGAAGTTACTCTGCTGGATGGCATCTTTCATGGGGGGAGGGCAGGGGGCAGGTAGATACTTATGTCCTTAAATTGAACCCTGTAGAAGAAAAACTACTGAAATGAAATACATCTGCAGTTGATAAAGATGATGCCCTTCAAGATCCAATTCCCTTGAGTGGGCATTCCAGTGTATAAAGACCCTGGACTGGGGGTATGTGGAATCAGAATAAATTAAGCTGGAAGGTGCTTCTGGAGGTCATGTGGTCCAACCTCTTGTTCAAAGCAGATGCAGTCAGATCAGGATGCTTAGGGCCTTGTCCAGTCAAATTTTGGCTGTCTTCAAGGATGGAGATTTCAAAACCTCTCTAAGCAGTCTACATCACCCTTCCTCTCTGCTATGGTCTTGTCTCAGGACATTGCCAAAGGCAGAATTAAATCCGACCCATATGCCCACCAAGAAAAATATTCTTTTTAATGAAAAACAAAACCAAACCAAAACCAGTGGTCCCACAAAATAACTGGTAGGAACATCATTAGCAAATACTGGTGAAGGGAGTAAAGGATTTGATAGAAAAAGACTGAATGTGTTAGAGAACTTTGGACTTTCAGGATTGCCTTGCAATTTCTAGTGGAAAGTTTTGTTGGACTAATTCTTGCTTAGCCTTGAGTGTAGACATAGAATCATAGAACAGTTTAGGTTGGAAAGGACCTTTAAAGTTCACCTAGTCCAACTCCCCTGCAATGAACAGGGACATCTTCAGCTAGACCAGTTTGCTCAGAGCCCTGTCCAACCTGACCTTGAATGTTTCCAGGGATGGGGCATCGACCACGTCTGTGGGCAACCTGTTCCAGTGTTTCACCACCCTCATTACAAAAATTGCTTCCTTATCTAGTCTAAATCTACCCTCTTCTAGTTTAAAACCATTACGCCTTGTCCTATTGCAACTTGCCCTACTAAAGTTTGTCCCCATCTTTCTTATAAGCCCTCTTTAAGTACTGAAAGGCCACAATAAGGTCTTCCCGGAGCTTTCTTTTCTCCAGGCTGAGCAACCTCACCTCTCTCAGCCTGTCTCCATAGGAGAGGTGCTCCATCCCTTTGTCGATTTTTGTGGCCTCCTCTGGACCTGCTCCAACAGGACGCGCTCAGCCAGTGGCTAATTGAGCAGACTGAACCTTCCAGAACAACTTATCTGGTCCTTAGGTTGCTTCTCATTTTCTCCTCTGACAATGAAGAGTTTTTGTCAGACTTACAGCTCTTTTTCCCTATGAGGGGAGAGTGACAACTTTGCTATCATGGGACCCCAGTTCAGGTGGTCCTCCCATTGTGTAGCAAAGGTGGTTGCTGGGATCCTGCTGTTCAGACATTGATGGGAGCACTACTGGAACTGGAATAAAAAAAAAAATAAAATCCCTGTATGCTCGTCCTTTCAGTGCCTTTAAGAGCTGCTGCATAGTGAAAGGCTGGACATCCCTATTTTTTCAGTTAATGTAAACTTGCTTCACTGAACTCAACATAAATTCAGTGGATTAAGGAGGATACATCTATAGCATGCAGCAGATGAACCAGTTTTGTTCTTGTGCTTTAGTATCATCACTGGTGCAACTGCAGAAATGGTCAAGAAGACAATATATCTCCCAGTTGTATGCTTTTTAGCCAACTCTTCCCAGTGCAGCTGCGGCATTTATTCATTCTCATTCCAGTCTTGTCTCCCTCGATATCTTTTTAATTGGATGCATGACACCTTCTCTGCTAGAGCAAAATGCCACAAGCAGACAAGGTGCTTACTTGTGAGGAAATGCAGCCTGATCTGCAAATCACTTTCTTCAACCCCACACAGATTTATTTTTTTTTTTTTTTCTTTCATTCTCTCAGTTGGAAAGATAAGGCTTACTGCTAGCACTGCAGAATGCAAGCAGGTCTGGCTTACCATTTTTAGGAAGAACTTTTTACACATGCATTTTAGAAAGACTCCAGTGGCAGTTAGAAATGGATGTGTGTATAAGTGCATGTACATATTCACCATGTACCTAAGCCTGATATTTGACCGTAGGTGCAGAGCTGGGATGGTTTCCCTCTTGGAATCCACAAGAAGCTAGGGGTGCCTGTCTGGGAGCCACGGATAAGGCAGGCCGGTGAGTGCCTTAGAAAGCAGAGGTGAGAACTGCAACTACAGAAAGGAGACCTGGAGTGCAGGGTTCCCGTTGCTGAAGCCCAACGCCAGGTGCTCTCATGGGCTGCCCGATGGTTATGAGCTTGGAACTGTCTCCCATAGGCTCTTAGATGCTGGGATAGGGGAGCTGCAGTTGCTCAGCTTATTCATGTAAGTGCTGAATGTTTTGTTTTAAATTACATGCTTAAAATGTCCATTTGTTCCCATTTGAATATACTCCATTCAAACTTGCCAAGATTTATGTTCTAAAACGGGAACTGATGTCCCATTCTTTACAATCACTGTATTAGTGCTCAAATAGTCTTGCTACCCAGCTGGAGAGTCCTTTGAACAATCAGAGCACCTAAATATGGGAGATCCACATCAAGAATGCAGTTTATAATGCAGAACTTAAGGTCCAAAGAGTACTTCTGAGAATGGGAGCAAAAGATAGAAAGATCAAAAAAAGTAAAATGCACTGCTTCTTTCCAAGTCAAAGCAAGTGTGTAATTTCAAAAGTGAACTACACGGAAAATACTGCAATACCTTGTTTATCTAACGAAGACTGAAGTAACTCATGAGCTTTTAATGACATAGCATCAAATAGTAAATATTAACTCATTATGCAAGGACTCTTCGGCAGATCTGAATCTTCCTCTGGAGTAGTACTAATCAATAAACACCCATGTCCTACCCACATCTGCTATATTTGAGTCAGATAACCACTTTATGGAGGTGCCTCATAGTTATCTATGTGCTTAATTCATGCTGTCCTTTTAGGCTGGGAAAGAGTTCTCCATCGTTCCCATTTACAGATGAAAACTGAGGCCTGAAAATATTGAAGGTCAGACCCATGCAGTCATTTGAATCTTGAATCCCTCTGAGATGTTCGCAGTAGCTATTTGCATTTTAGTTGGTTTTGAGAGGTAAAGTAAATTTCTTAAACTTGTTTGTTTCAAGAATTTTCCTTCAAAGGTGCTTCCGGCTTGGGTACAAATTTTCCTCTTACTAAAGAGTCCTCTTTGTTACTTTAACCTTTGCCTTTCGGACCTGTAAGGAGGAATCAGTGTGGTGTTCCCTCCGGATCAGCAGCTTTCTTCCAACAGCTGCTGCTCCTCCTGCCTGGGCGCAGCATGTGTTGCCCTCAGTGACAGGGCAGCAAAAATGCCTCGGATTTTCCTACGTGGCAGAAGACTCTCTTTGCTTTGTTACATTCCTCTAAATGCCTCCTCTAGCGGTCTGTGCAAGAAGAAAAGGATCTGAAAGTCTCTTTGATTGATATCTCAATCTGTCTTTTGATTTCTCCTGCTGCCTGTTTCACCTAGCTTCAGTCACTGATAATTTGCTTTTAAATGTAATGGATAAGCTTCCGAACCATCCATTTCCTCCTTTAATCACAACTTCTTTCGGTACATTAAATGAAAATGTAACTTTTCAGTCATTAATGGGAATTTGCCAAGAAACCTTTAGATAATCGGCAGCTCTAATATTCTGACATTGCTGAAGCTATTAGAAGAAGAAATCAAAAGAAAATTCTCCTACTTCTGCCTGCACAAAATGGGGAGAAGGACAGCGCAGATGCCCCAGTACTGTGATGCTACACAACAGCAATTACCATAAGCTGAAAAGGGCATAGAAATGGTAGTTAGAACTGGGCTTCTCTCTCTGAAGCTGAGAGATGTCAGGAAGAGAGGGGAAAAACCCCACTATTGAAACTGAAGTCAGGCAAATTGCCTTCATCTCGTACTGTGGTTTTTATTCCTTATTGGTTACCTTTTTTAATGAACAGGAAAACATCAGCATAAATCAAAGACATTACTTGTAGAAACTGCAGTAACTATTTTGATCTAAATGCAGTTGAGTCTGCTCATACTGGTGGTGAATTTAGCTCTTAAAGCTACTGCTAGTAGTACTTTGCTTGCAAGAATGTATGCCATGATGCTTATCCAGTATCCCTAAGTGATATTAAGAGCCTGTATCTGTGCAGTGAGCAAGCACTGATTTTTGTGGGGATTACTTATACCTGGGGACAAGTTAAGGACAAGTCTTTGTATCTGCATCCTTCCTCATAAGGTGTGTCTTCTCCTGTTCTGTGGAAAGGAAATAGTGATGGAGAGAAAAACAGCCACAAGTGAGTGCTGAAATCATCTGTGAAACAGGCGAGAAGCAAGCAGTACCATGAGCATTTTGATTTGGCTGAGTGATGTTCTGTTTTGGAACTTCTCCCTGCTTCTTGGCTGAATGAAACTACTAATTTCAGAAATGGTTATTCGGCTCCTGAAGCAAGAACTGTGTTCTCTTGCTCTGTGTTGTCTGCCTTCTTTGTCTTAAGGCAAATAACTTGCATGTATGCTCTTGGCTTTGACAGAAGCCCCTCAACAAACTTGGAGAAGTCACTTACCTATTCTCACTCTTGCCTTTAAGAAGGCAATAAGGCTTGCAGGAGCCACCGAGGGTTTTGAGATGTGGTTGACATCTAGAAGTGCAAATGTTCCTTTGTTGGCCAAACAAACCTACACAGTGCAGAGGCAGAAAGTAATGATTTCAGATTTCGCCCTCTCCCTGCTATGCTGCTTCTCTTTGTTCAAGGAAGGGTAGGCAAAAAAGGCATGCTTTATATTTCCTTCACATTAAAATTCCAATACAACATTTACAATGTTAATGCTTTGCATGCTGATCTAGTTGAGGGGTTTTTTTTATGTGACTGATATTCAAGTACTGTAATGATTACTTGCATCACTCTCATTATGCAGGTAAACAATGTATCTACCTTTACAGTGCAGATAGTGCTGCACAGCTGACGAGGCTCCAGAATCATTAGTAACTTGACCTTCCTGTCTGATTCGTACTTATGAATCTAATAATAAATAATCACATGTGGAAGAGTCAATAGAGAAATAATATAACGTGCTTCTTTTAGTACCCTAATTCAGCAGAATAAACCATGAGAAGCATTTCAGTAATTTACTATAGTAAGTGCTCTCACCAGCTTCTGTATTTCAGCTGCTTGGTGCTCCAGCATGAAGATAATTATCGTGGTAATTAGTTATATTGTTATTTAATAGTCCCCAGACAATATTCTATTTTTTGAAGGAACAGGCCTTTCCTTCTATATCTTTCTACCCCATTACAAAACATATTTATCTATTAATCTTTCCCCTTGCCAAAACTTTTTTTTTTTTCTGTTTACTACTTTCTCCAAAAAGATCCCAGTTATTGAAATACAGCTTGGGCTTAGCAGCTGCATCGATGGGGCTGGAGGAGACTCCCTCTTCTTGTGTCTCTCTGAGAAAGCCACAGGAACTGCTCCCAAACAAGCGGGGCTGGCGAGGGAGCGCAGGTGAGGGGAGAGCAGCAGCTGGCAACGCTGCAGACCGAGACCACAGAATCATCCTCTAAAACCTGGGCTCCTAGGGAAACAGGTAAAGTGAAAAGGTTGATGAAACTGACTGGCTTTGAGGAGAATAGTGAACTCAGTCTCTGAAGTTTGACGAAAAAATTCTCTCTGTTACATTTTCATGACGTTAGGCATGGAGTTTTCAACCGTTCCTGGAGTAACAGTGGTGAAAAACAACAGTCCCATGGTAGAAACCAGCATGAGAAAGAATGAACTACATCTTGGGAGGACTCAAGCTTTGGCAGCTTAAATAAGCAATTAATCTCCCAAAAGCTGCTGGGGTGGGAAATGTCTGGAGCTGACATTCTGCAGACCTAAGTCACCATTTGGGGAAGGTTCACTATTAAGACGAAGGGGATGGAGCACGAGGAGAATCCCTCCAGAAGGTGAAGAGGAGGCAAACACCTGAGGAAAAGACGTAAGGCTAGGGAGAGGTGGGGGGAAAGGCTGGAGCATTTTGCATTTGAGTGTAGGTAGTTACGACCTCAATAAAAAGACACTTCCCCCAGTGTCACCTTCGCTCTCAAAGGCATTTTTATTCCTCCTGTTTAAGAGGAACAGACTGTCGTCAACCTCTTTTTTTTTTTTTTTTTTTTTTGCTGTCTCACATCACTCCCTCTGTGGTACTATTTCTTACAGCCTTAGCAGGAAACAGCCTGTTTGCATATACCTCTTATAATAAACAACATAGCTCCTAGGTTATTTAATGCCTCCAGATTTTGTGCTTTCTGGGTACTGGCCTTGTTGCAGTTCTTCTTTCAAACAACTTCACTTCTATGAAGCCAAGCTTTTCTCTCTAACTTTTTCACTCTTTAAAGATGTTTGGTATTTTATTTTTTTTTTTCTTTTTTTTTTTTTCTTTTTTTTTTTGTAATTTACTTAGTGACTCAAACTCCACAAAGTACCATTCCTACTTCTCACCAGCTGGTGGTCCATATGCTGCTGCATCTCTACTCTTGTAAATACAAGTCTGAAGTCATGCTTACAGATCAGACTTTTGGTGGTTAATATGGCAATATGTTAAAATGTCAAATGATGCAGAATGAGTCGGGGTGGGGGAAAACAAAAACCAGTATTCTGCACATTTATGAAACTTTCCTTCTGAGGGGCTCCCAGTGGTTTGCAGATATCAGGGTCGGCACAGGGCTTGGATTTGGGATCCACAGCATCTTGATAGAAGCATCTGTGAGAGGCAGTGGCTCCCAGTTTCTCGATGTTGTCTACCAACATGTTTAAGCTCTAAATTAGGATCAAAAAATACAGTCTGGCATATTGCCCATGAAACATTGCAAACTTCTAGCTGAAACTCTTCATTACTCTAGAAAGGGTGGTAAGTGCTCCCCTGAGGAGAAGGAATTTTGTGACTGAGATGGTGCTCAAAAAAAAAAGGGGGAGGAGGAGGGTGGGAGAGGTAAAAAAAAAAAAAAGAAAATCCTTTGAACTTTGACAGTGCTTCAGAGAGAATCCTAATGGCTGTGGCTGCAATTTGTGTCTGTAGAGAAAGACTGCCAGATGCTTCAAAGCTTTAGACCTCCGTTCATGTTTTCTACTCAGTAATGGCAGCACCTTCACCACCTGCATTTCAAGCAGATGTACAATCTCTGACCTGTTATATTTCCTCTTTCCATTGCATAATTGCCCTTAATTTCAGCAATGAGGGCATGACACTGCAAGCCAATGCCCTAATTTCTAGTGCTGAAGAAAACAGGGTAAGAATAGAAAGCGCAACTAATAGCTTTCTGCAAAAGAGCTGCCACTAGTAAAGGGATATCAGGTTTTGTTGATTTTACTGATTCTGCTGCTAATAAGAATGTCTTCTGCCATTGTGAAAGTTGTCGTTAACTAGCTTCCAGTTCAGTGGCTCATAGCAAAGATATAAAGAAACAAGTTCTAAGTGGATTTGGAAAACCTTAAATAGTTTGGTAGCTTTGTGCCATGAATCCATGCTGCAGATGTACACCAGCTATGGTTCCAATTAATGCAGACTTGTAGCAGACAACACTAGACATGAATGACAGGAGCATCATGTGAGTGCTTTGTTCTTCACATGAGTGTAAAAAAGTATAAATAACATTGCTTTTTAGATAAAAGAATATGTTGCTTTCTTGGGTCTCTTTCTGATTCCATTAAACAGTCTGGAAAACTGTAGTTAACTGTTTTCAGCTTCTGTGTGGTCTGTGCAAACCAATATGTAATGTAACTAATCTATGCATAATGAGGTAGATAACACTCAAAAAGGAGGTGTAGTTTTGGGAAAAACTGGAGTCCTCCAAGGATGCAGTAATGGATTCATTCTGTTGCTTAGAATTCAGCATGCAACTATATCTATGCCTATTTATATCTTAAGATGCTTTCCCAATGTTGTGTGTATACAGATGATGAATAAGGATATGGGGCGGTCTACAAATCCAGGCTGGCAATTTAATCAGAACTGTCTGCTCTGTGTGCTGTGATAATTAGTAGTTCAGTGCTATAGGAACCTTAAGATGAAAATCCTGGGAAACTTTGTTTTCACTGTGTAGTAGCATTTGGAGAGCTCTTCAGGGGATGGAGATGGGAATGCAAAGCAACTGCAAAGCCACAGTAGAGAAGTCCAGTTCATATTGTATTACCAGCAAAGCATTCATTAGAATTTTACTATCAAAACTATAACTGAAACCTTCCACTTTCCCTGAATCCGAGTAATACGTAGCTGTTGCCACTTATTTCTTACATGTTCCTAGGTTATAATAAAAATTGCTTTCCACAATGGACCACGGGAGGGTTATCACTGCATTAAAAAAAAAAAAAAAAAGAGAAAAAAAAAAAAAAGCTTTTAGACAAGAACAAATGTTCTTCAAAGCAAAGTACATTAAGCGAAACTGGCTAGATTAGCGATGTTTCTCTCAGATGGCTCCAAGTGCACTGTGTGCTGGAATTAATGGTACATCCCTCTCTGAGGTTTTTTCTTTTACATTTAGATGATATTCACTCCTGGTTTGTAAAGAAAACCCTCCAGAAGCTCACAGCATGTGAAACCCATCAGTTCTAGTAACTGAATCTGCTGAGGCTTTGTCAAATTAGAAAGCATAACACAGTTAAAGGAAAGCAAGTTGAAGTCTCCAGTTACTGTAAAAATATGCATCAGCAGCTTTGTCAAGGTGGAAAAAAAAATAAATGTTCCTGTTGTCAGAAGTTACCTGTTATCTAGAGCTTTTTGCATTGTGTGCAATAGAGAAGACAGCTTTAGTCCTCTAGACATTTGTTAGCAGACTATGTGTTTAGTCCTATAATTTCATGTGCTTTTAATTTCTCAGAAAAAAAATTTCCATGACTCTTAGGTTGTGATTTCTCTTGTAGATTGAGAAGGAGGAAAGGGGGGCGGGAGGGGGAAGTTGCTTTGTTACCAAACAGTATAGGTCAGCTAAATTTGGCCTGAAGAAACTCATGTCAGCCTTCTCTCTCTCTGACTCATTCCTTCCCTCTCCTGCCCATATGCTCTGTTGCCAGAGCTACCCCTTGAGTTATACAAAGGGCCAATTAACCTTCTTCATGGAAAAGCCAACACTTCAGTGTGGTCCTTCCTTCACATGGGACTGGGGAGGACTGTCTCTCTCCTAAAGCCTTCCTGCTCTAGGTTCCTCCAGTAATGAAGAAGTTTAATATAAAGAACATTTGATATAAGGACAAGACACAAGTTAGGGGCATCTTATGAAGAAGTAAAACAGGACCAAAGAAGCACGAAAACATGCTTCAGCAGACTCCACAACTGGGAAAGTCATCTTGGCAAGGGGTCTGCATCACCTTCCACAGCAATTCCAGCTGCAGGGCAAGGGTACTACTTTGTCTTCCACAAGTGGGAAAATGGAAACAAAGTGAATGATGGGACTTTTTGTCATCCCTCTTTACCTGTAACTCCTTCTCCCCTAGGCTTGCCAGATATGTCAGGGCTCCAGAGCAAAGACTGGCATTAACTGGGCTGTCCTAGTCTACATTTCAAAGCGTGGGCTGAAAATCTACTCAGAAGCCCGCCTCTCATGCCCATTGCACTTGGTGGCATTGGTACAGTAAGGCCAAGGATAAGCCAGGAAGGTTTTGCTCTTCCTAAAGGCTTGTGAAGGGTCAGAAATGAAGTGGAACTGCTGAGGCTCAGATTTGGCAGGGTCGCACTGCTGATGTGGGTTGAGAAACCAGGTGCTTCCCTGTGTGGCTCTGCCTAGCACTGTGTTTGCAAGGCTGCAAGAAGATGGCGGAGTGGGGGTACTAGGGCCAGCTGCTGTGCAGATCTGGACAAAAATAAGCCAGGCCAGTCATATACCCCTTTTAGCAAGAGTCTGTGAATTCAGCACTGGAAAGGAGTGCAACTGAAGGCCCGTTTGGACTTGTGTAAAAACTTCTTGCTCTGTTTTTTTGACTAGGACAATCAAAATGTCCTGTGCATTGAACTATGCTATTGCTTTCCAAGTAATTTACTTAAATATCATTGCTGCTGTCTCTTTCACCACTCTACTTGCATTGCTTTGGTCTAGTGTGATGGGTTTCTAGGTTTTATCCAGGCTTCAGAGTATTTGACTCACTTGATCTTTTACTCTCTAGTTGTTGGTCTTACATCAATCTAAATCAGAATGAAAATACGAATAAAAGCATCATTGTTATTCACAAGCTGAGAGTCAAAACTAAGTACACAATTTATTTTGGATTCAAATGGAACTGTTTGTGCGCAGTCTAAAAATCTTTATTTCCCTGTACAAAGCAGCACTTTCCCCATCATGAAGGATGTGCTTCTGTCTGTGAATGTACTTTGTTACTAGTTCACCACTGAGTTAACAATATTGGGTAGAGCTGCAAAACATTTATTTTCCAGCAAAACATGGATCTGCATTAAATCTTGGAATATATTTGGTACATGTCAGTCTGGACTGTTTCTGATTAACTTCCTGGAAATACTACTTTCTTATTACAGAACAGAGATAGGATTCATACCATGAGGAAATAATACCTCAAAGGGCAAGTGACCCAGCAGTTACAAACTTGGTTAAATGTGTGTGCACAGTGCAAATTCATTTGCCATGCATTTAGTGCTACTTAAATGTCATTTCAAACACCTACATCTGTAGGACTTCTTGGCAGTAAGACCAGTTATACAGATATATAGACAATTTCTCTTTCTGTCAGCGGCACAGAGTATAGCTGGAGGCCTGTAGCTAGTGGTGTTCCCCAGGGGTCACTGCTGGGTCCAGTCCTGTTCAGGTCACTGATGAATAAGTTGGATGAAGGGACTGAGGGTACAGGACACAAAACTGGGAGGAGTGGCTGACACACCAGCAGGCTGCACTGCCATTCAGTGGGACCTGGACAGGCTGGAGGCTGGGTGGGGAGGAACCTTATGAAGTTCAATAAAGGCAAGTGTAAGGTCCTGCAGTTGAGGAACAACCCCATGCATCAGCACAGGCTCACCATTAACGTGCTGGAAAGCAATTCTGCGGAGGAGGATCTGGGAGTGCTGGTGGACAGCAAGTTGCCCATGAGCCAGCAGTATGCCCTTGTGGCCAAAAAGGCCAGTGGGATCCTGGGCTGCATTAGGAGGAATGTGGCCAGCAGGTCGAGGGAGGTGATCCTCCCCCTCTACTCTGCCCTGGTGAGGCTGCATCTGGAACGTTGTGTACAGCTCTGGGCTCCCCAGTTTCAGAGAGACAGGGAACTACTGGAGGGGGTCCAGCAGAGGCTACACAGATGATGAGGGGACTAGAGCATCTCCCTTACAAGGAAAGGCTGAGAGAGCTGGGACTGTGTAGCCTGGAGAAGGCTGAGAGGGGGCCTTATCGATGCATGCAAATATCTTAAGGGTGGGTGTCAAGAGGATGGGGCCAGGCTCTTTTTGGTGGTGCTCAGTGACAGGAAAAGGGGCAACATGCACAAACTGAAACACAAGAAGTTCCATCTGAATATGAGGAAGAACTTCTTTACTTTGAGGGTGCCAGAGCACTGGGACAGGCTGCCCAGAGAAGTTGTGGAGTCTCTTTCTCTGGAGACATTCAAAACCTGCCTGGATGCGACTGTGCAACCTGCTCTAGAGCAGGGGGTTGGACTAGATGATCTCCAGAGGTCCCTTCCAACCCTGATCATTCTGTGATTCTATCTATAGACTACTCTGTGCAGGCGAAGCATTGAAAACTGTGTTAATCTTTGCAGTACCTTGGTTAAGCCAGCATCCCTGAGTTAAATAGCAGCACAAAGATTTAACACTTCTTAAACAGAAATGCACAGAAAAGAGGAGGATTACTTATCTCTTCAAATCGCCTACTGCAAGAATGAGCTCTTGGGGGATGGTGAGGGAAAAGATTAAGTTGCCATTCATTGCTGGGAATTCCAGTGCAGCTTTTGGAAGGCCTTAAAAAGTAGAGCAGCTCCTTAAACTGATCCTCTTGTCTAAATGGCGGTTACAGCTAACAGAAACATAAAATGAGCTCATTTGTTTCACCTGATCTGTAGAGAAACTTCAAACGTAAGGCCTCTTGCTCTGACATGGATATGAAACTTGGTCTTGTTGAACAGAGGACAACAATTTGGAGCTGTTGAGTCATTAGAGTTTCTTGTGAACATGAGGGTCTTTGTACCACAGTAGGAACTTCCTGAAGAGCTCAGTGGCCTCCAGAAAAATTTTGAAGCTCCTCTTTTCTTCTAGTACACCCTCCTCCTCGTCTTCCTTTTCCTTTTAAAGATGGGCAAAGTCAAGGTGAGGTGGTAAAAATGTGCATTTTGCTCTGAGTATCTGAAATGGCATTTGTGTAGTCGTGATGTCCTAGTATGTCACATTAAATCACTCAGCTACTGCTTTGTCAACAATATTCCTCTCAAATACCATTTGCCCTCCTAGATGCAAGTCTGCTGCATGAGGCATGTGTATGTTCTCTTGCACTCAACTTCTCATTAAGGTTTTGTTGACATGGTGACAGTTGGCAAGTTCAGGATGAAAGCTAGATTTCTCAATGCTTTTCACAGCTTTGCAAATGCATACATGAAGTCAGTCATGCCCTAAGAGGCAGTATAACTGCGTGTGACATGGAAGCCCGTTTTATCCCAGCATAAACACTACTACAAGCCAAGCAATGAGCAGTGAATGTGCACTGTCAATGAGGTGGATCTTGTTACTCATGGAAGAATTAAATAACAAGAGTTGTGCAGTTCACATGAGCAGTAGGACGGTCACACACAAGAGAAATCCACCAAGGAGCTAACAGGGTCTTATGATCCTGCTATCCTGCTCGAGGGCTCTGTAAATTATACAACTCTTGTATTAATGAATTCCAAAAATCATGATTATAGCTCACTGTCTACTGCCTCTTTTTCAACACATTGTACTTCATGCTAAGTTGGCTCTAGGTCATCACTAAAACATTAAGACAATTCAGACCCTTCAATTTTTTTAATGCAAAAAGCTTAATAGTTTTGATACATGTCAGATGCTTTTGATTTTTAAAGAACATGTAATCAAATGTGGTGATACTGACTTTTTATTTGAATGCATTCTAAAGTCACTTGTGTGTAAATCAAAAATTGATTGGTAAATTAAATTGCCTAAGCCATGTCAGCAACAGCAGAGCTGGCAATTGCAAAAGCCTGTAATAAAGTGTTGCAGACAAGTTATCTCCTTCCTTTCATCAGCCTGTGCACCGTAGCAGCAGCAAGCATTCGAATTGTACTTGATTTCACTACAGAACACACTCAAGTGTGGTTCACAAACTATACTGTTCTTGAACCATCTGGAGCTTGCAGCTTGGAACCTCTTACACTCTTCAGTTTATAAGATTGTTTTGTTACCGCTGCAGTCATTGCCACTGTTTGCTTTGTAAGTTGCTGCTTTCACTGTTCAGCACATATTCCCCGGTAGCTTTGGTCAGAGTGGTTACATAAGCTGAAGCCTAGTCACTATAGCAATAAAGGGGATGCAGGGAGCAGCCAGTTTTCCCACCTTTGAATTTTCTCGCCATCAAAGATCATTGCACCTTGATGGGGTGGGACAGAACCCAACAACAAAAAGACAAACTGTTCTGGAAGCTCTGCTCCCTGTGCTACAAAGTTTTGAACTAATCATAAACACTGTAAGAAATTGTTATTTTTTCTTAAATATTTGTCCAAAATGCCCCCTCCCTTTTTTCCTCAGCAGCTTTTATGGCATAGCTCAGTGATGCACTTTGCCTTGCAAGAAAGGGGTAGGCAGAGCATTATTTGTAAGCTCGGTATCACCTAGGTCCAGCCTCTTCCCCATGACTCACTGCAGCTCCTGGTTGATGGCATGGCTCATCTCCTCCTACCTACTTCCTTGGTCTCTTCAGATGTTTGTTCAGCTCCCACTTGTCCCTGCAGGCCACTTTACACAGCTATACCTGGTTTCATTCAAGTTGAATCTGTTCTGCCCTCTGTTCCTGTCATGTTTCTTGTTTGTTGAATATTTTTGCTCCACTCAGTATTTTTCTAGAAGTAAAAGATACTATAACACAACAATTTTTACAGCAGGTGACTGGAGATGATTCCTTCCATACCAACATCACTGCCTTTTAGATCATTCTTCCAAGCAGCAAACAGCAGTACAAGGCACAGGGTTGTAGGACAACAGAACAGGAACGCTCCTGCCTCAGCTGAAGTAGAGCTGATTTGACTGACTAGCATGGGTAACAGTAATAGTGGAAATGAAGTGTGATGGACTTCAGTATGAGCTACACAAGCATACTCTGCCCCTGACAGCATTAATAAAATTCTTAGAGGGGCTAGTATAGGTAGATTAGCACGGCTCTGTGCCCCAACTGATCCCAGTTCCAGGCTACAGTTCTCCTGTGGGTTGTGAATATATCCTTATGTGTCCATTGCTCCCCATTGCTGTGGTTGACAACCATCAAACTTAAAGCTGAGTGTACTCTTGTGGGGCAGGGAGAGATGCGTGGTTTCCTTGTGCTGCAGTCACACCTTGGATGGCAGCATGAACAAACTACATGTGCTGAAAACAGCACTGCAGGGCTGTCGCTGCTGCTGAGACTGCCTGGGAGATGAAGACATTTTGCAAAGCAGAGAAAAATGAAAACCTGCTCTACCTATTTGAACAGAAGTTAGGCAGTTATCTTTTCCTTTTCTTTTTTCCTCCCTCTTTCAAAATGGACCCAACACTCACCCAGCTAGGTGACTTTTTCTACCATAACCTCTAATGACCCAAAACTCATGGCACTTTCACACCAGCATTTCCCTATGCTCTATTTCTTCGGAGCTTGCCCTATGCCATCTCTTTGCCCGTGTCCTCAGCTGCGATTTCAAGTCCCAGCATCAGCTAGAGGCTGGAGACACCGCTGAGCAGGTGCTGAGCTGCTGCTTGCACAGCCCTGCTGCTGCCCAGTGACATTGTGCCTCTGTGCAAGGCAGTGGCTCCCAGCATATCAGCTGTGGATGTGAAGGCAAGACCTAGGGTAAAGTAAACCATGTTTGTTGGTTAACTTTCTGGAAAAAGTCCTCTCCTGGTGTTCAAGTAACTGTAGTAAAATTGATGTAGATACAGGCTGAGAGAAGGAACAAGGACAAGGTGGGGATGGCAGGAAATTGCAGTGTGTTCATTAGCATATGAAGAGGGCTATATTTATACCAAGTGCAAGGAAGACAGCATGATCTAGTGGGCATTTAGGAAGATATTCCCATTTTCAGTAAACTACCACAGAATCTTTTCCCTAGGACAGCATATGCCTCTGATGTCCCTTTTAAAGAAACTGGTATTCCTTCCTTACTGCAGATGAACTCAGACATGCTTGAGAAAAGTCCAAGTCTGAAAATTCAAGAGACTTGGATCGAGCTGCTGACTTACTACCAGCTGTGTGTGCTAAACAAATCATTTGGCTTTCGTATGTTCTGAAACAAGGACTACAATGAAATGAAGGTGGTGTCTTACAGGTTCCTTGTGACATGGATCACTTTAACCAGAGATCCCTGGGTGATTAGTAAAGTCCTACTATCGATGCTACTGAAATAAAGTAATCCTCAGCTGGGAAATACCATGGTTACATTGCAAAGTAGAAAGTCAGCCTCCTTACAGACACTAATCATGTGAGCCTGGCAGTTGCTGGTGGTGATGATGTGTCCTGGTTTATGTACTTTCAGATACACAGTTCAGCCCATTGTGGATCTTGAAAGCTCAGAACTAAGAATATTGATTTATAGAGTTTCTGAATTGTCACTGAAATTTTAGGAGAGTATTTAAAAAAAGAAAAAGCTTTTCTTGAACAATATCTGTCACCTTAACTGGCATTTCCTGTGGAGTGAGATACTCTCCAGTGTAAGAAACACCGAGAATCTGGTCAATATTTGTGTATAAAAATATATCTGGAGATATCTTATGCCAAACCTTATATCATTTTCACTTGAAAGGTTGAGTGTTATAACCTGTATTTCAAGGGGGATTAAATGGAAGCAAAGAAAAATCTGCCAGGAGTTTGTACTGGAGCTGCGGTGGAACTGGTCTTTTGTTTGCACATCCAGCCATGCTACGGATTCAATCTGAATCTGACTCAAAGGAGCAGTTTTGAGAATACTCGCAATTTGTTGTGCCAGCCACCACAGATCTGCAAGGCCTCAGACTTGGAAGGCACGTGCCTCTTTTGAATACATACACCAAAGATAGCACACTGTTAAGAGTCAAAATAAGGTAGTATAGGTATATTTGAAATTTACTTTTACTAAGATTTTCAGTCCTTGTTTATAGACACGAAAAAGAACCAGATCCAAAAAACTGTATTTAAAAGGTTGTAGTCAGAAGTAATTAATGTTTAAAGTGACTGTATAACCATACACAGCCAACCTACATAAGTGCAGATCCTCAAGAGGTTTGTGATTAGTAGTTAGCCTGCCTAATATATTGGTACCTTGAGATGTTATAAACACTACGTACTGCTAAGAATCGTTCACAGTGTGAAGACTTCATTGCAGTAACTGGATCTTCTAGTTGAAGTTTTAGCACAAAATAGCTTGTTTCCACTTCTAGAGGAAGTCGTCCCTACGTCCAGCTAAACACTGATAATGTCCCACCTCTGCTTCCTACAGCTCCTTCCACCTGTAATGCTGTCACGGCAAGCCCCTGCTGAAAAGGACAGAATGTGACATTGCAGGTCACATCAGCTCCTTGGTCTGCACGGGAAATCATTACTGCGTTACGTGAGATGAATTGCATCTTTCCAGCTAGACTTTGAGTGAAGGAATGTAACACTATGCCGTGTGCTAATTCACCGTACCGTTTCTTGTGCTGCTCTGGCTCAGTGGATCTGGGGCTGAATAAAACTGATCAGTTTTGCAGGCTCCTGCGTTTGCCCCTCTTGCCTGAATGGGCCTGCCCACCCCAGTCCTCGCGGGTGCCTCGGATGCACTGGGCTGGAGAATGTGCAAAGCTCACCCAAAGACTTCCAGAGCTGGTGCCTTTAAAATGTTTGGCCCTGGGGGCTCCCAAGGACTGACAGTGTGAAGCAGCTCCTCTGAAGAGTGTGATTCTCTGCACCTGCTCTTCGTATTTAAAACTTTCTTATATTGAAGTGCACTATGGAGTGCAAACCTTAGGGTCTTCAGCCTGGCTTCACAGGTTGTCCTGCGGGTATCCACCTTGCTCTTCTTCTCCTGTTTCTCTAACAAGGCTTTGGCTTGCTTTCTTTTTGCTAATTCCAGACCCCCTTCTCCTCCCTCTTTTGCAGGACCCTTGTATCCTCTGTGCATGCCAGCTGCGCAGCTGGTGTGGGCTCACCCTCTGGTCCTCAGGCCAACACCATCCCAGCTGATGTGGGATGGCACATCCTCAGCTGGCTGCAAAAAAGAAAGTGGGGAAGGAGCTGGGCCCAGGGGACAGGGCAGAACAAATTCAAGTATTGTGTAGGAATGGCTTTTCCTGTGATGCTACACTCCTTTCTACGTGTAACAAAGAATACCTCTTTCCTCCTGGCCTGCCCTTTTCCCTCTTGGTTGTTTCTTCCTTCCCCCTAGCTTCAGGCTATCTCTCTTCCTGGCCTCTCTGAAGCCACTGGGCTTAAAAGATAAGGTAATTTGCTTTTTACCTAGGTGCCAGGCTTGGATAGGTTTAAGAAAAATCTAATTCTCTCAGGTCTGTGGGTTCACCAGGTATTTAAAATAGACTCCAAATTTGATCACTGTTTCCTTAAACTGCTGAGGGTTCTGTCAGTTCCCATCCAAGAGGATGACTATAGACAGGGAGCCTAGAAAAGTTCTGGGTGGAGCAGTGCAGCTTTGGCACTGGTCCTGCCCGTGCTCCCCCAGCCCCGCTCCCTGCTCCACTCGGGGGCACAGGGAGCCCTTACACTGCCCTTGCACTGGCTTGGTGATGGAGACGATCATCTGTCAGAAGCAACTTTTACACACAAGAATTGTAAACAGAAAGTTTCATTAACAAACTCCTGACAGTCTGACCCTTCTCTTGTTGGAGTTAATAGCTAAACTCCCACCTCCTTCAGCAGGGCAGTATGGGCTTTTCCATCTGTATAGTGTTCAAGGAGTACTGAGGTAGGGACTGCTGCATGCCTGACAGCTGCAGATCTGGGGTGCTAGGAAAACAGAGCTTTATGGTTGTTCACTCTTGTCATAGAAAATTTTTTCTCTTCTCAGTACATTCTGGAGCTCATTCTCCTGGGCTCTGCAGACCGTTATTGCAAATGTGGCAAGAGCCTGTCTACTAAAAGCAGAGATCAAGGCACTCTCAGGAAAGTATTACAAGTATTGTATTGTGTTTGTGCACACATGCTTATCAAGCAAACATGTAAATATGTATTTGCTTGCATTTTCTAAGAGAGTAATTCATGACATGAGTGCGCATATACCATAGGTGATCTTGTTTGGAATTTTTACTAAACGCAGGACCACATACCGAGGTACCTCCTCAGTCATTACTCAGGAAAAACTCCCAGCTTTAACATTACAGTGCTTATGTATATGCAAAACCATAGTACATTGCACAGGGCTGTGGTTTTTTTTCAGCTCTAAAGTTATAGTACTTTCATCGTCATAAGACAGTACAAAAAATGTACAACTGAGGCACTTTATAAATAAATTCTATTAGAAACTGTCGAACATGCATCTTCAAGTCCACTGTAAGAGACTTAACCTTTTCCTCAAATGAAAAACAGGATTCTGTTTCCAGTCCAGAATTCATTAAACACTCGGTCAAATCTCTCTTCTTTCACATTTGCTACTTCTTCCCCAGTTATTTCCAGTATTTTAGAAGTTTTCTGCATTTCTAATAACTCAGGACAACCATTCCAAATTTGAGGAATCTAAAAAGTTGTGCTTGGACAACAGTTGTCACTAACCAAACTGAGTCACCAGGTTCGAAGAAGGAATTTGGGCTTGTCCAATAAAACCAAGTAAGAGCATGGCCAGTGTTTTGGGTAATTAAAATATGATCCAAAAAGTATTTAAAGGGTAGTAAAAAGTTCAACTTTTACCTATAATTTTGATAATACCTGGGGATTTTATTAATAGACAGGATTTAAAAATTTTTTTAAAGGGCTAGAATGCTTTCTTCTTTCTTTTTCTTTAACAACATACATAAAAGCAATATCCCCCAAAGCAGACTTGCACTCAGACATGAGATGGAAAACTTATGTTTATAAAAGCCATCTCCTTTTGCTTAAAGCAGAGAGATGTGCTGAGAAACTGGTACAGTATGACAACATTTTAAACACAGAGGAGACAAGATTTATCTGGCTGGTATACATTATAAAACAAAAATCGAACACTGATGTTACAGCATTATATTGAAACAAACCATAGTAATTAGATGCTTTGAAGTCAAGCCTATATTTTCTTCAGCTTTTTCATGAATTATTGATCCACTTTCCTCATTAAATGGAATGGCAGGCTCTTGCAGTAAATGGACAACTGACTACAACATTTATATAACCAAATATCCTCTGCATCTGGCAATAAAACATGTTTGTGTGTAAAACATCCTTTCTGAATTGACATCCCTGCATAACAGATTTACTAGCATATCCACATTCCTTTTCTTTTGTCTCTGAAACACAGCTTCCCTTGCATCATCATGCAATCCAGTGTTTTACACTGATCGTATTAAGCAAAATATTTTCCAAGAGCCTGTATCGTCCATTGTGCAACAGAACATTTCTCCTCTATAATGAGATGTAAATAAACTGTCTCACTTACCTTATTTTCTCCATGTCTGCCGCAGAGGCCTACAAGAAATCAAATAATAGGAGCAAGTGAATGAAAGAAAACATTCACTCTGCAGATTTATGCATAGTTAAGGCTTTCCAAATGGTTTTCGACAAGTGTCTACAAAGCGACGATAAGCGAACCCCACATCTGCATTAGCCGAAAATAACATTGACAGATGAACTGGGGAATAATGCAGCACGCTGCAGGAGCACTGTATACCCACAAGCCATGGGCAACAGAATGACTCAGTTGTAGCGCTGAGGCAGAAAACGGGGAGGAAAAAAAAAAAAGCAAGTAGCAGCAGCAAGTAACAGGTTACTGTGCCTCCTGGGTGTCAGCGGAAAAGTTGAAATGCGGTGCTCCCCTCTGCGCCGTGGGCATGGCAGCAGTGCTGTGCTGGCTGGGAAATGACAGTGACTTCATCACATGTGAATTCTGAGTTCAATTCATCATCTTTCCCGGAGCCCGACAGATGGAAGGGACACAAGCTTGCCTCCTCAGTGGGAGTTTCGAGTAATCAAATTACTTTCCTCAAGTAATACACTATCTTGACAATTAGCATCTCAATACAAGGAGGCTTTTCGTTAACCCTCTCGCGGCTGCTTGCCCGGGCTGTAGCTTACAACTCCGGGAACTCCTGGGGTCCCTCTGCCCGCCGCTGCAGCCGGGCTCCCTTAACCCTTCGCCAGCGGCTCGGCACTCCTGGAGTCCTGGATCTTTATATACCCCCCCAGAGCTATAGACGGTCATTTCATTAATCCCTCTGGTTTCTTTTTATCGCATAGATGTTGTAAATCCCTACTTATCTATAGCGCAGAGACTCATTAATCTCTCTGACATTACTTATATCAAAAGCATAGTCTTGTTAACCCTTCGGTTTCTTTTTCATCATTATCTCGTGCAGATCCTTAATAGCTGCTTCCATTTCGTTTTATCACACTGCTGGCACAGAATCTCATCAGTCCGCCTGGTCCCACTTTATTGTAACTAAGGAATGAGCACTTGGAGCCATCCTGCAATCTCCAGAGCCAGATAAATCCCAGCATCACAGAATCTCTTATTTATACTGAAGGAATTGCCCATTAATCATGAACACTTTAAACCTTGTTGATTAATGGCTAACAATCATATTTTAGTATGAAATAAATTAAAGATTAAAAATAGGGAAATGTAAATTTAATCAGTTAACCAGCAGGAAATTTGTCAAACTGCCTAAAAACCCACCCCAAATGACAAATTGTTGGTTCTTCATTGGGTCACTCATCTTTCTTCACTTCTCATTTACTTTTGGTTTGTCCATTAGATGAGTAGTTAGTCAGGGTGGTGTTTGCATGATAATTTCTGTTGACGTATGTTAAGGATTTTAGGCATCCACCATAACCTGGTACACAAGAAGCCAGCTGCAGGAAACGCCCTCCTCAGCTTCCCAGTAATGCATGTCATATGTGCTTAAGTGGTCCCTGCATGTCTGTTGGAAGCACAGGGTTGCCCATGATAAATCCCAGATTTTGAGATTAAAACTCCTAACTTAGGGACCCATAATTTCTTTCTCTAATTTGTATCTATCCATGGAAGCCATGAATATTCTGTAGTATGCAGGAAATAGTTCAAACATTGCAGACCAGAAAATGGACCGCAGGGGTTTTCTCCCTGGGCATGGGAAGCTACTGGCAGTCTCATGGGCTCACCAGTTTGGCTTTCTGGAGATGAACTCTCAAAAACTGCCCTAATCATCACATTCCTGTCATTTTGGGGAGACTGGACATAGTTTTCTCCAGGGACACTCACTGTTGCTTTGCCTTGAACTGTGGGAGTCACCCATGAAGAAAGAATACTTAGAATACCTGATTTCAGTCCTTCTGTTATGGCTGTACCTACAAGCGTAAGGGGAAATGACCTGGCCTTGCTTTTGCCTAGTGCTTTGAATATTGCTGTGCTCGCAGGGTTGGGGTGGGGGTTTTGTGTGATTAAAGTGCAGGATGGAGAAGAGAAGCTGTAGGCTGGCTTTCTGGCTATACTCATCTGTGAATGCAGGTGAGTCATTGGCTGCCAATCCTGACAGGAAATCAGTGGGGAAAAAAGCACAGCAAAAGCCTGACACCAAAACAAACCGGAAAACTAAACCAAGCTGCTATTACTTCTGTATGAACTACTCACCTTCTTTTTTTCTCCCTCCCCCACCTTTTTTTTTTTTTATTTTTTTTTTATGGTAGGGTGCTTTTTTAACCTCCTCACAGTACGACCTGTTTGTTTCATGTAACATGGCCAATTTTCCTTCGGGTCATTGGGGATGTTCCCCTCTGCCTTTCCCTGACAGCCTGTGCAGTGAAGAGAGGGCTCCCCTCTGATGTGGGAGCAATGGGTTCAGTTGAATCCTTCTTGAGGAGGATGCTCTGTCCCAGGTCAGAGTCCTTTCTGGGCTGTGACACTGCAATGTAACTTCTTTTGGTGGGGATCCAGTTCTAGTAAATAAGTAGGACCACAAGAAAAGACTAGAGCCTGCATGTTCTTCAGGGCAATGGCCTAGCTTTGAGGCTAGAGAGTCAAATGAGCATATAGGAACTTGAGATGCTGAAAACAAAGATAGGAGCATCTGTAGAAGTGTACTTTTCATCCCAAGCAGTTTATTTTTTCAGATAATTCTGTTCCTTAGGATGGTCCTTTTTTCATCCTTTTCTTTCTCCTCTTTTCTTTTTCTTCTTCTTCCATTTTATTTTTTCTTTATTTCTTTTTCCTCTCAAAAAAAGCCTGAGCAACTCAAATTTATTTTAAAAGTATGTGGTTTTTCTGGAACAGCTCTGTTTTCACAAGGTGAGTTTTTTAGTAAGGCAAAATTGCAGTTTCCTAGCCAGATCTCTGCCATTGATATAGCCTGAGGAAGTTTAGAGGTTACATCATCCTCCCATCGCTCTCTATGAAGGTTCCTATCTAAAATATCCTACTGAAATGATTCTAAAATATATTCAAAACAGCTCTGAATTGGCCATTTATAGGACCGGTCTTGTCCTGAAAGTCTTGTGGGACCTATTTCATGCATAAAAACTGAAGTAAAAGTTGGTATGATAATGTCCTTTATGGTATGTCATTCATAAGTTGCTGATTCCTGCTGGATTGATTCATTTCAAGTGCTTCAACAATATTTGCTTTTAACAAAAAGGTTGGCCTCAGTAATTCAATACACTACATCTTCATACAAAGTATCCTACTTAAAATACTGAGACTGGTATGAAGATCTTCCTTTTTACAGAAGTACTTGGTGTGGCAACTTTGCCTGGAAGCACTTTCAGGCAAGGCCTAAGAGTACTGGTAGCAACTTGACTTGTTTCCAAGTTTGTGAAGAAAACAAGTGTAAAATGCATAACAACCGTCAGCACTCTCCTTTTCTGGAGGTGCTGAGCATTTAAAAGTCTCCATTTTGGAGCACGTATTCAAAAGACAAATCAGTTGTATTTTATTTTTTATGTCATCCCCCCACTTATTCTAGATTGCAAGCTGATATTCTTTGGTATTCTCTGAGAACAAAGTCATTTGCTGGCTTGAATGAAAGCAGGGATGCTGTTAATGGAAACCCTGTTATTGTGGATTTTTTTCCCTTTAGAATGTGGTTACTGTTTTTCAGACAGCACAACAACCTCTGAGTTGTTTTCTGGTCAGCAGAATGAATGAAAAATACTGATCCCCTTATTTTTTGTCTCCCCATGTTTGATTAATGAGTCAAACCACTTTAAGACAGTGGCAGAACATTCTTGGGCATTGACATACATAGAACTTAAAATAGTGATCCAGTTATTTGATTTTTTTGTTAGATGTTCAGTGTTTATAGTGTTGATTATTGAACCAAAACCTTTTTAAATAAAATACAAAGTCATACTGATGGTTGGTCTATCATTCTATTCAATTCACACGGTGACTGCATTGGTAAAGTACTGTGCTTATGTTTTACTTCCTTTATTGTATTACCACTTTCTGAAGGACAAGCAGTCATGAGATTTCAGATCTTGCAGGTGTATAATGAAATTTCCTTCCCCTAAGATCTTGAGGTCAATTTTAATCCTTCTGCATCTTCACAATGTATGTATGAAAAAGGAGGAATACCCGGGAGGTGACATCCTTTTTTTTTTTTTCTTTTTTTTTTTTTTTTCTTGGAAAGAGATGTTTCATTTTAGAGGAGGGGACGGGACCCAGAGCCTGGCTCCGTGCTCACCAGTCTTCCCGTTAAGTTCAGTGGACTTTGGCTTGGCATGTTGACTAGTTGCTACTGAATGTATGAGGAAAGAAAGAGTAGCAGGAAGTTACTGCTGCTCATTTAGTCTGACTGTTATTACTCTGACTTGTTCAGTATTGTGAGAGTTGCTTTTATTTCTGTGGTGAGGAGAGCTATAAATGAGAGTTCGGTCACAACTAAAGTCCTCTGGACTTCTGGCATATTTGTAAACTGCCATGTTTTCAGTCACAAGTTTTTCGCTTCAGCACTTCTTTTGTGCTTGCAGTGGTACTGAAGTTTTATTGATAGGAACCACTGTGGCTATTTCCCCTTTTTTTCCTATAGGGTACAAGAGTAAAAGATTTGATTTAATAAAATTTACAGACTACATAATTTGATAGGATCAATCTTTAATTAGAGTCTTAATCAATTTTTAGAGAGTTCTTTGTATAGGATTTAAAGTACCACTCAAGTTATGCCTGAAGAAAGACAAAAATTTAATCTATAGAAACTTTAATCGAGCTGGAGGAAGCGTCTGGCTGCATTTGATTTGGCTTCATGTATTGAATGTATCTAATAGATGTTTATGAAATAAGAAGAATCTTTCTGTAGAACTCTTGCTTGAAATTGTCATGTAGATATAAAGAAAATTGAGTTCAATTCTCCATGGTTGCCACTGTAAGAGATATTTTGTTCAGAAAGTGCCTTCTCCAAGCATACCCCCACACCACAGGCCATAGAACACCTCCACTATTCTGAGCCCATCTGAAGACAGTTAATATAGAACAGGGGAAGAAGCTTAACACTGAAGGAAGAAGGCAGAAGAGGTCAAGACTAACACCCTATATCCCTGTAATACTAAGGAACATGTTCACCACCGGACATTTTCCTCTGGAAAGAGGAACATCACACACGCTAGAAAGAGTGGGAGGGTTTCATTAAGCTGTGGGGTTTTTGCATGTCTGAGACATAAGTAACCATGGGTAACACACCCCAAATCTCTCAACACCGCCAAGAGCAGCACTGCACCTTCCCAGCACTCCCTATCTGGGACCAGCTTCGGATGCTTCTTGGGGTGAAAGAAGAAATCTTCTGCAGCAACATTAGGTGATAAATAGAAACTCAGACGTTTGGGACTAACTATATAGAACAAAGACATGGCATAAATAGACCCAACTTATTAAAGAAATACATAAATTGTCTTTTTAATTCTTAGAGTAGGTGACGAAGTTCAGCACCCACAATTTTCACCCCACATCTGAATGTGCATCCCCAGAACACCACTACTATGTAATGCAATGTCCATAAGGCTGCTGGGCTCCATCCTGAAGGAGTTAGATTTTTTTTTCCTTGTTATGTTCCTAAACACTGCTAAACTGACTGAAATCAGAGGGTGATTCTAAGCATGTTAAATTTTGTATGACCAGTTGATCTCTGATCTTGTGCCAATTTTGTTTAGAGCTTATTACGCCTACCCTGCTTTTAAATTCCCATATGCATTTATGAAGAGATGTCTTATTTGAGAGCAAAACCAAGACGTGATTCTTTGACTGCTCTCAGAAGATTATACTCCTTTCCCTCAGTAATTTCAGTATCCCTTCTCTGGATCGATTCCAAATTAACTTAAATCTGGTTTGAAAGTTGGTGAACAGAGCTGTATATCATGCACAAAACACCTTGGCAATACCTTGTATAATAATATGAATGCTTCAGTGACTCTAAAGAAAGTAGATCTGCAGTGCATCTTAGGCTTGTGTCAGATATCTTGTGGTTCTGTCATACTGGAGGCTCACAGTTGTTCTACAGTCTAACAGTGCACCTAGATCTCCATTTCTCATGCCTCCAAATGATGAGCTGCACCACATGAAGTCTTTGTGTTGATGGATTTCTGTTAAATTTCATCCTCTTTCCATTATTCTGCTTATAAATAAAACAGGTCTTTTATAAGCTTGCTAATTGTTTTCAATACCTCCAAGCACCATTATCGTTTAGGCAAACCTGTTATTGACTCAGTGTCACTAATAAGTATTTGTAATGTGTCCAAAAACTTACTCCAAAGTTTCAACAACCTCTTCCCAACCTGACAGACTTCCTTTTTAACATGCTACTTTTTTTTTTTTTTTAAATACAATTTTCATTCAGGTTAATAATCTTGAATTACTCTCCATTATATCCATTTTAGTTATTCTCAGCTGAGCACTTTATTAACTGCCTCATGCAAATCTAGGTAGATCAGGACAGGTTCCTTGAGTATGAAATTGGTTCTTTTAACAAAATGTTACTTTTGCTGAAACTGGTGTGTTTTATGCCACCTCTCTGCATCCTTGATTGCTCAGCTTTCTTGAACATAAACCTGGGCTCCACTTCATGTTACATTTTCTCTTTACTGGTTGGAATATAACTTTTGAACCAGTGTACATAGTGAAAAGGTTTGCTTCTGAGCTTGCTGCTTCATGTGTCAATCGATCAGGATTTTGGGCTGGGGATTACCGCAGGATTCCTGATATTACCAGGGTGAAGAGGTCCAGTTTGATCCTGCCTTAATTATGGTAGTTTCTGTTAAACCTTCCTCTTTCTTAATCAGATATCCTACAATTATTCCCATGTTCACTATCATTCTTAATGAAAGATGAGGCAAAATATCCCTTTAATAACTGGACCATGTCTTCAGCGTACACTAGGTCTTCCTCCTTTTTTTCTTTTTCTGTCTGTATGGTTGAAGATCTTTTCAGCAGTAGTCTTTTTAAAACCCTTAGCAAGGTCCAACCTCACTGAAATTTTGGCTGAGACTGGGGCATAACCACAACAGAAATAAGATAAAAAGAAATCTCAAGCATTTTTCTCATGATAGGCCTTTAAGTCCTCCATGGCACATACTACACGCGTGAACATGTATCAAATAACCACAAATTAAATTGAAACTGTAGCCTACAGACTTTTCTTTCACATGCTTGGGAAAACATAGTACTCTCAAGCTGTTTTATTTCCTAATATTTTAGGATCATTGCCTTGCTTCCTTAGTTTCTTTTTCACTCTGTAAAGTCTCGGAGCCAGATTCCCAACAGGGGTAAATTAGCAGAGCCCCAGTGAAGTCAAGCCTTGCTGATTTATACCACTAGAGGGTCTGCTCTTAAATGGCTGTTTCAGTGAGTCAAGCTGATTTCTGTCATACCCAGTACCCTCAGCTAGCATGAAATGCCATAGTCCCTCTCAAAAAACAGTCCCTAAAGAACCCACACCTTCTCTTTATGTTGCTTGGCAAACCATCCAGTGAAACCTGAACAAAGACTGTCGAAAACAGGCTTCCCGCCTCAAAATGACAGTTCAGACTCCACTTGAATTGTTCAGTATGCTTTTTTTCAATCAGATGATTTGAACCTGTGCATGTAATTAATGTGATTAAAGTGTTTATTTGTATTAAAATAGTCCTTGTAGCCATCAGCAGAGATGAGGATCTATGGTGCTAAGAGCTGTACAGACTTCTCACATGAAGAGGAAAGCCTTTCCCTGACAATCTGACCGACTAAAATAGAGACAGATACGTGCAGTATTTTTGTTTCCTTTATGATGCAGAGGCACAGCAGCACTTTTGTCTTGTGAGAATGAATTGATGAACTATATTTTCTTTACAGTTGTTCAGCATCGTGTGATACCATAGAATTACAAAAGGTTAAAATAGTGAGGTGAAGCCATGCTGCTTGTCCAAGTGACCCTCTGTATACTTCACTTCCACCTAGCTTGACTCCAATGTGACCCCACCAGCTACAGTATAACTGTAAATATTGTAAGTGAGCGGAGGCTGAGGAGCCAGAGGAAAATGCAACCTAACTGACAAACTGGAGTCTGTATCTCCTAAACTAATACATGGCACTGCTGACTGTACGCCACTAGAATACTTATGTGGGCATCTATATTACAGACACTGTAATTACAGACATTACATTAAAATATTTAGCTACAGCAGTTGCCATTTAAAAAGCTCCTGTTTGTCAATAGGTAACATAAAGTGTTATCTGAGACAGTCAGGAGTAACTGCAATATCCTGGTGCACTGACTCCTGGCTGGTAAAGGACAGCTGTGTACCGAGTGGGACCAAAGCTTGGGTCATCATGACCCAGAATAGTGTATGGATTCTGACATAGCTGATCCTATGAATTTCTGTGTTTGCATCTTTATATCACTACATATGTCTCTACATACTGGAGATGTTTTGTTTGTGAATGTTGGCAACAGGAAGTGGGAGAGATGAGAGGGGGAGCAGAACTGCAAAATTCCTACATCCTACACTTGTGGAACTCTCTGTTACAAAACATGCATTTTCTGCTCTAACTGCGTCTACATCAATCTAGGTGATAGGAGTAATCACCTGTGGTCCTGTTAAACAAAGCTTCACCTTTTATTTTTCTTGCCGTGGTTGCTAGCTTTGTGCCCTGTTTTCAGCACCACTCCTATAGGAAGGGTTCGGAGGAAAGCAACCAGAATGCTAAGACAGCTAGAAAACTCTTCCTAGCAAAACCAAGACTGAAATGAGTAAAAATAGTTGTTTCCAAGCAGGGAAAAGATGGCTGTAAAGAGAAAGAAAATCAGCCATTTTACATGTTCATTGTGGACTGAATAGGAAACAATGGGCTCAAAGTGAATCCTAAAAATTTAGAGAAAATGTTAAGCGGACTGTTTCAGTCACGGAGATAGTTATGTACTGAGGGGATTGCCCGTAACAGCTGCGGGATTTCCCGTAAAGTTTGGAAGGATTTACATACAACTTTCCTGTCTTGGGGCGGAAGGACAGGCTAGAAAATTTTCGTGGTTGTTTCTGACTCTTCTGACTGTGACTGCTCCCCCACAAAGAAAGTACAACATAAACCAGCATAAACATTTCTTCCAACAAATGGAGTTTGCTCTCTGCTTTACTGCCTTCAATATAAGTCAGTTCCTAAGGCACCATTGCTTCCCTGGGAACCATGCACCGGGGAGTTGAGTGAGTCTTCTCGAAATAGGACATTTGTGTTCGTGCCTTTTGTCACTTAGAACCTGTCTGCGGAGAGCGAAGAGTGAAATAAACAAGGTGGAGCAACATACTCAGACAATGTCACAGATATTTCCTTGAAAAGAAAGCCAAACTTCAAAGCTTTCACTTCTCCTGTCATGCAGCACTGGTGGAAAACAATATCTGTTTATTGATTCACCTTATTTTTTTATCCCATTTCCAACCAATGTGTGTGGTGCTTCAAAGTCATACCAGCTATATCTATTTCTGGAACAATGGTTATTCCAGTGAATAAAAAGCCATGGCCTATGATAGATCATTGGATTTGTGACTGTAATTGTTTAGGAGAACTTTACTTAAGCAATAAAAGAATGAGGCCAGAGAATATTATTAAGGGGATCTTTGATCTTCCTCCTTCAAACCATTCTCTCTCTTCACCAAAGGAATAGGATCTTCCTAATAATATTATGGATGAGATAAAAAAAAAAAAAAAAATCTCCCCAAACCCACAGCAGACTAGAAGGGAATTAGGATGTTACTTGAATCAAAGGAGCTGGTTCTAGTCACCACTTTGGCTTATGTGCCAGGAAAATCTAAGTAGGGGGAAGAAAAGAGGAGATCATATTCTTAGAAGTGCTGTTGGTTGATGCTGGTTTTCTTTTTACCACGAGACACCAGTGCAAAACCTACTCTACATTTGAACCCTCAGTGGTGTTAGGGTGCATACAAAAATATGCATCTGTAAAACTCCTTTAAAAGTTGCATGGCTCAGTCCTTCGCTCTTACAGTTATAAAGTGTCTTCTGCTGTCTACCTGGAGATCAAGCGATGACAAGGGACCATTATATATTCATAATATATAATGATGTATTAAATAAAATGTAGATGTATTTATGTGAATAACTCACTGACAGGCTCAAGATGGTGAATAATAATTACCATCAAATCAGTCTGTGAGATAAGATAGGGCTTAGAAAGGTACCTAGAGAGCCTGGGTTTCTTAAGGGAGTCCCAAGGCTGGACAGTGATGTTAAAAAGTAGAAGAGACCTGAACCTTACTCTCCCAAGTCTTCTGCTGTTTTGCTAACTACTTAATCTACCTTTTTCTTCACCATTTTTTAGGCAGCATATGAAAGTAAGAAAAGCTCCTTTTGCCTGCTCCTCTCAGCACTCCTGCATAACAACCAGCCAGATTCTCACTCCAATATTGTCTAGTAAATGAGGCAAAATATTTCTTAAGCTGCAGTGATTTTGGTTTCTGCAAAGCTGGTCTCTGTCAACATTGCTGAGTCCAGTTGTATCATTGTAATATCTTTAAGTATAAGGTGACTTCTACACTGGACTTGGATGGTGTCTTAATTGCTGAAGGGTTGTAAGAGGTCTTACCTTTTGATATTCACTGCGCTGTGCATTAACATTCTTCTCAGGGGTTCTTTTCTGTGAGTTTAAAGAAGTCTGTTCTTACTCCTACACAAAACGTGGAATTGTTAGGCTTTACTGTGGAGACATTAAATCAGACTCTGGAGATTCCTTTGTCGAAAAGGAAGCTGTATTGTTAAAATTACATCTGGCTTTTGCACGTGTCACATTTCACAGGAGCATTGAGCCTGTATTATCTAGTGGCTTTGCTTGCAGTCTTTCTTCACGCAGTACTATTTTTAGATTTTCATCCTGTTGGAATTCAATAGTGTAGTTGTCAAGGCAAGCAAAAGGAGATAGCTAATGTTGAATTTGTCAATGATTCAGCCATGTTCATTGTTACTATTACTATATAATCTTACCATAGTGGGGGACAAATACCACATTCAGGACATACAATTTCATGGAACTGTCAGGTTTTAGATTGAAATTATCAGGTGCTTAACTATAATTATAAGCCAGTTTGAATCTTTACAGAATAAGTAGAAGATTATCAGAAGCTGTATTTTTTCTGGAAAGGATGACAGTTCCCCACACTTTGAGTTCAGCTAGGATTTTGCCCTTTTTCTCTCTCTGCTGCCCCTTATGTCCCAACGGACACTTTCATTCATATACCTTTACTGCTACATAAAGGAGAAAAGAGTTTAGCTGTGGTGTTAGATGAGGACAGTGAAGGATCAGATCAGAATATTAACTTATCCTGGTGCGAGATAAGAAATGAGGGCATTTGCAGTTAAACAGAATCAGGCTTAAAATCCATCAAAGGTTGACTCCAGTGGACTACAGACTGGAGTTTAGTATTGTGACGTTACACCGAGCAACTGAAAAGCCATGAACGAGAAAATAGACATAATAATTCATAGGTGAACACCTTTCTAACTACACCTGTTTAAACAGTACTAAAGGCAATGATCCAGCAAAGCACAAACCCCATGTGCAGTTCTGATCACAAGTGTTATTTCACTGAAAATAATGTGCTCTTGTGCTTAGCATAGCTCCTGGGTCATAAATACAGAATTTTGAAGATCTGCAAATTATAGCCCTCAGTGATTTCTGAGATTCCTACTGTGCCCTCTCAGACACTGTAACAAAACCACCCTGATTTAGAAGATATAGGATATTTCCCTAAGTTAAAATCAGAAAATGCAGTCAACGTGGCACAGACTCCTCAATGGCACCCCTGTCACTGAGTGTGTGTATCCTGACATGTTGAGGTGCTGGGGAGACAGATGCACTTGTTGTTGCTGTAAGCTGGGAGGCCCCAAAGGTGCAGGGAGCTGCAGGCAGTAAAGGGGCTGGTTTAAGGCTGCTCAGGGTGCAGACTGTGTGCGTGTACAGGGATGGAAATGGCAGGCCTGGGCAGGGAAGAACTCACTCTGAACTCTCTTAAAAGAACTCAGCACTTCCTATGCTGGCTGAAACCTGCCAGCCCACTGAAACCAAGTTTCTAGATATCAAACACCCAATAACTGATTAGAAAAGGATTTAAGGGTGGCATATCATAGATACAATACAAAATACCTACTTGGAGAAATCCAACAACTCTTAAATTTTCCTATTCTATGCATTTGAGGTTAAATCACAATTTTTAAACAATAAGCCATAAACTTCAGTTGTTTGAGTGCTGTCTGGCAGGAAAACCTGATTATTGCCAGTTTGCTCTTTGCAGTGTGGAAGATTTGCAGGACTGAAGTACCAGTCTCCTAGCAACCACAGATCCTCTAAGAATCTTCTCTTTGATAGTTCCTAAAATATGTTAATGCCACTAGATATTGCAAAATAAAACACTGGGACCCACACCTAATGAAATAAGGAATTTTGATTTATATCTTCCGTCCAGAATAACAATGCACTAGTCGGCAGCTGTAGCACAGTTCCAACAGTGACTCAACCCAGCTTGGGTTTGTAACCATTTTTGTTTTGTTTAATTAGATTCTCATTACTAAATCCCAATAGTGTAAATGCTTATACACATAACTGTGTGCATGAGTAGTCCCAGTGAACTTCTTGTTACTATTTATGTGTTTAATTACTTGCTGGACTAAAGATTTACTGTCTGAATTTTAGCAGACAATATTTCAAAGGACTGCTCCTCTCTCTTCCCCTGGTTATCTACACGCATCTTATTAGGAGATTATTCTCTGACAATCTGTTATACATATGCTGAGAAACAGAGAATTTAAATCTTGAAAGCAAAGTTCAAAGCTCACATTCTCATGGGAGATTTTGATTCAGCAATTATGTTGTCCTCAGAGCATCCACAGAGTGCCTCACCCCTCCAAAGTGCAGTAAATCTTTCAGGGTGCAGCCCTGAGAGCAGGAGGGAAATAAAAAAGGGGCAAGCGTGTTAATCAATTCAAATACCTACTACAAGGGACAGCTGCAGTGGTGTGCCAAGAGACATCAAAAGGGCTCACAGATGTAAGCCAGCCCAGGATGCAAGACTCTGCATTTAATGTAGAATCCCAAAGGATATATTCATGCTGCTGCGTTGCTATTTTTAATGAATGAAGCAGAAAGGACCAGAGTGCCAGGCAGAACTTGTTGGAAGGGACTGAAATTCCAGATTTCTGAAAAATAAGGAAGAGACTTCACAAATGTTTTTTAAAAAGGGTTTTTCCCCCTCAGCCATGCCTTTCTGAAGAGACAAAAGAATTCAAAGAAGAACAAACTGTACGAAATAGGTTCTCAGGAATCTTGGAATTAGCAAAAATGGATCTTCCCATATGGAATTGTGCTGTAAAGAACACACGTATGCTAAGTCTCTGTAGGGCAGTTGTGATAATTACACAAAAGATAGCATTTCTCATCCATTTCTACTGATTATTGTTTAACTGACATAGATTCTCAATAGTTTGGTCTTTATTACATTCATTATAGAGGCTTCACCAAGAAGAAATAAGCTTCCCCTTATCGCTTGTATAGGCAAAGGACAACTGACCATTTGCAATCAGAGTATCTGACGGGCTTATTTCAGAGTGAAAAAAGAGCGAAAAACATATGAAAGGCAGTGTCATGTCTGTCTCCTCCAGAGCAGCCCTGCCTGAGCTCTTGAGTGCAAGAAGGAAGGGAACTTTCCTTCTATTTAAAGCACTTCTATTTGTGGCATATTGAAAAGAGCTGCCACTATTTTCTATGCATGTAATCAGTAAGCAAAGCTACAGTAAAGTGGAGGGGGATCCTCCAGGTAATGAAGTCCTCTGTAATTGAGGACTATGGCCTTTTTGGAGTAATAATAAACAGGTACTTCTAGATCTTCTAGATTTCTGAAACTGCTAAGAAATGTTGCAGATGCCTGATTGTGTGCATATATGGGGCTCTGACATTCAGTATCTTTTTAGAAGTTACTGCAAAGGCAATGACATTTCTTTCTGTGAGTGCTCTGGTGTGCACTGTCAGTAGATACAGCCAGTCAGATAATCACTGCAGTGGTCTGAATGGAAAGCTTTTTACAAACTTTATTTATTTATAAGTGAGATTGTAAGTAAAAAACCAAAATCATAAACAGGGCTAAAATGTTTCTCTATTTTTATCCTACCACTTAACTAGTAAAAAATGATGATGGAATTTCCTGACTGTAAAGAAATATCTTTTTTCTCTATTCAACCAGATTATTTCTTTCTTAATGCCTACATCATTGTTTAGCACAACAGTAAAACCTGTCCCCATGTCAGCGAAGTTGTTTGATTTCTTGTTATATGACAGACACATTATACAGACTGTCCTCCTTTGTGACCCCAAATGATTTCTGAGCCACAGACCATATGTAAAGCAGTGCTATTGACCAAGGTCAGTCAGTCTTTTGTTCATATCCCAGGTGGCTGCCATTGAGACAAGAAAAAGGGACTGAAACATAAGGACAGCCTACCGAAAGGCTATAGAGAGGAGAAGAATGGGGAGGTATCAAATAATGACAGCCTACACCTGCAAACATGTCATATTGCACTGATGAAATTTGTGAGAGAAGTATTATTGCCTTAAAAATACATCTTCCAGTGCTTTGCTAGATTAATGGTTTTCTACTGAATACCTGGCAAAAATAGGTGGGGAATGGAGAGTTTCTGGCCTTTCCCAAGCTGCAGAGACATTACAAAACTGCTCTCTTTCACCAGAGGTTAACAGAAAGTCGCTGGACCGGGAGTGCTTGTAGGAGAAATGCTTTAAATATGGGCCAAGGAAGGTTCTCCCTTGCCAAGTAGCAATGAAAGAGACTGACCAGGCCACTTCAAAGTGACTTCAGCCAGCATGCCCCTATTAATTACTCCAAAAGAGCTTCTAGGGAGACACAAATGGAAAGAGAATGAGAGTCAAGGGGAATTTCCTCAACTGCCACCAGAATTGCTGTTTGAAGGGCCCGGTTTTTTAGCTGTTATTATTTCAAAGGCATTGGACATCTTTTGAACAGTGTTGTCCATAACTACTAGGAGAATGGTAAGTTTGGGCAACAGGAAGACAAATGAATAGAGATGGACAAGGACAGTTACTTGCAGAGACTTGAGGGTGTTGCACAGGTTTGGAGAAACAAGGAACATCTGAGTGAGACCCTAATAAATTAATGAGAAGTGCTTTATGAATAGTGTCACCACATGCTGGCTTTCCAGTCAAGGTTAAATGAAGACATAGTGACTTTCTTTTAAGAAGTCAGCTAAAAAGGGAGTAGTCTTTCAAACAGCAAAGGGATGTTAGCAACCTTTGTTCAATTCCTACGTCTACTTTGCATTTCCTTTTCAGTAAGCCTCTTGAACCCTACTATTACAAAATAATTAACAGTACTCACATGTGGAGGTTTAGGGGCTAAACCTCCATCTATCGTATAACTTACAGTGTACCTGCACTACAAATGTCACTGTTTCTTGTAAATTTATGTAGCAATTCATACAATGGCAATTGCGATCCTAATTCTATTTATGTTAGGAGAGCTGTATTATTACTGCCCTGATTTGATGAAAAAGGCAAGGAAAATACAACAAATAAAGATTCAACTTGTCAAGCTCTGTGAACTGAAATATATTTAGTATCTGTTAAATGTTTTGTTTTCCATTTAAATAGAATTTTTGTATCAAAGAGGGAAGATGTTGCTGTGGTTCAAGACTCCATTTCATCTAGCTTCCCAAATCTTGCTTTTCAACTCATTCTTTGTGTGACAATGGGACTAGTCAGGAGACAGATTTGGGACTTAGTGTCTCTGTATTGACACCTGTAAAACAAAGGTTGTAAACAGCGTTTCCCAGTGTCACAAATATGCAGAGAAAAGAAAAGACCTAAGGACTGTGAAATCTTCAACAACAAAGGGAGCTGGACTCAGTAAAAAAATCACAGGCAGTGTCCTTTCTGTAAAACACTTATGCCTGACTATGGCAAGGAAATGGGACATTAACTTAGGTATAAATGAAACTGAAGGCACATGTATATTGGTAGTGGTATTTGGTGCGACAATACAGTTGTGAATATCAAGCAGTAAAATAATTGCTCTTGTGCAGAAATAAAAAAAGGGGGGTTATGTTGTTGCCAAATGCTCTGTAGCAAAGTAAATGGGATTTTAGTGCTGAAAATCTGCTTGAGAAATTAATCAACATGATAAAATGGGGACAGGCAGACAGATAAACAGTAAAGCATATGAACAACTACAAAGTATGTAAGGGTATTTTCTTAAAATAGCTTTCTGGATGTCCAAAAAAGAAAAAGTCACAGTAAGAATCTGAACCTCCAGGTACAGTATTATCATTTCATACTGTTGTACATTTCTTCTTTGAACGGTGTAAACATGAGGAACTAAGGGAAGAGAACCAGGGAAAGAAGCATTGTCTCCAGTGTGGCAGAATAAAGAATTCATTGAACCAAAAAAACCATATGAAGCATAAAATAAAAAGGAATGCATTAACTAAAATAGGGAAAGGGTTAAAAAGAACATATCTGGAAAATTTAGGAATAAATGGAAAATAAAAGGCTCAGCAGTCAAAACAGAAAATTTAGTATACAATATTAATATAACTACAGAATTACAGTCAACATGCCAGGAGCCTTTTTTCCATAGGAAAATGCCAGAGCCACTCAGAGAAAGCCCATTCTCTGATGTGTTTTTTGAACTGGGAAAGGATTTAAATTTATAGGCTGAAATTCTGGCCTTATTGATCTCTGTGTGATTTTTGCTATTTGATTCAACTGTTGCCAGAGTTTCATCCAACAGACGTATTCCTCTGGGGTAGAGAATCCACTTTAACTTCCAGTTCGATATTAGTATTTATCAGGGAGAGGATGACATCACTCTTCTCTCTCTTAAACCAAAAGGGATAGCAAGGATTTGCCTGTAAGCCTGTACTTCAGACATCACTAGAAAGGGATGTCAGGATCACCTCCTCTTTAGGCTGCAGTGAGGTCAGTCTAGCTGCCTGGCAATGACTATGGATCCAAATGAACCCTCAGAAAGAAATATCTCGTGCTTTCAGGTCATTCTTTCAAAAGGTAAAGCTGGTTTTTTTTCTCTTTAGGGCAATAACTGGCACATACAAAATGAACTAGTCAAGTTTTGTAGGGAGAATGAATACATTTTATTACACCAGTTGGTACATTCTGAGAAGCAAACAGAAAAGCCATGATGTTCCTGAAACTTTATTTGAAGGAAACAAAGATTTAAATACATAAAGAGGTGTTGTTGTTATTTTCTTTACCCAGCTGTATCACTTGGCCCAATAGAAGGTCTCTTGCTCTGCAAACATTGCCTGTTTATGTCCTTACATTTTCAAAGCTAGAATAGTCCTGCAAAAATGTACAGTATGGATGTGTATCCTTCCATACCTGGCTACCACTGTATATAGTTGTCATCTTGGTGATGACCTAAACACTCCCCTTTTTCCTCATTTTCCATATCAGTGGTCTCCAGAGGCTCATTTTGGGATTTATGGCTCCTGGTATCATAGCACCTAAACTAAAAGTCTTATCCCTAATGTTTCACAAGAAAATCTATGCATTAAACCTGTAAGTAGGAACTAACTTTCTAATTCCTGTCAGGTAGAATCTTGCTGACTGAGGATTTATATACCTTCAGATAAATGTCTAGCTTTACTCTTATTCCTATTGATCTTTTAGACCTTCAGATTGTTTTGTGACAATGAGCTCTGTATGCAACTTACTCTGTTTAAAAATCACTTCTTTTGATCAGTTTTGAATTTATTGCCTTTCTGTGCCACTTGAGTCTTTCATTCTTGCATTATGAAGGTAGAAACTGGAGCACTTGGCAATAATTTTCCTACCCATGGTTTTGTATATATTTCTTCTAAACTTAATCTACTCTTTTTGCTGTCTTTTTCTAAAGAAGTCTTTTAACTCCTTTTAGTTCCTCTTTACTAAAAACTTTCTGTTTCTGCCTGGTATTGGCAAGCTGAAGATCAGAAATTTTTTTCGGTACTCTAGACGAGAGTTATATGGTCACAAAAATTGCATTCTTTTCTATCTACTTTTTTGTCAACAGCAGTGTTCAGCAAGTCTTCCTACTGGGTTTTCCATGAGGGTTTTTTGTTTTGTTGCTGTCTTTTCCCCCACAATAAATTTAGACTTCTTGCCACCAAGCACACTTGCATTTGTCAGTATTGAATTTTCCTTTCCATTATGCTATACCTTCATCCAGCTCTGTTAATTCTTCTTGAAATCTATCATCTCTTGATTTTCCTCAATAAGTTTGTGCTATCTTTTTTTCCTTCACTCTCTATCTGCTCTTCCTACATTATTGCTAAAGTATGACTCACTCATCACTGTGTTAACCTGTTATTAACCTTTAACTTTTATTAACCTTTTGGACCTTTTAGTCTTACAATTTCTTTTTCTTAGCTCGTTTTGAATGACAACAAACCTTTACTTCATTCTCAATCCTTTCTGACTTCTTGATCCAGCTAATCAGCACTCATCTTCTCTACAGAGCTCCCCAGGACCTAATAAATGTAGCACACACAATCTTCTGGAACAACTTGGAGAACACTAACTTTAAGAAACCTTTGAGAAGGAAGTGTTGGGGAATTACACACAGTCAGCCTTGCCTCTGTGCCTGGAGTTACCATGGAGCATACACTCTTTGAATCCATTTTCCGTGCACGTGAATTTATTCTGGTGTGGGATAATTCTCGGATCTCTCTTCAATGCCACTCTAGAACTTTTTGTCAGTCTTTCTAACACTGATCTTATTAATTCTGTGTGCAGAGGTGAAGATACCTCTTTACCATTCCTATCTCTCTCATTTTTAAATGCAAGGTTATGTTATCTTCTTTTCAGCTTCATAGTCAGAAATCCTTGACCCTCAACAGTCATTTTTACAGTCTCTGAGTATAAAAGTATGACCTTTTCTTGGTGCACCTAGATGTATAATTTTATAATTGACTATATTAATGTTCTTTCAAAACATTAAAACTGAGATCATTTTGTTTGCTCAGATCTCATCATTATTTACTGCACTGTGAATGTTTGCATTATCCATGAATTAATCATAATTTTAAAAGTTTTCCTTACAATCACTAATGAAAATACTTAATATTTTTAGGACTGATTTCTGAGATCCTTGTAAGGTGATATCCTTTGAAACAACCCTTCAGAGAGCTGTCAGTTTTGTATTCACTGAGAAAGTGTTTTATTGCTACTGTATAGCTCCATATATTTTTTAAAGGAAAGCATCCTGTCATACTAAATTAAATATCTTTAAAAGACTATTACAGCTTCTCTTTTAAACTCATCAGTCCTTCAGGGAATGTTGGCTGGAGTGTGAAGCTAACATTGTCTATAGGGCTAGAAACAGCACAGTACTTCTTATCAGAATGATGTCATTTTAGAGAACCTTGAAAAAACCCGGTTTAATTCCTTCCTTCCAACCTGCTGTGATTATGCAAGAGTCAGACTGAGAAAATAATTGTTACAATTATTTAGCAGCATAAATTGAGACTCAGGCTCTGTGAGGACTATGCAACTACTCCTTTTGTGGGTGTCCTTTGGTTCTGGCCCCTCTCTGTTCAGATTGGGGACTTGTCTGAAGCACACTGCTGCTTCTTTCTGGAATGGGCAGCTGAGTTTTCCTCCCATAAAAAGCATGACAGGACAGCAGTAGAAGAGTGCATGCAATCCAAAGTCTCATGTGACATAGAATTAGGATTATGGGGGATTTGTATCACAGAAGCATGGAAAGTTGTCTGAAATTAACGTCAGGCAAAAGACAACAAATTCTTTTTCTTAAATACATGGCTAATTCAGAAGGAAAAGCAGGATGAGGGAGGAAATGCAAAAATAAATAATGGTAATGTATTATCAGATAAACAGCCTGAAGGCAAAGCACCATTAAGGAAGAGCTACTGACATTCTTATTCACAAATCTTGAGAAAGTTATGCCAATTTAAAATAAAATGGTATTTAAGAAGTATAAACAAGGTAAAGAAAGGTCTGTTCATAAAAGAAAGAGACCTTTTTCCAAAGGAGTCAAAAGGAATGGAAGCATGACTTGTTCAAGAAAAAAAAAGAAAAAGATAAAAAAGAACAAATGCAGCAAAAAATTTTTGAACATTTTTTAAACCACCAATACCAAAACATTACAAGTCACTTCTAATTAATAACTTATGTAGATAGAGTTTTAAACAAGCTATTCCTTTGAAGACATTCTTACCTCTATGCTAAGTAGTTTAGTTAAATAAATGATCAAATATAAGGCTGTGAAGTTCTGAACATTTATCAAAATGTTTCAGATCAATGCTGGGTAAACTATTAATAGCCAAAGTCATAGGAGCAAGCTATTTTTAACAAAAGGGAATTCTTAACATTCTTCACCATCAGAAATTAAAGCATCTAATTCTTGGTGAAATTATGCAAATTGTGTTGTCTCCAAAGGTTGTTAGCAGTGCCAGATTTTCTCCCATGGATCCAGAATGGAAAATATGCATCATCTTTTTCCATTAAGAAATTAAAGGTGGCCTCCACAGCGTGTACCCTGCTCCCTGATTCCTATATAAGCTTTCTCCATGTCCATGACAAGAGCTGTAGTTGGACAGCGTTCAAGGCATTTCAGGACTGAGCAGCTCAAGTGCAGTGCCAGTGCTGATGAGATGAGCAGGAGGATGTCTGTGAGCAGGGTTTTTGGGTGATCTGAATCTGTCTCCATGGGAGAGACAATGTTGTGGGGGAGAGACAATGTGGGGTAAGCTGCAAGAGACATGGGAGAGACAATGTGGGGTAAGCTGCAAGCTTACCAGGCTGCCAGGCTGACCAGCTCATATGTGACAAGATCCCAGGGGAACTATCACTGTTTGCCTCCTGGGAATCAGTTCCAAAGCTACTCCCCTCTTACCTCCAAGCAGTACCTGTCACGTGCAACTCATCCAGTTTTGTTACACAACCCCAAGAATAAAGATGAGTGGTGGTTCCAAGCACATGCAAGTACTTGTCTGCCTGTATTTCTTTCATTGCCTAACACATCAGAAAGCACAATGCCCCACAGTGAGTGTTTGCAAGATTAGGCTCCCAAACCCTACTGCTTTGTCTTTGACTTCACATCTCAGTAATGAGCAGTTCCACAGTGGCCATAATGTATTATACATTGATAATAACAGCACAAGTACCTTTAGACTCTCCTACTTACAGTATTTGTCATAACCCTCAAATCATATTTTCCCACAAGTAAATAAAAGCCAGTGATAGATAATTTCAGGCTTTTATGCCAGAAGTGCATGAAAAGCTATAACTCTTTTACCACTTTTTTTCCCCCCTAAATTCTCTTTTTTGTTTTCTGCTTTTGATATTTTGAGAGGTAAAGTGTTAATATAAAGCACTAACATGGCTGTCACCTTAGTTTTAGTCTGTTCTGATAAGTGGAAATCAATGACTGAATAAAGAGAATTTATTTGAAGTACTGTAGTCCCAAAGCTAACACACGTTGCACCAGTTATAAATAAAAAATACAGAAAGTATAAAGAGAAGCAGAGCTGTGCAAGTGTCTGATAGATTGGGTGGTTTTGGAAATACAAAAGACAACTGGAAAAGATTTTAATGGTGCACCTATCATCTGTGAAAGTAATGGAAGAAAATGGCAAGCCAGATAATAAACTGGTAGATTTATTTCTGACAGTAGTAAGTTCTGCTGCACTTTTATTGAAGTAAATAGTTTACAGTTAATCCAGACACAGTAATTTAACTGCAAAACTGCATTTTAGGGGTTTGAGTGCTGTACTTGACATAGAAATGTAAGATATTTTTAACTTTGAGCTATAAAAGGAAAGTGCAAATATAGACAGTCTGTAACTGAACTAAGTCTGAACTGCAGCAGCCTCACAGTTCAGACAGTCTGCAAGTCCTGGGCTGTCTGTGGCTGGCAAAAATGGCACCAGCTGCTGGAAGACTTGGGACAAACCTCAGACAGTTAAATTTGCCATGTCATGCAGTCATTCCATGTAGAACCAAGTTTTCAGGGACTGACAGTGCACTGACATTATAGATGGAATTGATTTAATCTTTCTGGTTACATACAGCCCAACTGAAATTATGTAAATACAAAGGAATAATTTCTTGAGGGAGAGAAATTTAGATGGCACACATGGGGGTTAATATGTTCATAGATTTAGATGTCTTAAAAAACCAATAAAGACAGTGTTGCAGATATATTTGTGCATATCCAACACCTTTGTTGGAAAATGCTAAATTATATTTGGTACCCAAGAAATCTCCCTAGAAAATATAGCACTTGTGCCATTACTAAGGCTTACAGAGATGAAGCCCTGATCTGGAAGAAAAAGAATGAGTTAATGTGATAATAGGGTATAGGTAACTTTGGAAAGAATCAGACTTACTGGTCTGGAACTAAGAAGTGTTGACTGCCATACAGAAATCTTCCTTTCAACAAACTGAAACAATCTAAAAGCTAGCCATTCCCTAATTTTTTCTTCCTGTCATCCTGGAGGGACATACCCATGCTTTTGTAAAATTCTGTTATGATGAGGAGGTTCATAAGCTAATTAAGTGTGAAATAACAAAAAGGCATTAGTGTCATTATTCACTGTCAACCTGCCTGCTCTGGTAAAAAAAAAAAAAGGTGTACAGAGGTTTGTGGAAGTGGGTAATTCTTTTGGCAAATATGTGTCTAATTTAGTTGCTGAAAGAAGGACCTGCAAGTGACACTCATGTAAAACTGCTCACTGAAAAAGGGCTACTCACTTCAAATAATTTCAGGAAACTGAGATGTGAAATAAACAGTTCTCCATGTCTTGAGGTATTATGACAGTAAGCACAAGCCTCAATTGTCCCACGGTGCCTCAAGAACGCTTATCCTGTGTTCCTACCAAACTAAAATAATACCTTCACCTATAAGCACTTGCAGTGCTATACCTGTGCCTTGCTGACCAGACTGCACACAGTGTTCTTAAAGTTACTTCCTCTCAGATAGAAAGATTATACGATATTCTAGCACTTACCATAATTTATTTTTCTGTTCCATAGTTCAGGATAAGATATGTTTTCAGTAACACGCTACATCTTAAAAGTTTTTAACACCAAAGCAAGGCATAAACACTTAAGAACAGCAAGAACAGAAATTTTCTAAGCAGCATAGGTTTAGTAAGCACTACATGGGTATAGGAAAAACTTCCAGTACACATTGGCATGACGACTCCTCAAACTATGCAAATAAGATAATTAGTTGATCATTCTATCAGTAAATTCCTTCGACTTTCTAAGGTATGTTTTTGTAACACATCCACTTTATGACAGGAGCTTGAAACACTAAACAAAACTGATAACTTTAAGAGCTATTCATATTTTACAGCTGGGGAAACTGAGGCAGCACCAACATGGGTCTGTACCCAAAGTTACACAATAAACCAGTGGAGACAATTGTAAGAAAAGCCAGCATTATGCCCTCCCTTGCCTTTCATCTATCTCAGGAGCTTCCATTATTGTCCAGATTTAATAGAAGGGTCTTGTATGTAGTGGTAAACTCTATCAATCTATGTCCAATTTTACCTACACTTTGCAGCAATGATTATCTGGAAAACAATTGTCAGTACACAAAATGACAATGAGCACTGGAGCAGCTGTGGTGTTAACAACTGTTGTTCAACAGAAAGTAAGGATTTAGGTAGTTCTTCCTGACATATTACAGCAGTGTGCATACACCTTCATAGAATTCCATTACAGCTTAGAGGACACATGCTAATATTTATTATAGCTATTAGGCTTCATAGTTTTGAGAAGTGCAAGAATCAAACTATCAATGTGTGATACTCAAATAACTGGGTTACTAGAAGAGTTACCTGTTGTTTTTCTTCTGGTGATAGAAGTCCAATTAGTGGAAAATACTTAATCCCTAGTTGTCATGATGTTTAGCTAATTACTGTGTTATTAAATAGTGACTCAGCCAGAAAGGTTCATTTGTTTCTTCCTTCTCAAAGAACTGGAGAGCTTACGCAATGAGAAAGTGAAAGCTGAAACTTTCTTCTCAGCTCTTTGTCACTAACATTTCCCAACATAGGGGAGAGATGTATTTCCTTCAAGGAAGGAACACTTAAGATCTGAAAAAATGCAAGAAAAGCAAGAAACCAACCGTGGCTGCCAATACACAATTTAAAGAGCTGTAACACTGCTGTGGTCATATCAGACCACATATCAGAGACACAATAACCTGTAAAAATGATTCCTGCACACCTGAGCTCAGAAATGAAGCAGTTAGCTATGTTAGTACTCAGCATTTGTTCTGAAGGTCTGATGTTTGAAGAACAAGGCCTCTTTGTTTCCCAGTTGCTTCCAGGTTGCAATTTTAGCCCCTACACTCCAAAATGGTTGAGTGAGGTACAAAAAAGCTGCCAGTACCTTGTAAGGGGAACAGTCTTACTTCTTTTTACACTTGCCTAGTTCCAACATAAATAAACAGATAAATAATAATTTGCCAACAGCTTCCCTCCTGCAGTAGGGAAATGTTTCATATTTTGTTGGAATAATTAACAGGCTTTTTGTTGTTTTCTACCACCATATGTTTTTTTCCTGCTCTGTGTTTGAAACTCCTCAGTCCAGCTCTCTGTTTTGCAGCACTGGGAGTTGCAAACTGGTTGCAGAAGTTGTGGAGAGCAGGGAGAAGGTGGGAAAACGGGGCTTATGCACTTGCACCCTGACACTGGAAGCAGAACTTACAGCTGCATACGGCCTGCTGTTGTAGCTATCAATGAAGTAAAAAGCCATTTACTTTTGACTGAGGACTGAGTGGCTCAACAGAAGAGCCAAACTAATTTTGTTTTAATTATTTATTGTGTTCCAGTTCTCATTACTGTTTCTATTTTAATTGTATTTTTAATTAACTGCATTGATTGTAATGGGTTGTACACTTCCCTCATGTAACTTTGCTGACTGGTTTAGCGTGCATTTTGTTTTACTACGACATCAAAAAAAGAAGCAAGGGGAAACCTCAAAATACTGAAAAGTGGAGAAGACGGGCATATCCAAGGCTAATGATCTTTTCTTCATTTTACTGCTTAATATGGGCACCCATGAAGACAATTTTAGCAGTTTCTTGTTTCCAGTTTGTTACTCCTGTAAATTCCTTATGATGAGTGAGTAACTCTGGCTTTGTAGGGTGTGTATGGTGATTCTGTTTCCTCCTCGTGATAACCTCTTGTGTAACGGCCGATATTTTACCTTCTGCTGCTGTCTGGGGATCGGCCCTGCTGGGGTGGCAGGAGGCACGTCTGGCACAGCACAGCCTCCATCCACCTTGTGTTTGCATGCCCCATTGCAGGGCCGGGGACTTGCTGGGGCCCAGCAGCCACCAGGGTCCCCTGGGGTCCGTCAGGGCCGGGCCTGGCAGCCAGGGCCTGTCCCACCGCCCCAGGCGGCAGCAGCAGGGCAGCCAGGGGCACTGGGGCAGCCCCAGCTCCGGGCGCTGGGCA
>JAVJGI010000063.1:37672854-37708345 GCA_035590275.1 Ibycter americanus | reverse complement strand
CGGGCGCTGGGCACCTGCCTGGGGCCAGGGCCAGGCTGGGCCGTGGGCCTGTGGGTGGGCCTGGCTGGCTGGGGCCCGGTGGCTGGGCAGGGCAGGGCCCTGGGGAGCTGAGGCCAGGCCTGCTGCAGCATGGCTGGGACAGGGACTGATGGCCCGGGGGGCTGACACAATGTCCTGGGCTGTGGACAGCGTGGGGAGCACCTCGGGTAGTCAGGGCCATTAAGGCCTGCTGGTGCCCTCTGGCCCCTGACTGTTCACCAGCGGCTGTTGCTGTTTGGTTTCATGCTGCTGGCTTGCCGGCAGTCCCAGTTTTCTTGTTGCAAGACTATGATTCAGCTCTGAGTCTCCAGAAATAGGACGTGTCTGGTACTTTCTGCGAGCTCGCGGCACAGCACAGCATAGCAAGCGGTGCGAAGGTCTGGCTGGCTGCTGTAGAAATAAGTGGTTGTGAACCAGCTTTTGAATCCTCAATAGCTGCTCATTTTAACCGTGTTCACACAGCAGGTTTTTGTTACTACAGTTATCGAGGGAATAGCTGTTCTTTGGGGGAAATGTCTTTTCATTTTCAAGAGGACAAGTGTTGCTGTACGAACAGGCCTAGTATTTATTCCTCATTCTCTTTTGTTTAAAATGCTCTTGCTATCCAAGCAGGGAGCAGGAGGCAGAGACTGCCATATCACTGATCATTCTTGCCAAACTAGCATCAAATATTAATGCAAACAGCTCATAAGCTCGACAGATACAGATGTGCATTTGAATAATTTTAGTTTATCTTTGCAGGTATTGAATTTACTGTCAGAAATTGAGATCTGTTGGCCAACAGTGTCATAACAGAAGGCTGAGCAGACTACAGTCTACGAGCTAGCTGTTCAGCAATAGGTACTTCAATGCTGCTGTATCCAACTCACTTGAGTTTTTTCAACATTAAGCTCCAAACAAATTCTGGACTATCCTTTTGGTAGTGAAAAAGGAAACAAATTTAGTTGTAGATACAGTGGTGATTTGAGGGATGGGAGACACAGTGGGGTGTTTAAACACCTTCTGTCCGTTCTAGTTACTTAGTAAGTTTTCTGTGACACAGAAAAAAAGACTTGAATGCTTTTCTGCCAAGGCTGATTTTCGGAAATGGGAAAGCTTCCTTTAAACTCAATAAATGCCTGCTTATTCTTGGGAAGTTAGCATTTTGGAAATTTCACAAGCTTCCTCACAAGAGTATTACACAGGGGTATAAATGCGCTACTGTAGTTTCCAAATCAGACAAAGGAGCAGAATTGCATGTTTTATTTACTGTCTGTAGATATATAGCAGTGGTATCTCAAAGCAAATGCATCTGCTTCCTGAATCTGAATAGTATTGGTCCTCCTGAGACTCCAATAACAACTGAATATTATGAACTACCCTCTTGATAAGATTTTCCAACCAGTTTTGCATCTACCTTTTGATATTTTCCCTCATATTTTCCTGGCTTGTTTTTGAGAATATCATGGGAGACTGTTTTAAAGCCAAGATTTATGGTATCTGCTGCTTCTTTCTTTTCCACAAGATGTGTTTTCCTGTCATCTAAAACTCCTGGCTCTGAAGAGCTTCATCTGAGAAGGTCAAATTTAAGCCCCTTTGCAAAGAGGAAGTCATTGAAACAAATGTCTGAGCTAGTCTGTGAAAAAGCCAGTTTTTAGAGCTTTATGAAAAAATATGTATTTCATAAATATAAAATAGCTTCCCAAATGGGGTCCTGCTTCTCCTTATCAGACCTGAGGTCAAAGCTGGCAGTTCCTGATATTCTGAGACATAAGTCATGGTGTTGGGGAAGGTAGGCTTCATTTCTGAGGCCCACATTTAGTATAAAACCCTCCAATCCATCCTGTAACTCATAAAACTTTCTCCTCTTGAAATTTGTCAGTCTCGAAGTTTTAATGCTACAGTTTCTGATGTGACACTGAAACCCATGGAGCTCCAAGGTGACAGAGAAAACAGAGTATTTCAAGTGCAGCTTTGGCACAGTAATGTAATACTGATTCCCTCTTTTCTGTCCCCAAAATGCATGCTGTGCTAGGTTCATATTAAGAAGCAAACTTTTATTTCTCAGGTTAGATGTTAGAGCATGGTGGGGAGCGTATCAAGGTTACACATATGTTTCTATTAATTGCATGCAGTATGTCAGTGGACAGAATTTTAATTGAGCTGAAAACCTTAGAATGAACGGGGCAAAAAAGTCAGTCACTCACAAGCGAAAAAAAAAACACCAGAGCAACCTCTGGCTCTGGGCAGCGCCTTGCACTTGAATCTTCTTTTCGTAGAATTTAGATATTTTCACTATGTTGACCAGACAAAATAGTTATGTTGATCATTGCATATATCTGTGGGACAGAGTAACTGCGTGCTGAGGTCATCTGCTTCTGTCATATACCAAAGCCATGCAGGGCAAAAAAATCCTATTTTGTAAACATGACAAACACAGGTTGCTGGCTGAAGAAAGAAATTAAAAATGGGTTGAAATACCTTCAAAATCTTTTGTCATAAATTACACAGAAAGGATTTTAGACCAAACCTGGGCCAGAGAAGAAAGATCTGTTGGTCTTTCCCCCTGTCTGGCTCTGCAGTTTTCAGGCATGTCTGCTGATGGTAGTTGTTATAAGCCTGTTGTAGCTTCCATTACTCTGAAAGTACTATCTCTTTCTAAGGGCACCCAAAGAGAAAGAGTGCAATTGAGAAGTGATTTTCAAACTCAAAGGAAGGGGAAAAGTCATGTTAACAAAAATCACTGGAAAAGGAACACTAAATATTTTTGATTGCCAATGTTGCTTTCCTGTGGCTGGTGCCAAGAGATACCGAAATCAATGTGGACTGCATGTGCTCAGCATTTTTCTCTGGCTGAGTAGCTGCCCCGCTGAAGGCAAAGAGTAGATTTGGCTGGAAAATGGTTTTGTGTTCTGGTTGGAGCCCTGAACCCTGTGCAGAAATTCACCATTATAATAACGTCTGTTCCTTTATCCAAATATCTCCCTCCTGATTCACTTCTCTAAAAATGGTGTGTGTGTGTGTGTGTGTGTGTGCAGGGAAGGAGGACAACCCAAGTACAAACCCTACCTTTACAAATTGCAGGCTTTGCGGTGAGATACTTAATTTCATAGAAAACACATTGTTTTTATTGTGAAGCAGCTTGGACTGTCTATTTTATCCTGTCTTGAATAAATAGCTTACTCTTTTGAGTACTGGCTTATAGATGTCTATGCTTTGTAAAGAAGATTTTGATCTAATTTGTATTTGATGAGCTGAGAAGCTGTAAATGACCATATGCGTCATCTTGGGAACACTGTAGCTTTATGCACTGTGTTCGACTAGACGAAGGATCCATTAGTGACCCAACGGAGGTGTTTTAGAGCAGGCAAGGAGAACTCTCAAAACACCATCTGCTCATACTGTTGCTTGTAAAACGATGTCACATCTGCTGCTCTAAAAACATTATGCTGATCTCTCCTACAGTACATGGTTGCTGCACTCCTCTTAACAGTGGAAAAAGGAATCAATGCCACATTATTGAGACAAGAGGTGTTAAGTTAACTATAGATGAAATTGCATATGGCCTTCTTGGCTTCCCATATCTTATGACTGTACCATAAATGTCACAAACAAAATGAAGGAGAGGATTCAGCACTCTATTGCTTTATATTTAACTGATGAAGCTGGGTAAATACCTGGATTGTTACTCTTTGCTGAGCTCCATCTTGCCCCAGATTGATTACTGCTGGCGTAACTGATGCTACCATGTACTTCAACCCTAACACAGATAAGTCCTCTCAGAGACTGAGGAGATATTTAAGATGGATTGATCAGTGGAAAATTAGGTTTGTCTTTGAGGTCAGAAAGCACTACCATTTCTTTTGGCCAGCAGATTTTATAGCTTAGAGTACTTGGCTGCCTAACACCTATGAGGTGCTATAAAGCTAATTTACCTACCCTGGAAGCTTTAAGTGTACACATCTGCACACATTTGCAATACTACTCATTACTACTGCACCCAGAGTGACAATTTCATAATAGTGGTGTATAGAATTAGAAAAACAGTCAGTGTTGGTATCAGAAGGAGTGAGGTTGTATAGGAATCCTTGGAAGTATTGAGGAACTGCAGCCCCAATTGACTAAAGATGTGGTACTCAGCTTTCCACACCTAAATTCAATTGTTTTGACCTGTGATTCTTATACAGTATTATCAGACAGAGACTGTTTTCAGGGATCTGCAGATGAAGAAAAAATAACAGAGTGAAGTTGTTATGGTTTATATTGCTAGCAGAACAGTGGCTATGCTTACTTTGTATGATGAGTCTAAAGCTAGTGAGTCTGAAAATTGCTGTTTGTCTGATGTCTCTGAACGGTGAAAAGAAGTGACTGATATCTTCTCTCAGTCAAATTTTTGGTAAAGGAACTGAGCCATGTATTTTAATATGTATTTTGACAAAATATTTTTAGGCTGCTGACAGCCTGATGGTCACCTCCAATTTGCAAGGCAGAGGGGAGCAAAATTCTAATCAGTATCATGCAGAATAGCATGGCAAGAGAGAGGCCAGGATGCCAGGAAAGATGGCCATGTGGCATTTTCCATTGTTATATGAGACTCATATGAGGCCTTAGTGATATGATCTGTCATATGCATGTCGTGCTAAAGAACTGAAGCATCTGATATAGTTCTGTTTTTTACCTTCATCTGGTAACCTTGAGTTGCCAGAGCAGTGGATCGGAGCTTCATTATCTCTGCTGTTGAAGGTTGTTCTACATTGTCCTGCCTGCCTGAAAGAGCAGGAGCGGACCAGAAAATAGGACACTGGGAGGCTTTTCAGGCCTGTGCTCTGCTGCTGACTTGATCACTGACCCGGGCAAATCAATTCTCTGCACTTCTGGTGCCACCTCTTACTATTTCTCTTTTAGCGTATTGCATGCATGAGTCAGTGAAATAATAGATACTTTACATTATAATGTATTTGAACCCAAATCTTAAATCGTAAACATCGCTATACTGTAAATGGAAATGAAAGATTTGGTATTCATCCAAGAACAAAGCAATTGCCTTTTTTACAGCATGGTAGCAGGCTGGAAGGGCTGCAAGAGGACTGCAAGTCTTCTTGTATAAAAAAGCTTTGGCCTAGAGCAACAAAAATCACCATATTGCCTGCTTTTTCAGTGAGATTTTGTTAGAACTCGTGTGTCCTAGAAACTGAGTTTCTTTAGAAATGGAAGATTAGTTGCATTTTCTACTGCAATGACATTCTACCACAGCCTTTGCAGGAAAGCGTTACTCTGCTTCAGGTTCTTTGATGCCTAGGAAGTTCAGGTGTGTGAGGCTATAACTTCTAAAGATGCCTCTGCACCATCAGAGAGCCATCCCCATGCTAAGGCATTCTTCTTGCAAGAGAAACTGCACTGAACAGCAGGAATCCTCATGTATAACAGATAGCAGAAAGAACAGAAATTAGTATCACTTTTCTTGTTTGTGTTAATGCCTATGACACTTCAGTAGCCTGCCTATAGGGTTCCTCAAGAATTAAACAGCCTGCCTGGATTGGATATATACATCATTAGGATTTGAATCTTCTCAATATCTTATATAAATGTCTAAACTGGTCATATTTCATCTTTACAATAGTTATTGTAATATTAATTTCTTGTGAGAGGAATGAAAAGATGTGTTATTCTAGCTTGTGTTTCACTGATCTGCATTTTATAGGGATGCAAGCCTTTATGACAGGCATTTGTCCCTTTCTGGCTCTAGGTTGGTAGAAATTAAATATCTTAGGGCATACACGGATTGAAATCAGGGTGAGAATGCTTTCTTTTCAAATAGTTTTGCTAAGGCTACAGAATGGAATTGACTTGCTTATACAGAGCCAAGTTTGGACCTTTAGACTAAATCAAACTGGAGGCTGCATAACTGCATCAGTCACTCTCTAGGTGCCTTGTCCTGGCAGGTGGCTGTAGCATCAGCCTGAGCTGGGTGATGAGACTAGTGCAATTCATTTGAGAGATGGAGGACAGATGGACACTTGAGACAAGCAGCAATGAAGTTAGCTTGGTAGCTGCAGTATATCAAATACAGAAGAAACCATGCAGCTGGTGCCAAACCAAGCTGAGAATCCCACCTAATGTGTTGCCACTCAGGCACATGACTCTGGGTTCAGAAAGAGTATGTGTTTGTGCAATGATGCTGCCTAGGTAATAAGCAGTTCTTGTTGGCTCTACATTTAGTGGTGCAGCTTTGCATGGATGCAACTAAATTATTCTCAGACATGGCTTCATAAGCATGGTTAGTTCCTATGGAGCAAGGCCATGTTTCTGCCCTCTTACCACCTGCCTGATTCAGGCATGTTTTAGAACATCTCTAAGTCTTAACTTCCAAAATGTTTTGTTGAAGTGCCATTATCCCAACCCAAGCATGTTTTTTTAAAAACATTCTCTGCACCAAATTGGAACATTGTATTTCTACCAGCTCAGAGGGGGTATTGTAGCTTAGTAAGTCATTTGCATTGATAAGGCTTGGCTTTGTTTATTTTGTGTGATGAGATAATATGGCCTTAGGTGACAAGTGCACAATTGCTTAGGATATGTATGCATATAATTGCAGTGGTGAAGTCAATAATTAAGTGCTTCTAAGACCTCTTGCACACAGAATGTGAACTACTGATAGTTTCTTGTAAGATGGAAAGATACAGCTCTTCTAAGAAAGAAACAGGACTGCTTTCCTGTGACTGAGAAAAACTAGTGTCTAATATTGTGTTATATGGTCCCTTGTGCAGGCAAAAGTAGATACGTAAAAACGAGATCTAATTGGGAAGATGATCCCCATTCATGTATGGCTAAAGTTAATGGAAATGTAATATTCAGGTTGACTCAAATCTCAAGATGCTACAGACTTACTCATGTCTGAAGTCAGTCTCCTGACTGACTTTCAAACTTTCAGAAGTTTGAAAGTTGAAAATCACTTTAGTGGGTCTGGATCCAATATAGACATATCAAATGTAGTGCAGACATAGTTTTGGAGACCTCAGGGGTCTTCAGAAAATGTAACCAACAGGAGGCAATGTCATAGCATTCCTCTTTTAAGTCACTTCTTTTTTATTAGGTGCAGCTTTCTTAATCTCAAACTTTCAGGCATGTTCTTTCATGCTCTTCAGGATGTGTGTTGTTATACCTCTGCTATCCTGTTTCATACTTAAGTCAATGTAACCAGATCCATTTCTTTCTCTAGAAGATTATCTCCTGTGTATGAATAATAACTTGGCAACTAAAACATGAAACAGTTTTAGGCAGTGTTCTATATGTGTATTCAAATGAACATTACATAAGCAAGTACTTTTTAAATATCTTCATAATAATGGCACCAAAGACTGTCTGTACAGTTATTCTTTTGCTTCTTACTAAGCATGCTTCAGGTGAGGACTTGCACTAAATAAGTTGCAATGAGGTCAAGGTTTTGCATGTAGGAGACATGAATCTGTAGATATGGCTAAACGTGGTTTGCTTTTGTTTTTTGCCCTGACACTCCTTTCTTTTCTCATGTTGAGCTCTGCAATCTGAGGCATTGTTTGTTGAGGTAAAATGCTTAGTAACTACTGTGTTTAATTTAAATGACTAGATTTATAGCAGGCTGATGCTTAAATTGGAGGAGACTGATGCCTGCGTTAACTGAGTGGTAGTACAGAGCACTTGGGAGTATTTAGTCAGTTAGTACTCAATAGGTTGGATGTTCCAATCTGTACAGTACAAGCAAGTCCACTGGAAAAGATGCTCTGACAGATGGCTAATTGAAATGTGAAAAAAGGATATCTTGCTATGGGCTCAGGCCAGAGCCTCCTGACCCTGTTGCAGGGCAGCTCCCATTATGGAGCTGCGACAAGACAGTGTGCAAATGCTCTCTGTGTTTCATTATCTTTCATCTCTTCCCTTCTTCCTCCAGCCATCTTTGATAGGTGATAATTAAAACATCCAAGGACATCCTATAAAATCCTAAGCTTGTGTTGCTGAAAATTGAATAAAATTCTTAAGACTGGAATGTTCTCCCACTTACTACAGTCCTGTGTGGAAACAGACAACCTTTTGTTTCTTTGGTTTTAAATCTGAGTAGACTTTTTAAAGAATGATGCAGCTGTAGCAGCTCCCATTTTAGCAACATCTGTGTACATGTGTATAATCTTAAGCAACAGTTCCTGGACCTTTACTGTTTTAGCAGGATTACAACTATTGCTCTGGAGAATCAATATGATAATGTACCAGTTCAAGGTTTGGCAGCTCAGGATTTCTGAGAATGTCATGCAAGCGAAGAACAATTTCCCTTTGCCCTCCTCCATAGGCATAAATACCTCTTCCTCAACCAAACAAAGAATCTCATAAGAAAAAATTGAAAACATAAATATTTTTGACCAGACCATAGAAGAAAGCTTCATCCTTTTTTTTTTTAAAAAAGTTAAGGTTTTTTTCAGAAAAATCAAGGAAGAAATTATCAATCTAGATGTATTAACTCCAGACACACAAACCTTAGCAACATTTTCAAAATGTCAGAGCTCTTGCTAGTACTTAAACACACTAACTGAGCATGCCTGTTTAGTATAGAGATACCTGAGCAAGTTCTAAGCTAGTGAGCTTGACTACCTGAATAGTCTGTCACAGTACTCTCTTCACCCTTTTTCTGAGGGTGCCTTGACAACTCATATTGAGCCGACCTGGTTATATATATGCTGCATTGCAATGCAGGAATACCTTTCTTGTTTGACCTCGTCACGTCTTCCTTTAAGACACCAAACAAAAAGGACTAGGAAGTTGTATCCTGTCTTTCCTTCCTCCCATACCTCCTAGAGCTGGTTTCCCGAGCTACTAAAAACAAACCCTCCATCTTTGTTCTACCTGGACAAAAGTTTGTGAACACAGTAAGAACCCACCCAGAAAGACAGAAACACTTCTCAAATAGTCACGTTAATGCACAAGTACTTGTCACATACCACCCAAAGAAGTGATTTGAGAAAGAGCTCACCATGCTTGTACTTCTAGGCAGAGATGCAGATTTTGTGGCTGGCATTTCTTTGCTTTGAGAAATCATAATTTCTACAGGCAAGCCGGATCTTGTTCTGCATGAGGCACCATTATCAAGAGATCTGAGAGAGGGAGTTGTATCCAGGGACAAGGATTTCTCTAATTTGCGTGTTCGTGCTCCAGCCACAATGTCGTCACCTCTCAGACTCTCTATGTCTACTTCTTCGTGGGTTTTCCCATCTAGAATGTTCTCTTTCCAGCTTTCAGAAGACTTTCTCTTAATATGCAAATCATCTAGGCTTCTCACACTGGATGGAAAGGTATTTTTCAGTTTAGCAGCTCGGTATGCTCTCAGACTCATGGGATCAAGCACTCTGAAAGTAACTTCATTAATAAATTGAGAGAATTTGAGTTTAGCTTCTATTTTTTCTTCCACTACAGACAGTGAACTCGATGATCCTTGACTCACCAAGCTCAAGTCAGATGCAGAGGAACTGCTTTTCTTGTGAGTCTTCTTCTGCCTCTGGAGCTTTTGGCTTGCATTTCCCACGTCTGCTGGATATAGAGAAGAGTGTTCCAGTCCGTGGGTTTTTTCACCCCCTTTCTGACTGTGCTTTGATCGATGGGGTCGATAGCCTTCATCCTTATTTTTGCTTTTAACAAAGCTTTTAGTTTCTGACCTTGCACTACCCTGTAACTCAAAGCTGTCCTCACTGGAGCTGCAGCGTTTTGAGTAACTGTTCATTGTCAAATCTCCAGAGAGTTTCCTCTCCACATCAGTTCCTACTCCTGGTACACATGTGGCGGTGGATGCACTGCATGCTTTTTCTTCATTTACCCTGTCAACCCCCTCTTGCTCGACCAGTCTTCCAGGCACAGCACCCTCTGGCTTAACGGGTGAAATGGAGCCCTTTAACAATGACTCCATTTATTTTTGTGTCTGTATGTCAGTTGGCATCAGTGCAAGTGGCATTCCCATGAATCCTTCTCTATCTTGCAAGACAACAGGCATGACTTTGAAAAGCATAACAGTGCAGCCACCACATTTTATCCTATATGCATCCCAAATTATGCATATGTTTCATAATTAGATCAATAGCACATTGTCATCATTTTAATTAGCCATACTAATGAACAGAATCTGTAGGACATGTAAATTTTCCAGCATATTGAGTGCTCAGTGGATGAGCATGGGCTGTCATTGATCCAAAACAGCATATGATATATTCCTGTCTGTTGAACTGGAAACCAAACTACCATGATGTAGATCAATTCTCACTAAGTAAAGTCTGTGGTGGTTCTGTTTCAGGGCTTTTTAAAATCCAATAGTAGTGAAGGTCATGCTATCTTGTTCTAATGCTAGTAGTGTTTGCTATTCTATTAGAAAGCTTAGTGACAGATCTGCTAGACAGAGAAAAGCAAAAAGAGAATGTGATTCTCACTTTCTACCTGCTTGTTCTTGTCATAATTTTCATTTTAAAATAATTTGTAAAGGTTTGAATCCAGAGTGAGGTGCAGTATTTCAGCATTGTAAATGAGTCTGGAGTGGTAATGATGGGTTCTTCCAGTACTTTGCATGTGAAGCTCTTCTCGTTCTTTGCTGTCTTTATAGACAGGCAAGTCTGAACAGTGAAGTACAGAATTTCTGGTTTTGCTTTGTGTTTGCAGGAACCTAAAAACTAGTCTAAGTGAGGTTAAGGGCTATAGTCTGACTTTACAATTAGTGTAAAGGTTTGGAGTGCCCTGATTATGTGCTGCCACAGGAACTGACCAGAAAATAAACTGATTGGAAAACTCAGAAGGGTTTTTTTGCATCTCCTTACTTCACCATAAGTGTGAAAGCAAGTAATTTAACCCTTTTTGCCTGGTGACAATCAGACAGTGTTTACATCACTGTCATTGCCACCACCATGCCTTTCTGACTGATGAAATACAGTAGGTGAAGAAAGAAGAAATGAAAATCACAAGCAGAAACATGAGTGACTGTCCTTAAACACTGGGGCGGGGTGACATGAGGATGATCCCTGGAAGTTATTGAGGAGTAGGAGAAGGTAGCAAGGAAGAGGAAAAAAGTCAGTGAAGAACACCTTTAGAAGTATCATACGTAGCTGACAGGTCAGTGGCAGCTTGGGTTGAAATGTGGCTCCATGAGCTTTTGAAGTGGACATTGTATTTACGTCCCTCATTACAAGTCACTTTTCCCGCTGCACAGAATATATTGTCTCCATGTTGGTAATTCCAGGACTCATTTAAATTATCGTTCAGAAAAGCTGCTGCAGTGTCACAAATCTCTCAAATTAACACAGTAAACGCATTAATTTTACAAGTAACAGGGGGGGCGTGAAGATCCTTGTAACACATCAGAAATCGATTGCTTTTACTGGAATTGCTTTCTGAAATACTTCCATATTTTGTATGGGAATGTGCCATCCATTGCATGTTGCAAACATTATTTTGATAACAGAGACAATGCAGCTTAAAATGCTTAAATCCTGTTCACACTGTCTTGTTTTAGATGAATTTATTCCTCTCTCACTTGAATGCGAATGGTGACAGTTTAAAGGACTGGTAAATGCTTTCTATTGTCAACACAAAGATTTTCATGACCTTTTCAATGCAGTCAGGGAATAATATAGCACTACTTTCTTCTTGTAAAGCCAGACTTTAGAGATTTTTCAGTATATCCTAATACAGACTTCTGCAAACAGGATTCCCCAAATAGGTAGAGTCTATGCTAATGCATCTTAGGTCTTTTGCCTTCCAGGATCCATTAGAGCTTGGCAAAATGTGTGTTCTGCAATTTTAATGGGCTTTATTAATATGTCTGTTTCAGAAACAGAGCAAGCCTCATTGTTGAGCCAGAATCTGTAATGGCTTATACATATTTGGAGAAGAGCTTTTTTATTCATGAGGGATTGGGCTCATTTGTGCATGAACAAAGCTATGTTAAGTACAAGCATAAATTCATCTATCCATTGCATATGTGCAAATTTTAAAATTCTGACATTAGTCTGTGGTACAGCCAACGAAGTAGCTTATACAGTTTTCTTTTGTTGTCAGGAATGAGCCCATTTGTTCTCAAATAAGTCATCTACATATTTTAGATGTCATCTACAGTCAAAATAATTTTTTTTTAAAAAAAGGAAAATTATCAGGTTATAGGTAACCTAGGTAAGGTATAAAACACTCGTGGGTTTTTTATACTGCTTATACTGCTGCTTCTCTTTCTTCTTATTATTTCTGCCTAATAACTTTAGACATATAACACAGACATATCAAATTATTAAGAAAAAAAATTAAGCAGCAGGTGCAAAATGACAAATAAGTCTTCTTACCTGAATGATATAGATCTTTTCACATCAATTGCTCTACATCTTGATTGGAATAGATGTTATCAAATTTTATAGTAGTAATAACTATTCTGTGGTCTTAAATAAATTCACCAAAATATTTTCTAGAGACTATCTAAATCACAGGAATTATTTCCACTACTCACATGTACAAAGAGAGAAGCTGAATATTAAACCAAAATATGCTTAAGAATCTGGATGTTTGAGACTTTGAGCAATTTTATAATGATGTTCATGATTTATTTTCCATATGTTAAGTGACTTACTTTTTAAAGTGTTAGAATTATTTTGCCTTATATATCTACATCTCTTTGAAGACATTGCTGATAAAGAGAATTTCTCATTCCAGTGCAAGCAGGTACGTCTGTGAATAGCAGTGCATTGCTGCTGTAGTCTGGACTGTACTCTTGGAACAAATACCTTCAGAACTCAGAATGTTCTATTATCTCTTGCTATGACATGCCTCTGCTAGGTGAATGTTTGCCTGATTTCTAAGTTCTTCTACAACTGTCATTAACATTAAAATAATCTTAAGACAAAAACTTAGCCATTAATTTTACCCTGCTTTAGAAATGTTGGGCATAATTCTTGGAAGTGATACAGTATGCCTGTGCAAATCAATTGAAAACTGACCTAGGTTGCAGATTTCACTGTAAATAAGCTTTTCCATTATCTTGTTAGTTGACCTTGGTTGAACACCTGCACTTTCTTCTGTAGCCACCATTAACTGTCCTTAAAAATTAGGAAAGGATTGTCTTTTTCTATGCATTGGTTCACAATCTTGCATAATGATACCCTGACCAAGGTGACAACTCTAGGTACTATCAAGGCTCACATAGTGATAATTCATAAGTGAACCATTTCTATGAACTCAGGTGGATACAGTTTGTAATTTTGTATAGTGCAATGGCTGAGTGCAATATAGCGCAATATTCTACTTCAGTGTTAATATAAGAATATAAACACAGTATTATTGATCCTTTCCTGCTAAATTGACTGCTGAATCTGAAACATTTATAACAGAATGATAGGTAAGATCACAGCTTAAATGGGACTTTCATAATTCAGTATTTCATTTGACAAGACTGAAGCATTCAGGGACTTCTCTAGTAAACTTGTTACTTGGGAAAACACATGAAGCTTTTTCTAAAGGTTAATTTAAACTTATTTATATTCTGAGTGTCATTTTACACAGACGTTATTAGAAACCTGCATATTTTGTATAAAAATGGAGCATGGCAGTTACCTGCAAACACTATGATGCAATGTAATGCCTCTACAGACCACTGTCTGAAGATCTAAAATTGAAAGCTGAGTTTTGTGGGAATTTAAAAAAAAATTAGCCCCCCCTCCCCCCCCTTTAAAATAATATCCCTGTTTAAACCTCAAGAGATTTAATTTTTGCTAATAGTATCAAAAATAAATACAAACTATCTTGTACTTGCTGCAGTAGGTTGTTATGACAACTGGAAGTTTCTTTGTGTAGAGCTCGGGGAGATATGATAATTTTGGGGTCAAAGCAGCTAATCAACAGTTCTAGTACTAAAGAAGTGTGCAAAGTTTTTGCATATCTAAAATTATGCCTTTTGGTATATTAACAATAATAAATTCAGTAGATTATCTACATTTAAAAAATAAACAAGTCTAAAGGTTTTCCACATTTTGAGATTCATAAGAAAGTTTTATGTTATTAATGAAATAAAAGTGTACATTTGATTTTAAATAATATTGGGGTTTATTTTAATTCCAATTAAGGTGGTTTCCAGAGCCTTTTATAGCCAGGGAGTAAAGTCCAAGATTTTGGATCAATAATTACACTGGTGTCTGTGCTGTTCTTGTTGCATCGAAGGGTGAATTTTTCCATTATAATAGAGTGTATATCCTGTAAGTAATTTTGTTTCTAGTTCTCATTCAGCTTTTCAACTGCTCAGAAATACTTCCTAAGCACCAGAGCCAAACCCACTGGAGCTGGCAGTAATTGCAATTCATTTGAAAGTTCTCTGTTTGCCCTACAGATGTATAAATCCTTCAGCATATAATCCACTCTCAAAACAGCTATATCCCAACTCTTCCAGTGCCCATTCTTGTTCAGATATGCTCTTCCCTCCTGCATTTAAAGAAAATTTTACCACACCTTATCCACTACTCTTTGCACTTAATGAAGTTAATTTTGGAGTGTTTTATGGGACCTTTCTGTTTTACAGTTAAGTTTATCCCTTTACATAATAGAAATGTCCCTGTCTGGGTTTCTTTTAGCAGATGGTTTCTTTTTTCTTGTTTTGTCTGTAACAGATGCCAAACACTAATTTGCTTTAATACAAGGTTGTCTAGCCCAGTTTCTTCAGCAGGACAGTGTTGGCTTGAAGTCTTCTCAGCATTGTTTTGTTTAGTTATTCTCCAGAAAATGTATCTCATTTCCAAATTAATGGGAATAATGTCTATTTCTAGGATGCCAGGTGGCACACAGCAAAAATTCCATTTCACTAGATTTTACCTTGACTATCTTCTTTTTTGTTGTTGTTGTTGTTGTTTTGTTTTAGAACAAATAATTTCCAATGGACAATGGGCAAAACAGGAGACACAGCCAGCATTGCCTGTAGTCATTTTACCTCACTAAGTTCCACTTGAAAGTCTTGCAGTCCTAAGGAAAATTCCAGCAGACATTTGCTCTAACACTGCAAGATCCATCTGTCTGCAGGACCAGTAGAATGAAAGTTCAGTTCCTTTATTTTAATGAGTGACTGTTAATAGGAATGAGTTAAAAATCTTAATTTTTTTTTTCTTTTCTTTATCAGTTGTTGGTAGGTCTGTATCATGTGGTAACAAACAGAAAGTTGGAGCAGTGCTGCCACCATTAAATCAGTCTGGATTCTTAACAAATGGTAAGTTTTATTGGCATGAAGAGGGCGTAAAAAGGTACTGTGGTGTCTTATAGACCAGAGACTTAAGAAACTCATGCTTCTGTGCAATAATCTGCATGGTGGACAGTGTCTGCATCCAACCTTGAATCTAAATCTAAAGATCTAAAGTATCTAAACTCCCCTAAATTCTCATTAATCTACCTCTCCACCACGATGAGGAAAACATCTGTCTTACAACTACAGAGTGACCAAACTCAATGCAACAAATTGTTGTACCATGTTTCTTGCCAACAATAACAAGTCTGATTAATTTAATTTATAGCTGTGTACTACACAGAGTTGTGGTAAGCCTGTAAGAGGTGTTGTGCATTAGAGGAGAGATGGTTTTTAGCATAAATCATGCACCACTCTGAAAAGAGAGTGACTGTTCTCTGACAAATGCTACATCTGCAGTAAAACTAGAGCCACCCACCCATTTAACATGCAAGCTATATCTATAGCTTTAAAAATTAATTAAAAATTAAGGAAGAGAAAAATGGAAGCACAAAATATATTACTATATCAATTTAAAAATTATTTTTATGGCAGTACAGAAGAAGAAAAGAGTCTTTCCATTTGACACAAGACCTTACTGCACTCAGTATCACACAGTCAGAGCACTTTCCATTCGGTGTAAGCAGCCAAATTAGTATCAGTTGTAAGCTGTTGGCTGTTGTGTTGTCTGCTCCCTAGCAGTAGAAAATTACACTGTGGACACATGTTGCTGTGTATATTTTTAAAGATGCTCAAAGAAGTGTACCAGGCACTTGCAACATTAGATAATGACATTTGGTTACCCTTAATTCCCAAGGGACTTTTTCCTTTCCATTCTCCCATGAAGAGAAATTTTACTCTTGCTGAGAAAAGCCAGAGAAACGAAGCCGCAGACTGTGATCTTTTTTCAAGGATTTTAAGTGATCTTTTATTTATCCCCAGTTCAGACAATGGACTGCTTTGAAGAGAGGAATACAAAATGATATGGAGGATGATCTACAATATAAGGAACATATCTGTGGTGTAGTAACACTGAGCATATACACTATAACATTTTCTCTGTGTTGGAACTTCATAGCACTAAAAGCTGGCGCTATCACCTGCCTGAAAGATTGTTGTTCTCATCCAAGAGAGATGGGATTTTCTAGCTAATGGAAGATAATAACATCTGTGAACAACAGTTTCTTTATCAGATTATTGTTTAATGACCGACCGCGGCTGCATACCTTGGCTGTGAATGAGTCTTCAAAATGCTTTCTGTCTTCTGCCAACATCATCTTTTTCTTGCTCAGCTTCTGCTTTAGCCAGGTGCTCCATGAGCTCTTCACACGTTGTACCTTCTTTGTAGCCGTGCTGTAGGACGGGTAGAGCTGTACATCATCTGCATTACACTAGCATTTGATTCTGTGTCTCCAGTTCACTTTGTAGTCACTTGGTGAAAAGAGAGCAAAATAACTCATCCTTCTGAGAATAAACAGATGAGGAGTCTTGGTTTCTTCCACGGCTCCTTGAATATGTGTGTTCTTAGGAAAGCGTAAAATCCTTTGAGTCTATTCTTAAACCTGTCCTTCTTTGAAGTAGGTTGGCAGTGTAATGTGGCTTTCCAACTTAGGTATACTGTTTTCCTCATTTTACTCTCCCTTTTCTCTCTTCCTATTTCCCAGCCCCTATTTCCTTTATTATTAGTATCATTATTTGGCAAAAGAGGAGAAGAAGGTGTAAGAATATTTAAGACAGTAGAGAGGAAAAGTGACTGGAAGAATGGAATTAGTTTCTCATGCAAAATCAGACTTAGAATAAAAATACATTTCCTTTTTCTTCAGGTGGAATGAAAATATTTCCCATCCACTGAATTCTGTTTTATTTTAAAGTTAATCATATTTTCTATACCAATTTAATTTCTTTTACTGAAATCCATTCCTAGTTTGATGCTGGATGCCACAGTCTGCAAGGCCTTTCTGTCTCTGAAGCCATACAACGTCCCTTTGTGATGTGATACCACCTTACTGGTGATTTAAGGCTACCCAAAGTCCATCCCAGTGATGTTTCCAGGAGTATTGAAGAGATCTTTCAGTACAGCAGCATTTTTCTTGTAATCTTTATTACATCTGCAGGAATATGTAATTCTACTAATTAAATGTTAAACATAGAGAAAAGTTTAAGACTGGCAGAAAAGTCTTTGTCAAATGCATAAACCACAAAGGAATAGGATGTTGGTACGATATTCTCTTCCCCCCCCCCTGTCTGGTGAGCTTATTCAAATTAGTAAATTCTGTGCTAGACTGAGTTGTTCAAGAGCATAATACAAAAATTCAAAGTTCTTTGTAGTGGGTCAAATCCCCGGAAGCTTTGACTTTCACAAGAACAATTGACCTGTACTATGTTTGTGGGACTTCATTAGGATCATTCTTTTGGAGGATTAGGACATTACAAAGAATAAGGAAGGAATGAGCCTTTTCATCTAGGCAGTACAGTCTCCTTGATCATGAAGTCACCATTTCCCTTTGGAGGCCTCCCAAAAGCAGCCCTCTTCCTCCTCACCCTCCTAGTCTGTCTCAGAAATAGTTACCAATGACTGCTTCCTCTTGCTGCTGAATAGTAATAGCTGTGGAAATGATCAAAGCTTGTTAGTGGTGTTACTACTCACTGATGTCTCCTTTAGTCTTGTGGGGATGGTACCATAAGTTTTGCTACTTACTGGCCTTGTTATAGCTATCCTGTGCTTTCCTGAGATTTTGGGAAGGACTGTGGGATATCAAGCTAAACCTCTCCTTTTTGGGCTTCTAACTTATTAGGCTGTTCAGAGCTGGCCCTAGAAACTTGATGTTGCTTGCAAAAGGAAGTATATACTATTGCTGTATATGTACTCTGTATATACAGTATGTAAACTGTAACACAGTAATTTTGTTACCTCTGCTTTCATTCTTTATGTCTCCATATGCATAATCTGCCAAAGGCTTTCTATTTCTATTACACAGTAAATAAGGAAATGGTTGTTCCAGTTCCATGCTTCAATATGTCCTGGAAAAGTTTGCTTAAAAAAGCTTGCCTGCATATAAATGAGTTGGCTTGGCAGTATGCTTTTAAACTTGTTGTTATGAATAATTTGAAAATAACCAGGAGAAATAAATGGTAATTTCTTGACTTCTGTTGTCATGGGTTGTTGGGAAATGGGTAATGTGAGGAGGAGGAAAGTACTTACGTAGTTTTCTGTGGAAGTTAACTAAACAATTTGATTTTTTTGTAGCATATTTTTCCCTACATAAAAAACTATGATAAATTATATTATTTGGAGGTATAGGACATGTTTGTGTTAAAAGTTTCCAGGATATTAGTACCAGAACTGTAATGTCTCAGATGCAGTTACAAGGTAGTTTTGCTGAGTGCTGCAAACCTGTATGTTTGCAGAGTTGCACATCATGGGAATTGGTGCTAAGCAGCTAGGACTAAAGGAGAAAGAAAATGTTTGTTTGCATGTGGATATGTGTGTGTTTGCACACCAAAGGTAAAGGTAGCCCTGTAGGTTGCCTGTTCCTAACTCCTTTGTGCTACAACAGCTGCAATTTAAACATGAAGGAAAATATTGCTATTTTTTTCCTTCAACTCCCATAGTCCCACCCTGTTTCATTATATTAAAGAGCCACATTCATGAAAGCTATTTAAATACTCTTGCAGAAAGCATGCTACAGTATGTGCTGTTTTGGAAATCGCATACATTTATGTTGTTTCTCATATAAACAATTATTTCATCTATACTCTGTTGGGTTAAACAATGATTAAGTAATACTTTGTGCAATTATACAAAGTCATCCATTAGAAATATTTTCCTTCAGCATTTAATACAAACCTGAGGTAGGTTTAATGTATACCTATGAGCTTTATTAATAATATTAATGCCACTATCTGACTTTTTCCTTTCTTGAAGATAGGAATGATTTTGCTAATTTCATACTTAGTGGCCAGTAGCATATTCAGACAAAATATTCCACTTCTGATGAGATCAAATAGACATGTTCCATGATATGTATTATGCAAATAAAAGATACATAACTAATTTTGAAAAAACCCTTATCATGACAGTCAATTATAAATCATTTCATTAGCTTTCCAGCACTGTAGCTTTGGGAAGCTTCATTCATATGATTTGCTGTCCTGTACCTTAATGTATTAAATATTTCCTTTTTAAGGCAGTAATGTCTGCCAAATGAAACAACAGAGGATGTTAATTCATGTTTAAAGCAGACATTCAGTTGTCATATTGCAGCACCACTAATTCAATGCTGAAGACCTCTTTACTACCCATTATTCATTTTAAATGAAAAAGCAAACATGCTGTTAAGAGAAAGCAATACTTACTTGAGAAGGAATCTGCAAGCTCTGTTCTGCTAGTCCACAGGCTGAAATGATGGAGCCAGATTTAGAAGTAGCTTATTAGGTGCATGCTGCTGCAACAGTTACAGCTTTTCTTCTTTTTTTTTTTTTTTTAACTGAAAGACAGGATCGTTTTCTTTTAATGAAGCCAGCACAGAATGATATGCTGTCCATGTTGCTATGAGAGCATAAACTTGCAGGGCAAAGTCAAGCAATTGCAGAACAACTTACCAAGGGTCATTCGCTGTCAACTTGCCAGTGCTTTTCTGTGTAGTCACAAACTTTAACAGCATCAGGGAGGGTCATGGTATGTCACAAATGCAGGAAATTACTAGTTAGTCACATACACTTGAGACTGAAAGTGATTGAGTCAGTATTGTTTGTGAATGTAAGTGGAAAACCGGGTAGAACCAAAATCTTTCAATTGAAACACCCACTGAATTCCCTTAAGAGGGGACAAGGTTCTGATTGAAGTCAAAATGCAGCACCTGCTAGTCTTCTTTGCTCTGGTGGTTGTATGCTACTTCTAGAGCTCCAGCCCTGAGAGAGGAGTGTAGGAACTGCCCCAAAGGGATTACACAAATGTGAAAAACTATTTAGTTTTGCCTTTGATATTTTGGTAGAAAAATTTTTAAACATCACATTTTTGAGTGTACGCAAACCATTGCAATTATAAAGACATGTAATTATGGTTATAAAGTCATCCATATGTCTCTATATATTTAATATATAAAAACATACACACTTTTGGAGTTTTAGTGATGTCAGCATTTAAAGTATGTAAACATTTTTGTTAGAATTCTCCACCCAACACAAATATGTACATCATGGTGCAGCAGTCAATTATATCTGCAGTATTGCACTGCAGAGAAGAAACCATTCTTTAAGTTTAGACCTGCATTTTGAAACATTCTACTTTAAATTGTCTTTTGCCCAGGAATGCTTTCGGACAAGGAGAGATCAATTAGAAATTACTCTGAGTAGTCAGGTTTTGGCTTATCCTGATTTAGCTTGTCCACAAGAATGGAGCTTTCATCTCTAATGTGAAGACAGACATGAACTGTGTTATTACCCATGCTCTGCATCATTAACTTGCCAGTCTGAGGTGGGGAGATGACCCATGGTCAGCCACACCTCCATGTCTTGACTTGAAAAAAAGGTGTCAGGGGAAAGGGAGGGATAACTGGTTACATCCAGTTATTGCACTGCTGTTGTTGAGTTCCTATGTACATCCCAGACAGTGTGGGCATGCTCAGGAGCTTCCTCTTATGGATGCTCATCATCAGCTGTCAGGAGATTTGGGTTTATTGCTCCAACTGAGTTTTGAACATTGTATGATGTGCAAGACTTGGGTGTTCAAGGAGGCAAATCTTCCCAGCATCCTAGGGGCAAACTCTTAACAGCAACACCTTCCTTTCACCAGAAAAACCAGACCTTGCCTCTTAAAAGGCAATGATTAATGCTTCTGGACTGCCACTGAATTTAAAACCCAGCAGAAGCTGCAGAAATCCAGCACTCGTTGCTTCTAACAGCTGGAAAATATTAGACATAGAGCACAGGTTTCTAACTCATGACTCCTGGTGGCCTCAGTAGTAGAATGGCTCTTGTAGCCATAGGACCTTGTAACTGCATCCCTGTTTCTGTTCCCATTTGCTTTAACCACAGGTGACATGGAAAATGTTTGGCTGCTCTTTATTCTGGGGTGGTTTTTTTTGAGACTAGCAAGGCCACTCCATAGCTCTGTAACTAGCTTTTCCATTATAAGATCTTCTGACTAGCAAATTCCTCCCCTCAGGCTTCATTATATCTTAGGAGCAGACTGGTGAATTCAAGCCAAATGCAAATGGTCAGTCATTATTGGCCAGAACCTCCAAGACATATATAGGAAGAGAAGAAGAACATTGCATTTCTTATGAGAAATGGTATTTTTTTCCGGTTAGCTGACATGAGAGGAGGGGAAACATGACTTCATTTGCAGATTTTGCTTTAGCCATTGCCATACTTAAAGTTGGGAGGTTAAAGAGACAAAATATTGCCTACCCCTGTGTGTATACCCCCTTTCCTTTGGCTCTTCCAGGTGTCAAAATATTTTTCCAGGTATTAGTGATCAATTCCAAATTAGCCCAATGAAATTCCAGTTCCAGTTTCCAAATGAAAGTAAGGCAAGGCACAGAAACTCCTCCTCAAACAAAGCTTCTGTAAATACAAATAAACTCTCATTTTTTCCACCTCCTTTTCCATTTTTCCATTTCTCCGTTACTTGGCTTGCTTTTCTTTTTGCACGCTATGAAGTGCTGTACCAAGCAAGTCTCCTTTCACTCCCTGCCCCTGCTTGAGCAGAGCTTTCACCTGAATCCATAATCCTATTGTGAATTCCTGTACAGGGCACATGAAGCATTTTAGAATGAATGGCTGGCACAGCCACTGAGCTTGGGGAAAGATACAGAATTTATGATCGCTAGCCTGGCTGAGAAAACAGTAATATGATTGATTCTAAGTATATCTTGCAGAGCACTGCTATCTAACCACTCATTCTTTCTCATTTTTTTTCTCCGCCTCCCTCTTCTCTCAGTAAAATAATTGCTAACAATAACCTCAGCAGCAGTAGGAAAAGAAAGTACAGTCAAGGCTCGACTTTGAATTTCAGCAGTAATGTAACTGGAATCTTTGGTCTTGCCCTTTTATGGGATTTGAACTGGATATTTTAAAACTCATTCAATGTGAAGGCAGCAGGTCTTAGAATGGCGAAAGAATGAATGCAATGAAGCAGTTATTTCTACAAGCTGGTGCACCAAAAGATAAAAGCAAAAGTCTAGGGCAAAACTGATACCATTGTTCAGGTGGCCATTGGTTGTATAACTTAATTCGTTGGTAACTTTACATGAACATCATGCATCTATGAAGGAAAAGTGCATCCGCAAGTGATCTCAGATAATATACGTGAAAGTGGTCACAATACTTGAAAGATAACAGAAGCTTTGGAAGGTTTAGTGCCTATTAGTGTCTCCTCTCTGTGTCACCTTCTTTCAGTGTCGTGTTTTAAATCCTTGTTGTCATAAATACTTTCATCACCTCAAATCTAGATATAAAATAACCAAAGGTTAGAAGCTAGAAAACTGTCCAATGCAAAATAAAGCATTACTTTTGAACAAAGTAGTTTTCTGTCAAACAAACTGCTACAGAGTGTGAGAAATTCTTGAGTATTTGGATTTTTTACTAAATTTCTAAGTTTATACACACACATATATAAAAATGAACATACATATGCACATATTTTGATTTGCAAAGTAATTTATGCTTCCATGGGAAAAAATTAAAAACTCCCCTTTTTCATTTACTTTCTTCAGACCAATTTATTGCTAAGAGCAATAAATAAGTTGCAGTAGGAGTACTGACAGCATGCCTGAATGGTATCTCATGGTTTTAAAAGGAGCCTACTTTGTGGTATTCAGGCTCTTTATTTACTTCCTGTTATCATGTTCAGAGCTTGGAAATGTGTCTTTTAAAAATCTTTCCTTGCTGTGTCATGGGAACAATGTCATGAACACAGCAAAATGGAATGGCCACTTGTGTTTGAATATAGGCTTTTTCATTAGAGTGACCAACCATTGTGGTGAATTTAATGTCTTTAATTGGTCTTCCTCATCCTCCCTTCATGGAATGATGTAAACAGGGAGTTTGAGAAGGAAGTTTGTTTAGCTTTTGTGTATGGGGAGTATTTTCTAATGCTAAGCCACAACATAACAGGAGGAGCTTAACAATGGCCTTCAAAATCCTTCCCTGATGGTCCAAAAGCAGTTGCGCAGAACTTCAGAAGCTCCAGTCTTTAGCAGGGAGAGGGAAAGAAAGAGGGCACTGATGTTCCTTTACTAGCGTAAAACCTACAGAGGAACACTGTGAGGGTGCAGCCGGGACCAGGGACTCCCAGGAGTGAGAAGCCACAGGGCTCCCCTGGGGCTGGCAGGGCAGGGACCTTGCCAGCCAGCGCCTTGTGTTTGCCCTGTAGAGCCTGTATATGTCTCTTGAATGGCCTTGAAGGAAGTCATACGCTGTTGGTGACTAGAGTGACTCATTAGGTGCAGAAGTCTTAGGAAGGATTTGTCCTGCAAATGGTTTACATTGGTGCAGCAGGACTTTTGGACAAACACAAAGTCATCCCTTAAAAATTGAAGATCTAGCTAAAGCCATTCCCTGAATTTGACCTCAGTCTACAAATAACCTCAGCTGCTCTAAACCTGCATTTCTAACCAAAAAATAAAAATGCCCAGCTTGTATCCTGAAGACCTAAGTTGTACCTTGGCTAGGGGATTATTTTGTCTAAGTCCTCTGGGATTGTTCAGCAAAATAAATGTATCTCATCTGGCTGCGGTACTCATCATTCTGTCAAGTATAATCAAATATGGGGAGAGGAGAGGGGAGATAACCTTGAGAGAGGGGGTGTGCTTCAAATTCAGGCAATATATAGCAAGTTCCTTTTCACGTGTGCAGTAATCTTTTCTCCCACTGTGTTTATCGTTCTCCACACATAGCCTGCTATCTGCACATCAGTCATGCTCAACTTTCAGCAGCCTGGCTACTGCACACCTACGCACAGATTCCCAAAGTCTTCATTCATTTCACATTTGTATCAGCATCTAAACACCTCTACAGAAACAGAACACACAGAAAATTAATGATGTTAATGAGTGTGTTTGTGAGGAGACCACTCTTGCTGGGAGGTGGTCATTCTGGACACTTGTAGGTTAGACTTTGTGTTCCAGTAAACCTTGCCTCTTTTATTTAAAAAAAATCCCCATGTAAATGTCATATGCAATGACTTTTGAGGAACATAAACTTTACTTTTGTCAAAAGAAACATAGGAATTTGACACTGTCAAGCTGAGAACATTATTAAAAGTAGGGGATATAATACCACCCTGTTGAAGCTATTGACTCCAATATAGCTTAGAGTTAAAAATACTTAACCTTGGGTCAGCACTGCTAAGAGCATGACCTGTTAACAATCTCTACCTTTAATTTTCAAGTCTATTTGGTTAACTCTGAAAATAAAGCTACTAAGCTAGAATGCTTTTAGAATTTATGAACTGTTTTTGTATCCCATTCCTTTTGTCTGTTGCTTTGAGTCTTTATGGATTTTCAGCGAGACAGTGTTCTTTATATCATCTGTAACCAGCATTTTTCTAATATGTTGCCAGTGTTGCTTCTCCAGTTATTTCTCAAAAAATTGCTTCAAGAAGATATAGTGTAGGGAAGGCAAAATAGAAAAATAAGACTTCAGATGCCAAACTGATTTGCAGAAATGCATATGCTTGTTAAGCTCTATTTAGCCAGCTCTTTGCTAAGTATATTTGTAGTGCATTATTAAATTTGACTCACTTGGAAATGAGTCTCTTTTTCAGACCCTTCCAGGTAGAAAAGGGACATTTACAACCTTATATCATGCTAGCTATTGTGAGAAAACAGGTCTTCCACATCATAAATATCTATCTTCTTAAAGACAGAGAATGTAAGCTACTTCTTAGAACTGCCTTTTTTTTTACCATTTTTCTAACTGTTTTTTCCTAATCTTTAGCAAAAGTAGGAATAGAAAAGTAGTATAAAGTTTTATAATGCATTACAGGTAGGAAAGAGTACTTGTGATCTAGACATAATATTCTCATTTCCTGATATGAAGAAGTTGATTAGCAACTAGTTCCAAAATAATATTTGCTTGCTGGAATGACTAGAGAAATATTGATTGCTATAGGGTGCATGTTTCAGCCCAGGGCATATATGGCTATTGTTTCAAAGCCTTACTTTGAACCTGCTTTTTCCTTAGAATGGAATATGAAAAGCAAACAGATATTTGTAGGGGCTGTAACTCACCAAGGTCTCCATGTAACCCTAACCTTGTCCAGAACACAAGCATATCGACTAGCTCTGAAAACCGAAAATTCTGTTTCAGGGCGGGTATCATTAACATACTGTTAATGGGACAAGACATCCCATTCTACTAGGCAGTATGACAGTTGCAGGGTGGTAATAATGCGGGCTATTTTCGTTGCTGAAATGTAGTGTCTCTCTTTCAGGGACCGGTGGATGGTCTCTGCCAACAAAGAACACCATACTTACTGGCTAAATGGCAACAGAGCAAGATCAGCTTTCTTAAGGTAATTCTTATGGGGAAAAGAATTTTTCAGCAGTTTTTACCACCTATCATGTGAAACAGCCCATTTTCTTTATCTCTCAGTCTTATAAAATGTACTATAGTTTAAATGCCCCACAATTTATTTAAATTTCAGATCATGGAATCATGTGATTCTTGGATTTCGTTTATAAAAACAGGAAGTTGTACTTTAGCAGGAATACCTGCTAAGTGTTGCATCTTGCAAAGACACAGAAGTGAGAAACCCTGTAACAAAGATCCAACATTTATTGTAAACTGACTCATATTGTATGCCTGACTCATAAAACTAGTTTGCATTAGCTGGAAATGATGGTTTGTTCACATTGCAATTTGCAGTTTAAAGATGTTTCAGGACACCGTGTAAACAGCATGATCCCCTCAAAAAAACATGACCCAGCTCCAAATAGACTTAATGTGTCGGAAAGTGCTCATCTAGACTAAATCAAATCACTCTAGAACATTTTGATTCTACTGAGGAAAAATAATAGTATCTGCTGAAGCAATGATTAAATTGCAAAATGCAAGTTCTAGGTGATCCCCTGTAGATGCATATGTACTAGAGGTACTTTTAATAAGCTTAACAGGCACTGAGGAGGCTCAAAATTTCATCATCCAAATGTTCAGATTAATTTTGAATTTTTGATCTTACCAAAAATTCAAGGAGCTTCAGAAATTTAACATGCATTTGTGATTGAACTGACAGATATCCCATTTAGGACTGTTACATAAGAACATTGCTGGATAACCCTGATGCCTTACCACAACTTTGCCACAGTGTGATGTTTCAGTCTTCCACTTGGATTTTAGCAAAGCTGTGCTTTACACAATAGTCTATATTTCATGTCTTAACTCCTGAAGAATTATTCTGTTACTGCTTTTGTCCTTGATTAATTTCCCTGAAGAAATATATTGTTTAAAGAGGTTTTCTTCTGCTAAAATATCTTTTATTTCTGGCAGCTAATAAGATCATCTCTTACTTCTGTGCTATCAAGGGGATTATAATGAGGTAGGCTGCATTAAAAGATACGGAATAGAAATTCACAGTCAGTCTGCCAAAAGTATTCAGATGCTGATGATGGATTGTAATGATAGATAGCGGACCAACAAAACAGCAACTATCATTATTGCATTATCTGTATTTTTTGCTGCATGGCATGCTTTCTGTTACCTTCCCTCTTGTGAATTGTAAGGCTTGTATTTGAGTATTCATGTTGATTTTGCTCCATAGAACTCTAAAGCAAAGTATTTCTGAGATGAGAAAGTTTGTTTATAGGGGAAGTTGGATTTGTACTTTGATACAGTATGTTGCTCCAGGATTTTGAGGACTAATAACTTCTACCTGCATTCCTATGAGGAAGAGCAAAATGAATCTTCTATTGTTATAGTTACAAAGTTGGATAAAATAACATTTTACATGAAATTTGTAGGATATGCACCTTTTGGATTTTTTATTCCTTCAGAATATTTTGTGATTCTCGAGTTTGGAAAAGAGAGAAGAGCTGAAGAGTAGAAGCATGTCTACGAAGTTCAGAGCAGACATTTCAGAGCTCCCAGAAATGGCTAAGCATGTTATTTGAGATACAGCCGTCCTCGTAGCACACAGTAGCTATGTGGATTAGCACTGTATCAAATCCCAGAATGAACAGAAATGACTGTCTGTTGTAAATGAACTATCTTCAAAACTGCAAAATTTGCCTTAAGTAATATAGTAGACCACAGGCTAAGAGAGGCAATCTAGCAGGTAGGAGGAATTGCTTAGAGAGATTCACATAGGTGGAATATAATTTTGTATTAAAGAAGGAAAGCAGGAAGGGTGGATTCATGAAACTAACAAATTAAGAAAATGGATAAATTCTCATCTAGTCTAGCATACTTACCATATAGAAATCCTGATGTTTTAAGGGCAATGTGGATGAGGTTGCTTTGCTGATCTGAATGCAAATTTAAGTCTTTCAGACAGTTATATGATATTAGAGGATGATAATTTTCAGAAGTGCTCAATGCTACCACCATTGAAAATTCAATCAAATCCCTGATATTTAAATGTGGTAATACCCAAGCATCCACACTGGATTTTTTTGAGACCCGCTAATACATAGACTGAGATGACTGCTGTCTCCTGCTTGTGTTTCTGCCCTGAGGCATCAACAGTTTTCTCAGGGGACAGTAGATCTCCTTGCTTTAGCAATGTCTTTGGGCTTGGCCTTCTCAGCCTTCAAGGAGTGGTTTGCTTATCAGAGAGCTCCAGGTCCACAGTGACTATCCCAGATCTCTTCAACTCACTCCTTCGCTTGCATATCCAATTTGGCCAGTAGTTTTCTGGTAAAATCTATTACCATCTTTTCCAGATGTGAACAGTACTGCTGTTATGATACACGCTCAGGAGAAACTAGAGAAAATTTGCTGAATGCCTGAAGTCTGACAAATTCAAGTTACTTTACAAGAGCCTCTGCATGACAGAGTCAGCTCTAGTGGGTCCGTGAAGAACCATTCAAAGATGCAGCCCCACAGGAAACTTTTGGGAAATTTTTATATCCTGCATGAATGGAATTATGTATCTCACATGAAACCTTGTGCAATATCAAATTAGGCTGCTTTGGAGGAAGGTGAAATACCTTTCTTCCTGTGGCATATTCTCTCTAGTTGAAGATCTTAAGAGCCTATATCCTAGTAACCAATCATTCTAATAACCTTACAATAAAGTACAGGGGCAGAATATGAGGTACCTTATCAATTGTTGCAAACAAGGAGATGAAATATTTTCCCAAATGTTGCATAATACTTTGCTATGATTGGATTGTGGTAATAATGTATTTACAGTCAGCTGTCTAATGCAGGATAAATAAATGCAGAACCAGCAGAATCAGAATTTTTCAAGAGTACAGAATATCTAGTAAATGCATTTTTATGTAGGTGAAAAGCTCTCATTAGATTTTGACATAAATACACTAGTTATGAAAGATAAAGTACTATTTATCAGAGCAATGTACTACATTTAATACATGAAATAGACAATATCAGGAAGACAGGTTCCTGTTTCACTCTGACCAAAAATTATTTAGACTAGACCTATTGTCAAACTGCAAAACTGGTGAAATTTCATTTTCCGTTCAGAAGGCTTTCCCTGTAATTTCAACTTAATAAGGAGATTACTTTTGTCTATTGCTTAGCTAGAACTAGCTATGTAGTACTATGCTATGCAGCGGTTCCCATGGACTTTCCTGAGGTGCCTACAGTCTGTGATGGATGAAATGATTGATCTTTGTGTAAGAGAGGTGTATTTCAGTTTATAAAATAGCATGGGTTCTCTTTAATTAGAATCATAGACTCATTTAGGTTGGCAAAGAGCTTTGAGATCATCAAGTCCAACTGTTAACTGAGAACTGCCAAGTCCATCACTAAACCATGTCCCTAAGCACTGCATCTATGCGTTTCTTAAACACCTCCAGGGATGGTGATTCCACCACCTTCCTGGGCAGCCTGCTCCAATGCTTCAACACTCTTTCAGTGAAAAAAAAATTCCTAATAGCCAATCTAAACCTCCCCTAGCGTAAGCTGAGATTGTTTCCTCTTGTCCTATCGCTTGTTATCTGGGATGTAAGACCTGCCCCCATCTGCCTACAACCTCCTTTCAGGTAGCTGTAGAAAGCAATAAGATCCCCCCTAAGCCTCCTCCTCTCCAGGCTAAACAACCCCAGTTCCCTCAGATGCTCCTCATAGCACTTGTGCTCCAGACCCTTCACCAGCCTCATTGCCCTTCCCTGGACACACTCCAGCCCCTCAGTGTCTTTCTTGTGGCGAGGGGCGCAAAACTGGACACAGGGTTCAAGGTGCGGCCTCACCGGTGCCCAGTACAGGGGGATGGTCACTGTCCTAGTCCTGCTGGCCTCTTTCAAATCTTCTATTTCATGGAAAATTTCCAGAGAAATTACTTGAACGCCATCACTGTGCTCAACATGGTGCAAATATGCACCTAGTTTCAAAGAAAGGAGAGCTATAACTTCTAACTGTGAAATGTTTATTTGAGTTAGCAACCAGTTACACATCATGCCTTTTGTTGTTTATGCCTGTTCCACTGCTCTGCTTGAGATGGGTTACCCAGTAACTTCTCAGACAAAACGTTTGACTGACAGTTACAGTGCAATGTAGCCTCCACTTCTGTGATCATCACGCCTCTCTATGAGGTAAAGTGTTCTGTTCCTCAGGGAGCACTTTTGAGGCCAAGCTTTTTCTCATCCTCATACATCCCTCATATATAACCAAAGAAAATAATTCTATTGAAATTTCTTCTGAATCACTGCAGCTCAACAATTTTTTGGGTCCACGTCCCACTAAATTGCTGAGCAAAACTTCTGGGATTGGATCTACAGACTCTACTTTTGCAAGTTGGACTGGCTGTGTCTCTGTATTGGTAAATTAACATCTCTAGCACTGGGGCTAACTGGCCCAAAGTAACTTTGTCCATACTGTTGATCTCTGTTAACCTCCAAAATAGGAAAATTATTTGCAGATTTCCTACTCGGAATGTTCCTTTGTCCATACTAACTATTAGACTGTGCCCAGTAATTATTTAGGAAAGGGCTAGATATCTTGAGTCAAAGCTGTGTCAGGCTGTAATATCATTAAATGGTGTAGACAATTGCATTCATTGCCCTAGGAATGTTTCCTCATACTGTTCACTGACATAGGTCTGGTCTACCAGAACAGTTACAAGAAATGTATCAAAAAGCCACAGGAGCTCAATTCTGTCACATTTCTATTTCATCTCCAGTTTTCAGCTGTCTAAACTCAGCTAAGATAACAGCCTTGGTATTACTGCTGGTTTATTTCATAGAACTGTGCTGTTGCACCTATTTTCATTATGCCTTGGTCCTGAATAATCCAATGAGCTCTTTGTCTTCTCTAGTCACAATCAAATTGTGGTTTGGGGCTGTTTTTATTTTACCTAGCCGATTTCATTTAACTTCAATGCAACGTAATGGTTGAACTCAGAGTTTTCCTGAGTTCCATGCAGAAAGTCCTCCTGGGTAGCTGTTTCTTCTGCCTAACCAGCATTCATCAACTCTATGATGCTGATTTCCCAGAAATAGCACTGATTTCATTCTTCATAATTTCTATTCCTCTTTTACCCACATCCCCTGTTCCCCACTCATCTGTTCTGCTCATTGCTTAGAACAAGTACAGTCTAAAATCAGCATGCTCTTCTTTTACTCCTTAGTGCATGGATTAGGAATTCTAACTTTAGATATCTAAGCTTGAATATTGTGTCACCACGTATAAATATAAACCATGCCTAGGAATAGGCTAGTGCTAGGATTCATAAGTTTGTAATTGCTGGTGATAAGTAAATCCCTCAAAACTTAGTCTGAAGAATTACTTTTCCAAAGAAAATTTGCCATAATGTTTATCTAGCTATTTTTTTTGAAACTTTCAGGAATGTTTTCCTGACTTCTGACTGGGAAAGTATATTTTATATACAATTTAGTTTAAGATTTAAGGAGCTCTAGAACGTATGCTTTGAGCTACACTATACTTCGTGACAGTAACCTTGCAAATCCTTACATAATTAAGTGAATAGCCTAGCCCATAAATAATACCTTTCATTGCATAGATACTTAAAAATATTAGGGACCAAGTTTAGTGTTCTGTGTGTCTTTACAGGCATTGCATTGGCCATTCAAGAATTTTGGACATCTCAAAAACATGGCATCAACTATGCTAATTAAAACTGGTTTCAGCCGGAAATCTGTCTTCGTTACAGTCTTTTGGCAGCAGTGAACATTGTATTTTAAGTTCTTCTCAGTTTCTCACTTTCACTTCAAAAATATTGTTTTGGGAGTTGAAATAGAAAGAACGTTTGCTGCAGCAGCTTCTGTTTTTGAAAGGCAAAGGGGGAAGTAGTATCATAGAATCGAACAGCCCAGGTTAGATAGAACCTTGAAATATCATCTGGTCCAAGGTTCCCTTTCAAGGGAAAGGGAGCCTAGATGAGATTATTCAGCACCCTGTCCAATCACATTCTGAAAACCTCTGGTATTGCCATGCCTAGGATGATTTCACAAATACAAATAACCTGAAAATAGCTGGATTTTTTCTCATTTTTAAGAGTGCAGTGGTTATCTACTCAACTATTTGGATTTATTTTTACAGTTTTTTTTTAAAGTGGAAAATGAACTTTTATTCATTACAAGGAAAGCAAAACTTTGTGGGTCTTGGGATGATATTGTCAGAAAAGATATAATCTGCTTAAAGCTTGCAAATTAAAAAAAATAATATCATTGCACCAATGGGTATAAGCTAAAATACAGTCAAGGCAGTAGAAAATACTCTAGTTTAGCTGGGTGCATTAGACACAGCAGGATGAAACATTGACATCAAAGAATTAGGTATTCTAAGGAGAAGCCTCACATTTCTTTAAAAACCATGAAATACTTAAAATGGTACAGATCCTGTGTGGAGCTCAGGCAGTATCCTGACACCTTGACCAGGACAAATTTTTCCAGTGTTCAGCCACTCTCACAAGAAAAAGATTTTTCCTTATGTTTAAAAGAAAGGAGTCTGTGCCCATTGCCCCTCATCCTGTCACTGTACCACTGAAAAGAGTCTGGCTCCATCTTCTGTAGTCCTCTCCATCAAATTTTTATACACCTGAATAAAGTTCCCACCCTGAGCCTGTCCTCCAGGCTCAGTAAGTTTCCCTTGTACTGGGGAGCACAGAACTGGACCCAGTACCCCAGGGTGTGTCTCACCAAGGCTGAGTAGAGGGGAAGAATCACTTCCGTTGATCTGCTGGCAATACTCATCCTAATGCAGCTGAGGATGCTGTTGGTCTTCTTGTCACAGAAGCACATTGCTGGCTCATGTTCAACTCCTTGTCTACCCGGAACCTCAGGTCCTTCTCTGAAAGTCTGCTTTCCAGCTTGTTGGCACACGGCCTGTACCAGAGCATAGGTTATTCCTCCACAGGTGCAGGAATTCCTTTGCATTTCCTTTTTTTCAGCTTCATTCCTCTCAGTCCATTTCTCCAGCCTGTCCAGGTCTCCTTGAATGGCAGCTCAAACATTTGCTGTATCAAACACCCCTCCCAGATTTGTATCATTTATAAGCTTGCTGAGGGTCCATTTGGTACAATCATCCAGGTCATTAAATGAAGGTATTGAACAATATCATACATGGTATCCATCCCTGAGTTATAGCACTAATGGCTTATCTTTTATTAAAGAAAGAGACAACCAATGTACTTGTGCATGATAAAATGAGTAGAAAGGGTAAAGGAAGGGGAACAATAGAATTTTGCCTACTGTGCTTCTAAGGCTGCCCTTGCTTAGCTCAAATATGTTGGTATTTCCTGTTTTCCCTTCCTTCCCTGAAGATCAAAATCCTGCAAGGGGTATATCCATATGGGTTTCAAAAAGTTGGTGGAGAAGGGGAAACTGCAGAGTTTACATGCATCTATTATATTGACATGTGGAAGAGCAGTTTCACTTAGTGTGGAAAATCCTAACTGTTTCAGTCTCTACTGTTAGTGACCAATAAATCAGGGCGCAGAGGAAAGTGAACAAGATTCAGATAAAGAATGGAGTATCTCAAAACAAATTTCTCCATATCCAGATCCTGACATCATCAAAATATGGGGTTTGATTTTGGACCACTTTTAGAGAACAGTTCTACTCAATTAATATAGTTAGTTCATGCATTATACTGAAATTCAATGAGAGGAACACAGATGTGGCAACAGTCAGAGTTGAAGGTACTTATTTGCCATTTGATAAAATGAATGAACAGTTTTCCAGCACAGCTTCTGAACTTTTAAGAAAGGTCACTCACTCACTGCAAGGGAAATTGTCTTTCAATCAAGTCTTCTCCCTGCTTTGGCTTGATTTATGTCTTATCATTGCAAGTATCATCTGAAAATGAAAAATAATATAATGCCATAAAGGTGTTATCGGAAAACAGAAAATAACATCACTTTCATTATTGCTGACATGAAACCAAACTGATCTGTGAACAAAAGCGTTACAGCTGATCAAAAGCTCCCATTTTGTTGTTGCCACAAAAGACACATCTCAAATTAACATCTCTTTTTGTGGTTACTTACTTTATTTTCAGCATTTTTCTTGCAGAAAATCTCTCCTGATTTTGGGAAAAATTAAGGCTCATTATTTGCCCAATACAAGCTCACAGTTGTGGAGATGTTTTTGGCAAAGAGATAAGCACTGAAGGGATCTGAAGGAGAGAACAAGCATTTCCCATGTGGCTAAGTGAGAAGCCCTTCCAAGGCTTAGAAGACAGAATGGAGAAGAAAGATGGGGTGAGACAGAAATAAAGGATGCAACTGTGTAAGTTAAAGGTGCCTTGGTAGATAAGGTGGCCTTTAGGATGGGTATGCACTTTCCACTACTCACTGTGTGAGCTTGGGAGAGCCAGTCAGTCTTTAGTACCTTGGTTATCTGTTTCCAAATGTGTAATTACCTCACAAAGACAAAACCATGCCAGAGAGTAGAATGCACAGGAATTACAGAGGAGTTTTAAGACCCCATGGGGCATGAGGTGGAAGAATTATGACACGCTGAGAGCAGGCAACAGGGAAGATGCTGAGAGATGTTGTTCAGTATGAGAGGAATGAAACCCATACACGTGTATACTCTGCTGCGGTTTACACACCCCTGCATTGCACAAATTCATTGGTATGATGCACTCAAACAGATTCTCTTTTACAAATTAGAAAACAGGAATATCAGGGGCTGAAAATGCTGAACCATCATCTGAAATGGCCAATTTCAGAGTGAGTTTTCTGTGTTTTAATTTCTTTTTTAAAGTGGGCAGATTGGAAAGAAACATTCCAGAGAATTTGAAGAAAATGCACGGTTTTGAACAGTTGGCCATTTATTCAGCCTTGTACCTAGGCAGTATGGTATCTGGCTATAAGATATTCTGTAGGAAGAATGCAAATGCATTCTCAGAACAAACTGCAGCAGACAAAACTTCACTACATAATTACTAAAACACGCTCGGGCTTCATTCCCCGAAGCACCTCTGTCAATCAGCTGGTGTCTTCCAGTGACTCGCAAGCATGTTGACTGAATATAATGAGTAGTTTAATCACTGTCTGGAGATGTACACTCAATCACTAATGCATTATTATACACTCATGCATTTTATTGAATGTTATTATTCATAGTACAAGGCTTAGGTTTTGGCTGAAATCTACTGCTTGGATCTCAAAGATTTTTTCCTTCTAAAATGTGGGATATTTTGATTGTTCATTCATATTAAGCTAAGACAAAAAGCCTTGCCTCTCAGCTTTCTGTCTGCCTCTCAGCTTTCTGTCTATGTGATCATTACTAATTCTGTTTTACAGATAACACAAAATCCCTGGCTCATCTTTAAAATGCCTTGTAATCTATTGCTCCAAAATAGTGTTCAGCAATAAACACGATTATCAGTGTCAGATCTCCAAGCAAGCTGCTGTAAGACAGTTTGGTTATCCTATGAATTGCCTGATCCTGTCATTTTTCTCTGAGACACAATGTAGAATAAAGGTGCAGAATGAAAGGCGTTCATATGTCTTCTTGTATGACAACGAAATACTAACAGCGTAGTAAAACTCCTTTGTTTTTGTCCTAGTTATAGTGGCTGGGACCAGTTTATCACTGTGTGGCTGTAACTGGAACTGTGTATTCTATACCCTCTCTG
>JAVJGI010000063.1:37659341-37672754 GCA_035590275.1 Ibycter americanus | reverse complement strand
GGCTAAACCCAATTCTCCTGTGTATCAGTGTATCTATTGTAATCTTTTTATTAAATTGTAGTTCTGACTTCTAAACTTTTTTGAGTTGGGTTCATTTCTCCTGCCGGTTTACTTTTAAACCAGCACAGTTTTGTGGCTTTAGAAGAATAAAAAAAGGAGCCTGCCATGATTAAAATCACTGTCAAATACACAACTTGTCTTTCTCCCAGTATTTATTCAGCAGACATTTTCAGTGTTTGGGAATATGATTCTTCGCTGATGAGCAAGACTAGCTATATGCTGAAAAACAGATAACTGACACGTAGCTTCAAACATGGATAATTCTTGTACCCACTGAGCTGCTTGTGCAAATGCTGATAGGGAATCTGATAAGGTGCTGATGTCTACACAGTGACAGCAGGAGGTGAAAGACTGCAGTATGGTGAAGTTGACTTCTGAACTGGAATTCATTGGAATTAGGCAGCATTTAAAAATCTTACCTGCCTGGACTGGAGCTTGACCAATCAAAAAGTAGAAAAAACAGTTCCACATGCATGCTGTATGCATGTATGACAAGACTGCTTGTCTTTTTACTGGATGTCTCCCTTCTTAAGATGACTAGCAGGAGTAAAGTATAAGAAGTGACTATGGAGATGGAAGGAAAAGATAATTTTCTGTATCTTCTGTCCCTATACTTCATGGGATTTTCTTGTTTACTGGTACAGAAGGCATTTGAGGGAAGGGTCTTGTTTGCTATGATCTTAATTTTAAACATCAGAGTAATATAAACTGAAATGTTATGTTGGATGGTGTACATTAAATGATAACAAGGTAAGAAGTAAGTTAATTATTTAGATGGGGATTTTTTTTTCGCTAGTTCTTTACAAGATTTTTCCAAAAGCAGCCCAATATGCTCTCCATTTGCGTCTAGAAATTGATATGCTTTACTTTTACAAAATAAGTGGATGTCTGGAAATCCGAGCTTTAACATAATCCCTAAGATCACAAGATACAAGTAGTACGTTACACAGAATAAGAGTGGATCTGGCTGCTCAGATCCACTGATATTGAATTCAATGTTGAAATTAAGATATTTGCGGTCCGGTCTTGTGAGCAACACATTCTTGGCTCAGAGATAAAATGGAAGCTGCATTCCGTCCCAAGCATAAAAACTGACTCTGTACACGAGGGTGGAACTATTACTACTTTGCGTGGATTGACACAGAATTGCATTTGTAGTCTGCCTTTGCTATAGTGACTACCAGAAGGTAGTGTAAGTTTGTGACATTGGTCTCTAGTTCTTTGGTATGCAGCCATTAAAGAAGCTAAAATTACATTGCAGGGGTAAATTTTGGTCCCTCATTCTTACTAATAACATTTCAAAAATACTGTCTGGGAATGTTTTATCCAGTGATATATCTGAGGCTACAGACAGCTTCAAGCTCTAACTTCCATGGGAAAGGCCTTCCATGGATAAAGCCAGTAGCTATAGCCTACAGCAAAAGCAATTCTTCCTCTTCCCCCACCCTACTCCAAGCCTCTTCCTTCAAAAACTGCAGGGAGGAAAGGGGATATAAATGAAAAGGATCAGTGCATAGGCCTGAATTCCACTTCTGTTGGTTTATAAGGTTTGGGAGGCCACTCTTTTTAAAGAGGGAAGAAAGCATTTCAAGTGGGGAAAAAATTGTATTTCTAAGAATGGTGAAAGTCTTTAATGGTGAAAGTAAGTAACTGATGTCTTATTGTGCCTGGGCTGAATAGTCAACTTAAAGTTAAGCAAAAGAGTAGGAGCTATTGAAATGCAAACATTTTGTCCTGCAATACGGAATGAGAAGGGTAGGAGATGTTTCCACACCACAGGAGACTTGCAAAGAGACGTCTGTTCAGATCTCTGTGCTGGGGGACTGTGTTAGTCTTCCATCCTATGTGCATGGCTCAGAGAGAAAGCAGTGAGAACCAGCTGCTAGCGAAAGTGAGGAGAAACATCTCCTGGGAGCAGGCAGTGCAGAAGGGAGAGGCACTCACAAAGGGACTAGGCAGCCAGCAGTATGAAGGCAGCTCACCACGAAATGAGTGGCAGCCTCAGTCAAGCTTTGTTAACAGGCAAGACCTGCTAGCCTTCAACCATGAAGCAGATGTTGCCTCTGATTAAAAGCAATCAGCTGGCCTTGGAACAGCTAAGTGCTGTAAAATAGCATTGGTTACTCTGTAGAACCAGGCAGTGCTCCCCTAGTTATCTACTGTGTTGAGCTTTCTTGTCTTCCTTTATTAAGATATGGTGAAGGCACCAGGTTCATGTTTGCAAATGATGAAAATTAGCTCATTAAACACCAGGTTTAACTTTCTTTGATTGATTGAGAGGCTCAGGACAAAGTTTTATTGCAGCCCTTTATATCTGAAATTAGCCCTTGTTGCTGCTAGTTAAGACTTGTCAGAAGAGTTACAGCTGCCCATGTTTATCCCGGACACTAGTGGTTCTACAGCTTGCTGGTAAGTTGGTATAGGTACCAATTCAAAATGCTGAGGCCTCTTAGGTTTGTTTGAGACTTACAGAATGAAAAGTAACATAGTGTTATTTTATTTAACACAAGTGTTTTGTTGAAATGGTTGTTTACAGGCACAACGGAATGGAAAGGGAGGAATAGCTTTATAGGACTGCTAAAAGAGGAAGTGCTCTATCAACCCTTTACCCTATTTACTGCCCTAGTTTTTAGGTTTTAAGGCTTGAGGGAGCTTGAGGCAAGTCTTTCTTCTTGTCCAGGTTTCTCTCAGACTAGTGCCCTAACCATACTAACAGTTTTAAATTTTGATTGCCATTGATCTTTCCTGTTAATGCTGTTCTTCTCGTGTACTCTAGGTTGAGGATGAATCTCATGTTTTGAGGTACATAGGTTGATGGTTAACAGTACCACAGTTCTGAGGTGGATTACAGCTCTATGATTGCAAAGTGTAGTGCTGAGGTTTCCTTAAGAAAATAAAAAAAGAGTCTCTAGCCTAGCAATTTGGATTTTCAGCAGGGAAACAAAGTATTTTGTTTTCTGTTGCTGATTACAAAAGCAAGTAAACATTGTTAGAAGTGGAAAAAGACCAAAAAGAAGGATTATAGACATACCCCCAAACAACTACTGATTTTCATCTTAGAGAAAGCTGGTAGTTAGAAGATAATGTGCTCATTCTCCCATATTACTAAAGGGGACTGTGTCCCCCATGTCTCACCTAAGCTGCAAAGGGAGGGGACGGTTGTTATTACTTCCTGTAGGGATGCTGGCCCTCCTGGTAGAACTGATGTGTCTAATTTAAACTGAATTGGAATATTTCCAGGGTAACCACATTGTTAGTCAAGTATGCTGTTTTCCATAAACAAATACATTAAGTGCCTCAGACTGTGCTATCCCTAGTGCTACCAACTCACCCTCAAGAGTACATGTTGACTTGAAGAGTCTCTTTTGTTCATCCAGGCAACGAGGGAGTTGTACCAGTGAATTGGATGCTGGAAGGAGAAGAATGCTTGCTCTTTATCCCATCCTCAGTAAAGAGGTAAGAGGGCTGATGGAATGGAAGATGGAGATGCAACATGTGGGTCAGGCTGCAAGAAGAAGCTGCCTTGCAGGTAACTGGGATGAGTTAATTATCCCAGCCAGAGATTCTTAGATGTGCAGCCATTTTAGCTCGGTGAGAAGACCCGTCAGCCCTCCTTGCAGTCTGGATGGAGAGTCTGCATTTAACTGTTTATAGCTGGAGTGCTCCTTGCTGGCTTACCCACTGCTGCTTTCCCTTGGCTCAGAACTGGGAAGAGGCAGCTGGTGCTGTAACATGACTGGATTTGTGGAAGTTTCTGCAAATATGAATTTATACATAATTAATTATAAACCCTGTATATGCAATGTGTTATTTGCTGACTAGCAAAGAGCCATTACTCTGAATTCTTATGTTTCAAACATAACATTTCATCAACTTCTAAATTAAAACAATATCACTGGTATATGAGTGTTGTTCTAATCAGCTATTTAAATGTTTCAGTTATTCAGTGCTCCCCAGTAGAGGGGGTCATTAAAACCTTGACGCTCTAGAGTTTAATTAACTTCTGTCTCCTTGTTCATTTAAGGCCATGTATTCCAACACTAGCAGCAAGTGATAGGTTTGCCTTTACACAATATCATTAGAGAATAAATTGTGCTATATACTTTCCTCAGTCCTAATAGTTTCAAATCTTTGAGCTGAATTAACTTCACTGTAATTACTGTGCTGTGGCAGAGAGATTATGAAAAACAGAATATGTTTTATATAGGCATTTATTTTGAAGAAATGTTCTGGCTATTTGTAGGTAATTTTAAGGTGTAAAAATGGTGGTAGCCCAATATAGCTTTTAATCTGATGTACTGTAGCCTAAACAGTATCTACTTAAAAACTAGAATTCTTTGGCTGGAAATCTTCATGAGCAGAGCTGGTTCACTGGCTCTTCTGAAAGTTAATCAAGCTTTCAACTGTTTGTAATGAGAAGCTAAGATTAAAGTTTGGCTAAATATTAAGTGCTATTTATTAGAGTCAATCTTGGGAAAGAAAACATTCCTAAGAACAAATAAATTAAAAAATAATTCTGGTAAACTTACAAAATATCAGTAGTGTCTCTAAGTCCTTGAACTGTGATTTTAGATTTGGTAGCAGTGCCTTTTGTGTCAGAATGTGTGTTTTTCAGTGCCTGAAATACTGCAGAAATTTAGCCAAGGTACAAGCCTTGAAGTAATTGAAGTTTGCACAGGCTCAAGAGACACTTCAGTTTTACTGGATGATATGTCCAAATATTCCATCATGATTGAACACAGTGAGGCTCAGGCTACAGAAATAATGTGAACTTGATCTGTAATAGCTGTTCTGGACCAGGATAAGCATGGACATTAAGGCACGGAGCAGGGAAGCTGTCTGCCTTGTTTCTCATCTTCTGTGACATCTGTGCCCACATCTAGTGAAAGGCGAGGAGGAAGAATACCTGATGTAAAAGCAGAAAGAATAAAAGCTGCACTGCAAAATGGAAAGATGGGGAAAAGGAGTCTGATGAAAGACGATGAAGAAATTAAGTGAAATGGGAGTTAACTGAAGTGGGAAAGAAATTAACTGAAAATGAAGAGGCAGATAAGGAGTGATTGCATACGGACAGAGAATTAACGACACAGGCATAGCTAAGGATAGCTAAACAAATGTAGTTTACACATGGAGCTAGTGTGGGGTGGTATAACTGATTGCAAAGGAAGGCTGATGTAGGGAAGAGAATCTTGAAGAAAGAATATTATTTTACAAGGCATAGTAGAAGACAAAGGTAGATTAAAGTAAAATGTGCCTACTTATTCTACCATGTCCCATCTGAGACACCAGAACTTGAAGAACGCTTAAAATTGGATAGCCCTCTAGGTTTAGCCTTCATTGATTTCAGCCACATCTGCAAGCACTCAAATACACCTGTAAATCCAACCCTGTGGCGACCCTCTGGATACTCAGAAAATGAGGCATGTAGCGTGGCAGAGGTCCTACAAAACAGCAGCATTGTGACACAGGCTTTAATGACATGATCACATGTATTTATACCAGGGAACATAGTTCTGCCAGTACAGGCAATTTCTGACACTTTCTGCTGGACTTTGTTGTTTTGGTGTTCATGTAGGCATGTGCAAACACATTTATTTCTTGCATCAGCACCTCTTGACAACCAGTGTGCTTAAGTTAATCTGCCTTGTAATATAGCTGCACTGTGAATATAAATTATTAGAATAGTGATTGCTCCTGAGCTGTACTTGAATTAACCTCATGTATTTACTTGGCTACTTTATGACCTCCACCGCATCATAAGCACCACTGTGCTTCCTGCTAAATGTGTAGGAAAGGACTATATCCACAACACATAGCCAAAGAAGTAAGTTCTGGGTCTCATGTCACAAGCTACCTCTTGGGGAAGCCTGCCTCTCCTCTACAGTACTACCCACAGAAGGAGCCAGGCTCCTCCTTTAAATGCTCAATTGTCTCCTGGCGTGAGCAGGAGTCATAGGATGAAAACTGAGCTTCCCAGCTAAAAGGGACCCATTTTCCCTCTGTCTGAGCAAAGGTGAGGTATACCTGACAGCCTCTCATAGGCACGAAGGAGGAGATAAGAGACTTTCTCTAATCAAGCCTTGATGCTAGTGCTTCTATTTTTGAAACAGGCTTATTCCAGTCCTTGAGCTTAAATCCAAACAAAGCTGGGGTCCTGTGAAGCTAAATGGATTATATTGTCACAAGCTCCTGTTCTAGCAGCATAAGTCCTTGAATAGTTTTTCATTATTTGATCCAAGATAAAGATATCAGCTTATTACTCTTGTGTAGCAGTTCTCCATGTCTGTAACTTCAATCTTTAACATTTCCAAAGTGCACTTGAACCACTTGGTTTGCAATAACTTTTATTTATCTAGACCCTTCCAGATAAGTTTTTTATTTTTCCTTGAGAACAGTACAACATCATAGTTCCAGAAGTTAATACTCACTAACGGCTTTAACCACGTTTATCCTTTGGAACATTAGTTGTTTCTTTCTCAGTAGCTCAGATTTCTCATTGACACTTCTAGGTCATGTTAAACTGTTTTTTTTAACTTGCAGCTTTTTTCCAAGCTTTCTCTTATCATTTTGAAACTCCTATAATTAAAGGAAATCCTGATTCTTTGCCCAGTATTTTCTCCAGCATTATCATTTGGATTTGTAAAATTCCAGTGAGCAAGTTAAACATCACAATTAGTGCAGCAGAAAAAATGGCTCGTTTTATGACATTTCTTCTCCTTCCCTATGCTTCCCTCAGAAACAATCCCACGTGACTTTCATAAAACTGTGCTATGGTCCAAATTATCTGCGTTCTTTTTTGCTAGCTGTTGGGCAACTTCAATTGATTAAATTCCCTTGTTTGTGTCTGAGCTTTGTTTCTCTATTCTGAGCTCTGCTGATCAATATACCCTATGCTGAATGAGTTCAAAATAGTTCAGACTTGCTCAATGTGTTTCTGGCAAAGTGTTAGATTATATTATTTTTTAAAAAAGAGACACCGTAATTTATTTCAATCTCTTCCTTTGCATTTTGGGCTGTATAAGTAATTCTAGTCTATCATTTGGATTTTGCTTTATCAGAGCTTATCAACACACACCCTGGCTCTTTGTTGTGGTATTCAATTCCAGTTGTCAGAAAATCAGCCATGTTCCCCCTTTCCCCATTTTCTGTGTAGTCACCAGAGCTGAACGGTTTAGAAATCTTTGCATATCCAGAATGACAATATTCTCTTACATATTTTTTCCTCAAAAATGACTATGCATGATCATGATATAAGGTAAGAAGGAAACAAGAGTTTGGATTTTTGGTTTCTTGTTTTATTTTGGTTGGAGGGTTTTGCCAACTGTCTCAATAAACTAACCATAGTACTTGTGACTTTCATTTTGCTTTTTCTATGCCAACAACAGGAGCAGCGATTCCCACCAGCCAGATACATCACTTATTTTTGTATCGAAACTGGCTAACACGGGAATAAACCTATATTCTGGTGTCACTAGGGAAGCATCCATAACTTTGTTTCCAACTCTTCCTAGATTGTTTGACATTTTTAGAGGTGTTAAGCGTATAAACCATGTCTTAAGCATCAATCTTTTTTTGTAATATATAACTGAGATGCTCTTCCATCCTCTCTAGGGCCTTTACAACTTCTGTCTGACCATTTCCCTGCAACCATTCCCTGCAGTTTCCTGAAAAATCTGCTCTGGTGAATGATAGGAATAATTCATGATCTCCTAACTACCTTTGCATTCTTTTGTCCTGTTTTATGTTAAAGATAGCTGTAAATACAGAGAAACATTGTCTGTCCATCCTTTAAAAATACTTTATCTCAATACATTTGTGAAACTGGCAAATATGTCATGCTTGCTGCTGATGTCAGAGAACTGCAACACAAATTGACACATTCTCTAGTTCTATAAGACTTTGCTGAGGAGATGAGAATTGAGCATTGGTTTCCACTACAAGAGAGGCATCATGAAAAGTGAAGTGGGAAGGGCTCTAGGGTTTTATGTTAAATTTTCATAAGCTGTGCCATAGGTAGCTGACGGAGAATGCTGTAAGCCGAAAGGCTCTGTCTTTATTCAAGCAGTATCTGTTGCATATACGTGACTCAGACTCTTACTTGCTGTTAAAAAAGACACTTCAAATGCAAATTAAGAAGCTCTTTCTACTTTTCCTTCTTCCCTGCCTCAAAATAAGTTTTTAAACCTTTAGACTTCCTCGAAGTATTCATTGGCACTATGCTGCTATGAGCTTAAATGTCTCCAAAATTGCACACCTTTCTCACATAAGAGGGGTGAGTACAAACTGACTCAAGCAGCTACCAGTTGGGCTTTATTTTTAAAACTGAGTGTGATATCTACCAGATTTATGGTACAAATGTTCACACACAAATCTGTCTCAGATTAGTAGTGTCTTTAGCCTTTCAAAATCTATGTGCTGTCATTACAAAATCTTTTGAAGGAAAAAAGCTCATTATTCCCCAAAATGGACAAATTGTATTTGTCTTGTATTAATATTCATGATGCTTTCCAGAACAAACATGAACATTTTTTTCTTTATGGTATTTAAAAGAGTATGATTATCTCAGGAATGATTCACAAACATATGAAGTTTTTCCTTTTGCCAAGCAAAGCTAATACGCCTCTGTCAGAATTTTAATCTTCTTGCATTCTCTCTTTTTTATAATAAATGACGTTGCATATTGTACACATTTTATAAAATGACAGAATCACTGAATAGGAAAATTAGCTCCAGTGCCTAGCACAAAATGACATTCAAACATTTGTATCTGTGGGATAGTTGAGGACTTTCAAGCTAGTGCTCCAAGGCAGGATGTGAGGGACTCTGACTTGGTTTTCGTTGTGGAGGAATAAAAGATGTCTCCATTGCTCTCTTCCTTGAAGCTGCATGCAGACGTTTTTTGTTAGACCTGTTGACCCTCCACATGGAAATCAAGTCAGCAGAATCATCCTGGCAAGGGGTTGCCAGAGCAAGTGCCTTGCTAGTGGGAAAAGATGGCTCGTGTCTCTCAGAGAGACGAAGCAAACCTGTTCCTGCTGTCAGAATGGACCTGTTACCCAGCGCCACAAAGTGCAGGAACCAGTGCTTCAGAAGAACACGGTGCCTTCCTGCGATGGTGTCTGTGCCCAGCCTTTTCCTCAGGTACTGCTTGACAGGGGCAATCTGTCCCCTTGTTGCACCTTTCAGTGCTGACTTGCACTGCTCTCGTAGCACCTACCCAGAAGACCAGTTGCTGTCAGAGGAGCTCTTGTGGCTGCCAGGCTTTGGCTGTGGCCGTGCTGTGTGCCAGAGCATCTTAGCCAAGGTCAGGAGTGTGGGCTGCTGTGGGTCGCAGATCATGGCTCTGCCAGGCCAGTTCTGCCACCTTCCCTCAGCGTCATCAGAGAGGCACTGGCCTTGGGAGCTAAGGCACCCTCTGATTCATTTGCTGGCCGTTGCTTGCTGTCATTTTCATCTCATTAGACAAAGAAGGACATTGATTAGGGGCAGAGGAGTCCAGCCCTTCATGTCAAATTGAATTCTTGTCGCAGGGACACCTGGAAAGCCTCTGGTTTGGAGTATGCCAGGAGGCAAATCTGGGTTATTTTGGATGGAGGAAATGCAGAAAATTGCAAAAAAAGGCAGCGTGTTGAGAACACTTTGGCAGCATCCTTTCCTTCTTATAGCAATCAGGGTAAATTTTCACTTGATTGGAGCTGTAGCAGAATGCCATGAGCAAGGGACCAGCACAAACAGCTTGGATTCAGGTTCCATTATCCTGAGTACCACACATGAGAGAGATGCAAAGGATTCATTGGAGGGGGGCCTTTAAAATCTCAGTGGGAATTTTGTCTGAATGAGAGCTGGAGAAAGCTTCAATAGTGGGCCAGGATACAGGAATGTAAATAAGGAATGTAAATAAGTCCCCAGACTGAGAAGGAAGCCTGTGCTTGTCAGACACTAAAATAACAGTTGCTTAGAGCCAACTGAGCCTCTATTTATGATATAAAGATTAATAATCTGAGTGGCAACCAAAGGTGAAGTGATTCAGAAATCTACTTTTCAATTTTTAGAAATATGTAACAGGCTGGTTTTTATAGCAGCAGATGTAAGAGGGGAGGAGGAAGGGGAAGGGCTGTGAAGGAAACTGCAAGATGTTTTTTATATTGTATGAAAAGCATTTGGCTGTGAACCAAAGAAAGGCATTTAAATTCTTTTTCCCCCTAAAGATAACCAGGGATCTGTAGAATCAAAACCCATGAAAGGACAGTTCATATGGCATGAGGTCAAAAGCAGTTATGTGAATGTGCTAAATAAGCATCCTTTGTAGCCCATCTGTAAGGAGGTACGGACAATCGCTCTGCAGTTTCTCAGCAGTGCTGGCAGGTACTGTGCGACGTGGTGGGAGGGAATGAGGCAGCGTGAAGATGAAGTGACAGTGGTCAGCTGAAGGTCTTGTTACTTTAGTCCTAATTTAGGACTGTTATAGCCACATGATGGAGTCAAATCACTGACAAAGATGTACATTATTCAGAGGGACAATGAGTCTCTTGTGCTTGGAGATCCTGCTGGATGTTGCAGTTGCTCAAGTTATCACAAACCTAAATGTGGTCATGACCAGTCAGGGTTTCTTTTTCTTCATGAGCCTTCCTTTATCCCTTTCTCTCTTACCTGTAGAAAGGTGACTCCTTATCCCATGGGACAGCTTATTAAGGGAACTGCTTTGGGTTTGATCCTAACTAGGGGACAATGGCCATGATGGATGCCTAAGCAGTGCCAAACCAATTTCATTATGTTGTGTTTGGAAACACATGCTCTAGCATCAGCACGAGAGGCATGTACCTTGCTAGATCAAACAGAAAGAAACATTTATAAATGTGTTTTAAAGAATTTTAAACTTTTCAGTCCATGTTTCAGTCACAGTCTTCAGGTTTTTGTACTCATGTTCACACATACACTCCTGTTTTCCCAGGCAAAGAATCCTTTCAACAGACATTCAAAACTTCTCACTCTAAGCCTTATTCTGAAAGTAATTGACAAAATGGTCAAACAGTACTGGCTCATTCTGGTTAATGGTAGTTTGGCACTGGCATTGGTAAACAGTGTGATTTCTAACTCCAGTGGAAGGTGCACACGCAGAAATTCAGCCGTACATGAGATCTGAGTGCAAGCCAACTTCAGAAGACCTAAACTCAGTCTGCAAGATTGAAGCTGCAGCTGACAAATTCTCTTCCCATAGTCTGTCTTCATGATGGCTCTTACTAAATTTAAAGAAACCTTATTTTTAATCTCTGAATTGTTTTCTAAGCAAAAGCCTAGTACAAGAACTGTTTCACAACAGCATTTGAGAAATTCCGGCTTTTGACAGCTTCTAGCACCTTATAGAAATATAACACTGCATGTCAGCTTTCTCAGAAGTGGAGTGGAGCCTCTTGCTTTTTTCAAAAAGCACCAGGGATCTGATCAAACATTCAGTTTTCTTTTTCATAGTGCTCAGTGCACTGAGGGGTGGAGGCACTGTGTGCAGTATGTTGGTTTCAGCAGTCAGCACAAATTATGGATTGCACTTGGATTTTTTGAAAACGTGATAGAAAGTCAAAGAAAGGACTGGATGTACAGCATGTAAAGGGTTCTTCTTCAGTAACCTTAGGTTCCCTTAACATGATGCAATCTGTATACAGCTGTCAAAGCTGACCGGTCACAAATTCCCTGCCTACTTATTCAGACAGTTTTTCCCATTTTTCCTCTTTCTGCCAGATGCTTCAAATGTGGATAAGAGGGGAGGAAAGATGAGCTATGAAGGTCATCCCATATAGACTATTCCCAGACAAGGTTCTAGGCTCTATTCCAGTAAAACCAGAGCTCCAAAATGGCACAGGTTCAGATCTCCAGTGTTTGGCACTCAAAGCTGTGGTCAGATGTAATACACTCGTAACCCCCTGGCTTCCAGCTGCAACATTCATGGCTGCATTGCTCAAAAGCTTTTTATTCATTAATTTCTTTCTTTTCTAAAAATAATAACTATATCCTTAAAGCCCAGGGTTTTTTTACAGAGAGATCTAAAAATGTGTTTGCCAGCCAGATGATCTGAAAATGACCCAGGCAGGTAAATATTGGTCCTCTAAACTGCAGAAAAATGTGGCAAGAAGCCCCTGTTATGCAGAGCAAGTGAGTCTTTCTTTTCCAGTTGATTGATCGGTTGATTGATTTCCATTTTGAACATTGCACAATTATGATTTCTTGGGGGCTTTTTCCCACTCTAGTTATTTTATTGCTTATTCAACAAGGAAATATATTTTTTTCCTAATATATCATGTATGAGCATGCAGTTCTTGCCACTCTTGATCACTGATTTCCTATGCTGCTCTGAAGCAGTCAATTAAAATCATTACAAAGAAACCAACTTGCAAGAACTTGTGGGCTTTTTTTTTTTCTTTTTTTTTTAAAACAAATGAGAAACTTAAGTGAATTAGTGCTATACATAGTCTCTGGTCCCAAAGGGCATTCAAAGGGAGAGTGAGTGCATAAATTCTACTCAGAAGAAGGTTGCTCAGAATCAGATAACATGCAGATTAGAGGTTTTAAATGGAAAGCTCTACCAAGGGTACTGCTCTGTAGTTCTGCCAATAAAAGCCCTAATTGGTTCTGGGAAAATTCTAGCTTATTTATGAGTAGAAGTAGCATTGAGAAAGGGTCCATAGAAGGCAGAATACAAGTTTTGTTTATTTCTTCAGCATTTTCTTCCTGTTTATTTCCTCAGCCTTTATTTTATTTATTTCCTCATAATGCAGGCAGAAATTTTAGAGGCAGGGGGCAGATTCCTCGTTTAGTTTTTTCTTTGTCACAATTTTTCTGATAGGTTTTGATTTTTTTGTGAGGTTTTTGGGTTTTGGGTTTTTTTGTAAAGAAATCATGTTTCTGTTGTATGGCTATTCAGACAGCTTCTTAGATTACTTCTGTAGACACTGGAGAGAGATGTTCTTTGAGTGGTTAATTCAGAGCAGGAGTTTCATCTATAAGACTGAAAAGGGTGAATCCAGCACACTTTTCTGTCTCCCTTAACCAGAAGACAGAGATCAGCCTCAGTACAGTAAAGAGTATACCTTTCTGAGTATTCACAACCATGGAGCCAGTGCTGAGTGCTGGTTGAATGGCACCTGTCATCATTCAGAGGTACCAATTTGTAGTTGCACAATTAGAGAAATCATTTTTTAAAATTTCTGATAAATTATATGAATGCAAGGGGAAGAACAGACAAAAAGACCAGTGGCAGTCTGTGGCTACCTTTGTGATGCTGAGGCTGACTGTGTGGGAGTGGGAGTGGCAACCAATATTGGTCTGACCACATGCACCCATCCTAGTTCATTAACATAC
>JAVJGI010000063.1:37644423-37659331 GCA_035590275.1 Ibycter americanus | reverse complement strand
TTTGTTTTTTTTTTTTTTTTTTTTTTTTTTTTACGGTGCAAGCTATAAGATCCCTGCTAGATGTATTGGGTAATGAACAGGTGCCGTTGTTACTGACAAGAGTGGTCTCGGCATCCACCGCTTCCTCTCATACCTGGGATGGATGCGCTGCTGCTGTGAGGAATGCTCAAAGCCAGAAATGCTTCTTGAAGTTGCACCTGTAGTAGGGAGAGAGTAACAGGCTCCAGAGGAGTCTGTCTGTCTCCCAACTCACTATGGCAAGCACTTTGCAATGGCTGGTTTAGGGCTCAGTGCTGCTGTTCTCTCCCCTGTTCTCCTTTGTCTGCCTTCAGCACCCCTCTGTTCTCTAGCAGCCTGCTGGGGGTGCGGGGATCCTGGCTATTTGAGCAGAAGGCTTTGTGTGTTGCCTCCATAGCTAGCTCAGATTTGTGCTGAGACGGCAATAGCAGGGCCTGCTGTGCCACATAACATACCTGGGGCTTTGCTGGGCTGTTGCCCCCCTGCTTTCCTTTGGAAGTGGCTTGAAGCTCTAAGGATCCAGTGGCTGGTGGAAAAAGCAGGTCGGCTGTCTGGATTTTCCTTTCTCCATTCTCTGTGGATGGGGACACATTGTTGCATCTGTTCAGTTCAAGCCTTGCTTCTTGCAACCATGAGAACCAAGTGTGTGATATTATTATTATTCCTTTTTTTTTTTAATGGAAGATACCCAGGTTTTCAAAAACAAAACACTGAAGCTCTAGGACAACAGGGACACAGATCAATGAAGAAAGCTTGGTAGATCCAATATTTGCTTAATGACAAGCTAATCATAAAAAAAAAATGTCGTATCATAGGTAAGGAATAGATTTGGAGCCCTGTTCCTTTAAAGTTTTGCAGGGGTATTCACTAATACCCACCGTTATATTGAATATAAGTTTGGATCCTCATTTGCCCCTTCCTGGTGCCTTTTCGCAGACACAACTTAGTTCACTGCATAAAAATGTTGGAGGGAAAAGAGACAGAAAGTGTATTTAACATTAATGGAGAAGAGAGACGTTAGCCTACTTTTTGACCACAGAGAGAGTAAGAACGCTTGCTTGGGACACAGGGAGATCATATAAGCTTTTAAAAATTATTTTACAGAGCCCCTTAAACCACATCCTTACTGGTTCCACAAAGCAGCAAATTTAGTCAGCAATAACACTTTCCCCATTTTTCTTTCAAAGTTTAGAGATTATGAAGTGATTGTGAAGTTTAAATTGTTTTTGTGATCAAAAATGGGTTGTTTAAAACCAAAAATAGGAATTTTTGATTTTTCCAAAGGCTGTATTTTTAATTTTTTTTTATTTTTTTTTTTATCTTGAGGGAGAAGATGTAATCTGTCAGCGTGGCTAGATTTGGCCCGTCATCTTAATGATGTATCAAGGGACCTATAGGGTGTATTTCACCAAAGATTTGCATTCTCTGTGCTTGCTGTGAATTCTCTCCTGTCTGCCCTTCAGGCATGAGATAAACAGCATTGGCTTCAGAGAGTTCTCTGTACCAGGGTGCTTATGTGCTTCCCATAAAGCAACTGGAAAATTTTGCAATCTTTTGCTCTCTCTCTTTCTCTCTTTTTTTCAATTGAAAATGGAAATCCATATTTTAAACCTCCTACCTTCTATAGACCTTAAAATCTTCATGGAGAAAAGGAAGAGGAAACTCTTAGCCCACAGTATGCACAGAACATTTAATTACCAATTTCTTTGTAGAATTGTCAAAGTTGAATGAATTACTTTTCGGCTAAGGTACCTTCTAATTAAATTATTTATTAGGTGGCATTTAAAATATAGCAAAGGTTTGCTATATGGTTCCTTTAAATTTCTTTAGATTTTGAGTGTTGCATAGAGTTGGATAGACTCTAGCATAAAATCAAGATGCTGACCTGCTCTTTCCCTGATGACTATATGACAGAAAAAAGAATTGCCTAGAATTATTAGTATTAGAATCACAGAGATAAGAGATGCACAAGTGCATAATGTGTCCAGGCTTTAATATGTTTAGCCAGTACTACAATAAATAGAGTGAAAATCTAAGCAAGAGCATGGCTGCATTAAAAAAGGTCATGAATGCAACACAGAGATACTAAGTAGATGACTTGCTGGAAGCGTGGCAAAACAGTTTAAAGCAATGTAAATACTTTGGGAAGCCTAAAGTAATGGGAAAAAAAGGATAAGGAAAAAAATTGACAGGTTATTTTGTTTTATTTTGGTATTTTAGTGAGTTCTTGAAACCTTCTGAATTCAGACAGGTGTGTGAGACCTTGCATGATCAAGGGGTTCTACTGACATGTCAGTAAAGTGATTAATTCAGTTTTGCATCATTTTTAACTTAAAAAGTTTAAAGGCATATATGGCCTAGATAGCACTGCAGGCTTTCCTTTGTTACTGCATCTCCTTCTGTTGTTCTGTTAAAACTAAAAGGATGTTTAGGTTCAATGGATTCATTCAGGCAGCGGACCTGACGGGTAACAACTTTCAACCATCCCTTTCATTGTGATTTTCTGCAGTGTTACGTAGTTTTATCCTCTCTTTTACCAGGGAAAATGGTGGGGAGGAGTCTGATGGGACCTGAGAGCTTGTGCTTTTAGTTTGTTTCCAAAGGTCAGTCTGCAGCTTGCTGCTAAGGAAGCCCTGAGAGCAGAGCTGGGAGCAATGCCAAGGGCAGGAGGCTTTGCTGAGCTGATTCAGGGACCAGCTCGTTCTGCCCTATTCACTGTCAGGCCAGAGGCGTATAATGTCTGCTGACATATGGGGAGATGTTTCTAGCTACTCGCTGAGGCTAACCGATGAACTCTACTTTGAACAGACATGATTTCTACAGCAGGTTATCCCTCTGTGCTAGTGCAACAGCGTTGTCAACAACTGCCGCTTGACAAATGAACACATCTGCTCATGTGCACACGAAGTGCGGGAGCAGGATGCTATCTATTTTTAACTCTTTCCTTATATGATATTCAGACTACGATTCTGCTCCTGAAGTCACAAGCTGCTCCTCCTAAAGAGTTTCTTGTCCTGTTTTGTCTCTAACTCAGAACAGTAGTAGATCTTCAGAAATAGTCACTAATGTATTTGAATGCCTATGGTAAAATCTGGGCAAAATCCCCTCAAACAAAATATGTTAAACAAAAATATATGCTCTCTTTCCTAAATTGCCTGAAATGACTTGCACTGTCAAAGACCTCTAGCTCCAATGACCACCTTGAGATTGATGGCTCTAACACAACTGACTTTTTGTGAGCAGATCTTCAGCATTTCTTCGAAACCATTCTGACCTTCAGTTCCAGACCCTCAAAACCAAACCACCCACACTCACGTGGATAGTATTCTCAGCCCTTACCTGATGCTGCCTTCCCTTTAGGATTGTTGCAGCTGGTAGCATACAAACTTATGCATTAGCATATTGGTTATGTTTGCTGTGGCCTTTTCTTTGCAAAGAGAGATTTAGGCTTCTGCATTGGCAGCTTATGTTAGTAATAATTTGTCAAAATGACTCAGGAGTCCTTTAAATCCCCAGTAAAATGAACTCTCATAGATAACTGATAGATACAGAACTCTGTCCTTCAGTTACACATTCACATTCAACAGTGGCAATCTTTTCTCTTTTGTTTTGCATTGCCACAATATGTGTGTTAGGCATATAAGTTTTTAACTGTTAGGGATCTATAGCCTCTAATGGGCTGGGAAGACAGCTGGAAAAAAAAGTGGGGTGTAAGATTACCGTCCTTTCATAAACATAGCCTCAACCTTTGCCAAGACTATTTTTCAAAAGAATCTAGGGATGACCAAGAGTCCTGGTCTCTTGCCACTTCTAATCTGACTCAGAACAGACAGCTATTCACTTGTGTTTTATTTTCACTCAGAGAGCATTGTAAAAATATTTGCTGAAAAAAACACCTTTTGCTTCTGTTTCTTGTAACTCTCAGTCTGCGAATGTCCTGATCAGATCCAAAGAAAAACTCTTTGGTAATATAAATCAGACAGTGAGCTCACTGCAGACCAATTGCAAATTTAAAAATTTTTCACATAACCCACAAAATGCGTGGTCAGCTCCAACATCTTGGTTTGGAGCTAACAGTGGATTTTAGTCTATAATCAAGGATAGTAGGTCACTAACATGTGGGTACTGGCATTGCTCTGAGGAAACTACAGTGAGAACAGTGAATGTTAAAAGGGAGCTAACATTTGATGGTATAAAGGCTAAATAACATTAAGGAAGGTCACCTTAACAGTTTCAGTTTTTCAATGGACTGCCAATGTGTTTGTGATAGCATCTGCAAAATATATTTATGTGCTTGTCCTTTGATTCTCCATCTTTTGATTTTTCTACTTCACTCTGCTGAGACCCCACCTGCAGTACTGCTTCCAGCTCTGGAGCCCTCAGCCCAGGAAAGACATGGACCTGTTGGAGTGGGTCCAGAGGAGGCCACAAAAATCGACAAAGGGATGGAGCACCTCTCCTATGGAGACAAACTGTGAGAGTTGTGGTTGTTCAGCCTGGAGAAGAGAAGGCTTCAGGGAGACCTTATTGTGGCCTTTCAGTACTTAAAGGGGGCTTATAAGAAAGATAGGGACAAACTTTTTAGTAGGGCCTGTTGCGATAGGACGAGGAGTAATGGTTGTAAACTAAAAGAGAGTAGATTTAGACTAGATATAAGGAAGAAATTTTTACAATGAGGGTGGTGAGACACTGGAACAGGTTGCCCAGAGTGGTGGTCGATGTCCCAACCCTGGAAACATTCAAGGTCAGGTTGGACGGGGCTCTGAGCAACCTGATCTAGTGGAAGATGTCCCTACTCATCGCAGAGGAGTTGGACTAGATGATCTTTGGAGGTCCCTTCCAACCCAAACTATTCTATCATTTTGGTAGATGTGCTGATTTACACTAGAAATGCTTCTGACACAAGTTTAAAAACTGAACATTTTATCAATCACATATAATATTAACTTTTGAGCATATCAGAGCAACTTTTGCAATTGCCTTTTCTGGATTCATGTGTTTCTGCCTAGATGTGTAGGAAAACCCTGATGGTCTTCAAGGAGCAGCTCGCAGAGGGTGAGGCTACCTGGTATTCTCCCCATGTCTATGCTAACTGAGGTGTGAAAGAAATAGCTTATCATGTCAGCCTGTGTTGTATTTGCTTGAGCCATAGGAATCCTAGACTAGGATTCTTATGCTATTGCTCTGTTATACTCAGGCACTAACATGAATTTAAATGAGGCAAGTCTATTTCAGTCTTAGTGTAAGGAGAGGCAAACAATTATTTCAACAGTTATACCTACATCATAGTTACCCTGCAGAGTATGCAAAGAGCGAAGTACCTCTTGCTTAAATTGAATACATTCGCAGTATGTGTAGACCTTCCCTGAAAGCCCAAACTTGCTAATTGTATTATTCATATGTCAACTCCCATAAGTATAAAGCAACACATATTATGTCCAGTAAAGTGAATCCTGAATAGAGAAGGGAATTTTAAAAAATAAGTTGCACCTAACTGTGCGTGAACTGTGAAATGTATTTGTAAATTAATTTTTTATTTCCCCTTGTCATTTTTGATCTTGAGTGCAGTTGTAACAGTCTTGTACCCATCACTTCTGACATACACAGCAGGCCAGAGATGCAGACAGCAACACTGCTAAATTCACTTCCCTTCTTTCCTCTCTCCTGCTTCTCCACCCATATCAGCAAAAACCTTTTACTGGAACAATGGCCTTTCACTGGGACAAAGCTGGCCAGAGTTTTCTTAATCATCCTTCTCTGGTGATGGCACTTGTGACTGCTTCTGAGCTCCCCTACTCTTCCATTTTTGCACACTGTGGTAAGTAACTGCATCATCTCATCCACCTTTGTGCGTGGCCTTACAGTACAACTAACGCCATCTTACAGCTAGCTGCTACCAAGAAATGTGATCTTGCCCTTGCCCACTTCTTTCCAATGGGATTATCAATACTGTACTTTCTGCTGGCATTGATGATTTTCTGATCCCTAAAGAAGTATGTTAAGAAAGCTGAACCAGAAGAGAGGTAATCACTTTTTTTTTAGGGTTGGTTCTCTGCTGGTGAAACTCTATAAACCAACTTGGCATGCAATTAGACGAGTCCCAGGGAGGAGTCAGAAGCACATGGCCAGGCCTGGAGCTGCAGGAGGCTGATGGGACCGACACAGCAGCTAGACACTAGGTTGGCTTGGCTAAGTCATAAACAGCACATTCAAGTGCCTGAATTAGCTGGGTCTACTCTCAGCACTACAGTGGAATTAAAAAATGCTTTCAACTCCCATTAAACACTTTAAAATATTCAAATGTTTAAATATTTAGGTGACCTGAACTGCTTCTAAGAGGCTCCAATTGAGTAACAATAGTCTGCTAATTCAGGTACCCATTCCTAATGGCCTGAGCACCCTCCCTGAGTAGACAGAAGTATAACTTTCTGATAATTTCAGAGTCTATAGCAGCATTTTGGTTTGGACCACTTGCGTGGTTTTAAAGCCCATTTTCCAGGAGTTCCCACTTCCCATTGTTGGTTCAGTTCAGGATGTCTTTACATCCTATGTTAATGATAATTTTTGCCTTTAAATAATTCAGGTTTGCTGTCTGAGCTAGATCTGTTGTAACAGAGTCCATTAATTGCTTGAATGCTACATCAGAGATGAGTTTGGTCCAGAGATATAAAATCCATTAGGAAATATTTAAATGAAGAAATAGTGCTCTTGTTGGAATAAATTACACTAAAAGACTTCAAATACACAGAACAACAAGTAGAGGGAAGAATAGCGCAAGTGAGTCAACATGCAAGTCTTTGTACGTCTTTTGTATTCATCTTCAAATGACATTATTCCACTTTTTAATTTCAGTTATTACTGTGATAATGGCATTCAGATTGTCAGTGTAGTATGACAATTACAGTAAAGAAATTATCTCTAAATCTTCAGAAGGAAATTCATCATTCAGTCTAACAAGTACAACAGCTCCTGCCAGCATGAGAAACCATTGCTTTTATTCAAGTGACCTGGTAAATACTACCTACCACATCAACCAATAAAACCTTGTCTCAGCAAATTAGCCCTTTATAACACTGTCAGAAACTTGCTGTTGTTATCAATAGACCAGCTACTTTGATTTTAAAACTTTTTTGGTGGAAAGAGCTACCTTAACATATTAGTGAATGCAGGGAAGTTTACTAGATTTACAGTGAGCACATTGGATGAAACCCACTCAGATGCAGGTTCACTAGGGAAGAACAGAAAGAATACAAACCCTACCACTAGTTTTTGACTTTTGCTTCTCTGCCGTGGGACTAGGGGCTCATAAGCTTCCAATGCCCACTGCAAATTTTCTTTGACCTCCCCACACTCGATGCACAGAGTGGGGAAGATAAAGAGAAGCTATAGCGTCGTGCAGAATCCTAAGCTTCGCCCTGGCTTCTGCCCCACATTGCTGCCCAGTTCCATTAGCTAATGCCCCAGTGACACGCCCCTGCTTTGTAATAAGGCTGAATTTAAGTGAAGTTCACACTTTGCCCACTATTGTGTAGATACAATTTCAGACAATCAATGCTCTGCTTGAGGTCCCTCTCCTAATTATAACAAAAGATCATATGTTCTTGTTCCTGCTGATGCTCCTTGTTCTAGCTTGTGATGTAACTCACCATATCCCTGCCTCGCCTGCAGAAAAACTGAGTAGTGAAAGGAAATGTTGAATATTAGGTGAAGTTTTTTTATCTCTGGTTACAGATTTACAGGTAAATCTGTCTCCAGTGTTAAAAGGTTTCATCATCAGGGCTTCCTTGGGCTTTGCTTCTCATCCTTACCATTGCATGTCCAAAGGAACTTCGTGGCTGACACTGGCTGGGCAGAATGAAGTGAGGGCAGAATGAAGCATTTAGTATACATCTCTGCATATCCTTGATGACAAAAAGTAGCTTCCTAAACAATTTCCTGGATTTCTGAGGGCTTTGCCAAAATTGACAACTGTGTGTCAAAAAGACTGAAGCACTTCTAGTATGAATAAAAAAAGTATTTAGAATATATCTTTATTTAGAATGTTAACTTTAATTTACACTGGGACTTGATGTAGTGAGACAGTCTGATGAAAATCCAGGATGGTTATAGTATTTAGTGATTCCTAGTGGTTTAGTACAGTTTATTTTAATGAAACATATAGTCAAAGGCTGAGGGATCTCAAGAGGCCGTTTTGGCCTTGTCCCAGCCTCAGGTCATGGTGGTCTATGCTTCTGTCATTCCTGGTAGACTTGTACCCTTTATGCTTGATGACTCATGGTTGTGGAGATTTCAGAGTTTTGCCTGAAAGCATATTACATGCCAGTACTGTACTTACTGCTAAAAAGTTCTCCTAATAGCATACTTGAATATTCCTTGCAGCAATACATGCCCATTGCTTCTTGTTCTTCCCACCATGGACATCTGAAAAGGGCTCTAGATGTCTCTGCGTGGGTGTCTGAATAGAAGTCAGTATTCCAGTCAGGACTTGGACAGGAGGATTGCATCACATGTCTGGTGAGCTATTCCTATTAATAGAGCCTAATGCAGCATTTGCTTTTCATTGAAACAGCATGGCATTGTTGACTCATGTTTGGTTGATGGCCCACAGCATCCCTGTGATCCTCTTTTTCCCAGGACTCCTTTGCAACCCATTGTTTTCTGGTCTTTATTTGTGCAATTGACTATTCCTGCTTAAATGTCACTTACACTAAAAAAAATGACCCACCCTGATTAAGATTCCCCAAGCACACACTGCAGCAGTATGTCAGATGAGGAATACAAGTGCATTTCTCCCTGGTTCTGCACTCCAGTCCTTGGCTTCACTTTCACTGCATTGGCAGGCAATGTCTATAACCTGACACTCAGATCTTTGGGAAGGTGGAATGTGTTTTGCCACTTACCGAAGGTAAATTTGCAAACTGCAAATCAAGTCAGTTGTATCCATGGAAACATCACTTAAACATATGGGTATGCAGTTTCTCCTCTAGCCCTCTGATTGGGATCTGGCTGTTCTGCAGGCCAAGTCTTTCTCGTTCAAAAAATAACTAAATAGGAACATTCATTGTAACCAAAACAGTCAGCGAACACAGAGGATACTTGTAGACTTCCTTAATTGATTCCATCACGATTTAAGACACATCTGTACTAAATAACATTTTGTTAATTCCCTATTTAAAGCCTAGTTTAGAATTTCCAACCAAGATGATTTTTCATATCCTTTATTGAGCTAAACTGTCACAAGATTTGGGCTAGGAAGCAGAAGTGTTTGGACAATTTCAGATGGTATTTAGGCAATGAGTATGGCACCTTCTTTGCACCAGTGCTTGAAGAGCAATACTGAAACCAGTATTCACTGTATGAACTGCTATAGATGCTGCTCTTAATTTCTATTCTACTAATTAGCAAGCTGTTATGAAGTCATGAGCAAAGATGTGAGAGAACACCTGCCCAGTTGATCTGAATTCTATTCCCATTTCAGATACTAATTTGTGACTTTGTTCAAGACTTTTTGTCTCTGCTACCCATTTCTGCAGTTAGACACAGTTACGGGCTTCCTCTTCAGAAACTTATCACTTTGACAGCCACATGAGAGGAGAATTATTGTAAGTCTTCATCACTGTGGTTTTCAGTGAACAAAAAAGATATTTTTTTTTTTTTTTTAGTCCCTAAAGAGACAAAAAAACCTTTCAAAATTAACTTTCCAATGCAATATTTAGAATAAGTTTTCTATCAATTAAATATTCTGCAACATTTACTGTTTTGGCAAATATTCCCATCACTGAAAATGTTTAGAAAAGTGAATTCAGAATAAATTTGAATTCTGCCAAAGATAATTCACTTTAAATTGCGAATGAAGGTGTATATATATTGTGTTGCATACTCAGCTACAAAACTGGCCACAGAGCTTCAAATGTTTTGTACTTTCAAGCAAAAATTTCTAGAAAGGAATTTATCTCCAACCTGTCTTCATGATGGCCATATGCCTTTTCCTACTTTTCTCTACTTTTAGGAAGCAACAATTTTTAACTTTATGTCTGCCAAATCTGAATAGACTTCAGGGGACAAAGAAAAGACACTTCTGAGACAGGTGTCAATCCTTCTGATAAATACCAGACTATGGCAGATAGCAACAGTATGAGACTGTCAAAGAAAAATTCAGAAAAATCCTTAATTTGAGAAAATATTTGGGTTCAAGCTTAGCTCCACCTATACCAAAGACCCTTGATTTTACTTTCTACTGCCATGAAGCTCCATGAGGGGGCCAGCAACTTATTTCAGATTTGCATTTCCATTGCTAAATGTCCTTTTCACAGCAGCATTTCTAACATTTTTTTAAATACAATGTTTAAACAGTCTTGCTTACTATAAAAAAAACAATGAATTTAAATTTTAATAAGAAAAACCCACAGTGTGCACCAGCATAAAATTAAAGGTTTCTTCTGCTGCCTTTTGTCCTCCAGGGTTTTTCAGGAAACTTGTATCATTCTAATATTAATTGCCTTCTGTATTTCCTATGAATGTTATGATTAGGATTTACAGTTACAATCTTTTTACTAGTTGAACAGTTTGATATAGCAAAATAATTTGATTATATCTAAAGCTTATGGGAGGAAATACATTCTGAAACAAATACAGGCAGGTATTTTTGTAGTATCAACTGCAAAACCCAATGCACCATAGATTATTTTATTACAATGTTTGTCTAAATTTGCTACAGTTACGCTTAACTGAGCAATGATGCTGTTGGGTGTTGGCAAGGCACCGTTACCTTATCTTTTATCATCGGGCAAAATCAGAAAATGACAATTTCACTAAAATATACAGCCATAATTAAAGTATGACATTATTTTTATAATCAGGAAAAATTTGAGCAATTATGATTCCCCATTAGCATAAGATACAATTTTTGGGGCCTAATTTTGAAATGTAATGAACAGGAAAGCAATATGCTTGAGTTTATTATTATTATCATTGCTATTATTTGTAGATTGGTGTGCACAGCTGTGTTACCTTATGAAACCCAAAGAAGAAAAGATTGCTTGAAAAAAATCACTTGATGTGGCAGAAAAGGTCAGATGAGAAGAAATTCCTGCTCATATATGGCTCTTTATAAAAGTTCAACAAAAATTAAATATGCAGCACTTGTTAGAAGGTAGTATCTAAAGCTTGATCTTTAATTGATGCGCTAATAATTCCAGTGGTAGTTTCGTTAGAGAGTTCAGACTTTGGTGAGTCTTTTCCCTGTCACAGAGAAGCAACTTGCCCATCTCAGAATACATGAACCAGACTACACTAAACTCAAGGACTGTTTTACACCTTCGTAGTTTCTAGCCAGATATTCAGTCTTGCTTCCCATTGAATTCATAGGCCTTTTGAAAATCCTGCTAAAGAGTTACCTATGTGTTTAGGCGCCCAAGTACCTTCTGTCTAGCACAGAATAGAAAGTTGTACTATTTTGTGCATTGTTTTTCCTTTGTGTGTGTGTGTGCGCGCGTGCGGGCTGGGGTCCTAAATTAAGCTCAGTTGCCCGTGGGGGAATTGCATTCAGCTTGGGTAATCATAGAATCATTTAGGTTGGAAAAGACTCTTAAGATCAAGTCCAGCTGTAGTGAATACCAATAGAAATTATGATTGAAAAAGCAGAAAATGTGGATTTGTTTTATAATTTAACATTGCTACTCTCTTCTGTTGACAAAATGAAGGTAGTAAAATGAAGTAAATGGATTTTTACAAGATACATATCTAAGGCTATCTCCTGTCCGCTCATTAAGGTATTAATTAACCAGTTCTAGTCTTCATTCTCCACGTTTCCTTGTGAAGACTGATGCCCTTAGAAAAAGTCACATTCTCCTTTAGACTCCATTAACTCAGCCTACAGTAAACAGGGTATAAAGAAAATAAAACTTCTTATTTATGTCTGTGGTCCTTCACACATTTCTCTTCACTCAGAACGGGTATGGTTGGAGATCCATGGAGTTAAATTATCACAAAAGCTGTAGTCTGTATAGGTCTCAGCACTGAGTTGTGACTATAGATTCTTCAAGCCAAATGTGGTAGCTGTAAATTAGTTAGCCTGATGTGTAAGTGAAAGTACAACTGCAACACTTATTATGTTATTACAGTTTAGCCAAGATTTGTTTAGTCTTTGTTACTGTGTGCTTTTGACAGGAATATACCGGTTAGATGCTCTAAAAGTTGGATTTTACGCATTAATCTTTGGTTTCAAGACTCACTTTTCACAATATTCTTACAGTTTTCTGTAGTAGACAGTGTTTTGTATTTATTTTTTAGTTTATCATTGTGCTTGGTTTTGGTGGCTTATTCAAATTCTGGAAACTTCAGATTTTAGTAGTATGTGGCTAAGGAAGAAACTGATGTCAGCTTCAGAATCAGCTGGCAATGTTTGTAGAACTTTATTAAAAATTTACACTAGAGATATCTATTTCTCTATGGTCTCAGTTACCCTAATTAATTCATAAATCTTATCATAGAAGGAGAGACAGAGAACTCTGAGTTAAAACTTATCTTACTTCTTGACCGACCTGCTAGCAAAATATGTTGCGCCAGACTGCCTGTGAAGTCCGTGGGCACTGATGGCTTGTTTAATTCCACCTCTCCTCTTGTTAAAAGGCTGTCCGGCACTCTGATAGAACTGAGATCAAGTTATAGCTGCATGAAAGGTTGACATTGTTCTCTTTTTAAAACTCTTTCATGTCAGCTGTATGGTAAGAAGGCAATAAACTATAAATTCTCATTAAAAGATTTTGATTGTCTCTTTGTTAGGACTTTATGATTTCCTGAGACCTCAAGGGGAGTAGCTGTCCAGCTGTCATCAGAAGGTGCAGTCAGCAGGACAGCTAGTTCCCTTAGGAAAACCTTACCTTAATATCTTGAAATGCCTACGATATCCATGTGATCTACAAAGCATGTACTCACTTCAAATATCTTCTGCAGGCTTCTAAAGCAGTCATACTGCCTTTAAACATATTCCTAAGGCTTGTTTGAATTTAAGGAATGTAAATCAATATAACCTCAAGTTGTCTTTATTTGCACAAGGCTCTAAGAGCTTTCTCGGGATGGAGAGAAAGCAATAACTTGTCTTTCAACAGACAATGGGCACATTTAATAACACTTGGCATTTGCATACTTTTACCATGTCTGCAGTATGTTGGCAGCTTTTATTGTGCCGGAAAGGTCAGTGGACTGGAACAAGTGGGTGACAAGGACAGAAGAGCTGACTGTGAGCATCCCACATGTTTGACAGCAGCGGATTTGGGTGCTCTTGAAAAGGCCGATATTGAGTGATGTTTCCAGGATGTGACTTTTACATTAAAGAGCATAGTGGTGCCTGGGAATCTGTCTCCACCTGCAATGTAAGAATAAGCGTAAAATATATTTTCTTAAGGGGTAAAAAAGGTTGTGAAGCCAAATGGAAAAGACTGATACGTTGAAATGTAGAGAGAAAATGACAGGGCCCAGTGTAACTGTGCTTATTAGAGCTATGAAAAAATGAAGTTAATGCACAGTTCATTTTCCAGGTCATCCAACAGCTGTACAGAAAGCCTGCCTGTGCCTTGCTTTTACTTTTATTGGGTGACTGACAGATAGATACCTGCCGCATTTCAATCCCATTGCAGTTTGCAGCAGGGACAATGGTATGTGCCTGTGGAAATTCCAGCACTGCACATGATCAGGTCTCTGTTGTGAAATAGACCTCCACAAGTGGGGCAGTGCTGTGGATCTATGACTGCTGCTGTCTGGGATCAGTGAGGTAACTGCTCAGATGTGCCAGCTCAGCTGGCATTTTTTAGGCACCTAACATTTAGCTTCAAGAGAATATAGCTTGGGTTCATACTGATGGAGGTCTTTGGGTCACTCTGCATCTAGACAAGATGATATCATACTCCCTACTTCAGTTCTCATTAATTCATAGAATCATGAAATGGTTTGGGCTGGAAGGGACCTTAAAGATCATCCACTTTCAATCCCCCTGCCATGGGCAGGGAACCCTTCCACTAGACCAGGTTTCTCAAAGCCCCATCCAACCTGGTCTTGAACATTTCCAGGGATGGGGCATCCACAGCTTCACTGGGCAACCTGTTCCAGTGCCTCAATACCCTCATAGTGAAGAATCGAGCCATTGAATGTAACTCTTTGAGTGCAACCGTCCAGCCAATTCCTTATCCACTGAGTCATCCATACATCCATCACATCCATGTCTCTCCAATTTAGATACAAGGGTGTCATGCAGGACAGTGTCAAATGTTTTGCACAAGTCCAGGTAGATGGCATCAATTGTTCTTCCCTTATCCACCAGCACTGTAACCCCATTGTAGAAGGCCACCAAATCGGTCAGGCCCAACTTGCCCTTAGTGAAGCCGTCTTGGCTGTCACCAGTCACCTCCTTGTTTTACATGTCCTTTAGCATAGTTTCCAGGAGGACCCGCCCCATGATCTTGCTGGGCACCCAGGTGAGACTGACCAGCCTGTAGTTCCCTGGGTCTTCCTTTTTTTCCTTTTTGAAAACGGGAGTTATGTTTCCCCTTTTACAGTCAGTGGGAACTTCACCGGACTGCCATGACTTCTCAAATATGATGGATAGTGGCTTAGCCACTTCACCTACCAGTTCCCTCAAGACATGCAGATGCATCTCATCAGGTCTCATGGACCTGTGCACCTCCAAGTTTCTTAGATGGTCTCAGACCTGACCTTCTCCTACTGCTGGTGGTTGGTTCTTCATTCTCCCAGTCTCTGCCTTTGTCTTCTGTGACTTGGGCCATGTGGCTGGAGCAGTTGCTGTTGAAGACCAAGGCAAAAGTCATTGAGTACCTCAGGCTTCTCCATATCCCAGGTAACCAGGTCTCCTGTTTCTTTCCAGAGAGAGATCATA
>JAVJGI010000063.1:37586300-37644194 GCA_035590275.1 Ibycter americanus | reverse complement strand
TGGTGTTTTTGCCTGACTTCCTCGTTGTTGGGAGGCATGGCTCCTGAGCTTGGAGGAGGTGATTCTTGAATATTAACCAGCTTTCCTGGGCCCCTCTTCCCTCCAGGGCTTTATCCCATGATACTTCTATTCCAAGGTATGTGTGTTCTCATAAGCTCTTGCATCATTTCCATGTCCAGTACATGTGCACAGGTTCTGTGTTTCTTCTTAAACATGGCAGCACATCCTTATTTATCTAAGAAATAATGTTAAAAGGAACAAGGAAGACAGCTTTGCTCTGCAAGCTTGTAGGATCCTTTCAGATGAAATATGGCAAAGCATATAGAGATTTGTTTCCATTTATATAGACTTAGAAGTCCCACTAGATTGGAGATGCTTGTAAATTATCTGAGCGTAGCTTAGGAGCTTGCCAGTGCTGTCTGATCTGGGACAAGTTTTTAAGTACTGTTTATTCCCAGACAAGAACTGCAAATATGTAAATATTCGTGTTTAAAATGAACAATGCCTTGATTTTTTTATTATCAGTATAAAGGCTTGTGTTTAGTTTGGTTTGTGGTTCAAGTGATAGCGTGCATTGTCTCTTGTTTTATCCAAACATGTTTGCTGGTCTCTAATAAAGATGGCAATTTGTGTGTCCCTGAGAAAGCTTGCAAAGAAAGTATATGATTACAGGATTCTATGGTGAGCTCAAGTCTGTCAAGCCTCTCTTATTTCCAGCAGATGACTCATGGTGGTTTGATACGGTGCATAATGGGGTGCTTTGACTAGTAATGGGGGTAAACAAGCCAGATCTGCGCTGTACCTCCATCTAGGAGTGAGAGAGGTAAGGCCTGAATAAAGGAGGATTCAATAGGCAGAAATATTTCTGTAACAAAGGCATCAGTGCAAATAATAGCATTGATATTTTATACTGACATGTTAGTGTCAAAATAGCAGTGCATAACTGAATTCCAGCTTCAGAAATTAATGCACCTCTCAAATGTTTGCATGTATTACTGGCTCTATGTTCAGCAGTTCTTAGGCTTTTGCTAATACCTGCCCTTCATGTTTATTCACAATGGGAGGATTTGTATTTATACACTGCCATTTCTGAAAATCCAGCTGTTGGCCCTGAACAATGTGCAACATGCATTTCAGATGTGCAGACTAGTTGCTTCAGACTGATCTGCAAAAAAATGACATTAAAAATGTAGAAGAAAGAAGTAGTGCTCACTGCTGTGGTGGCATAGATTGCCAGTTCATGCACAGAGTGGGATTTCTTGTGCTGGATCCAGTAAGACCAGAAATTCAAATTTATAGCATTTTGGTGAAGGGGCCTTTATTCTGCCTGGCCTCCTTGCCTCCAAACAATCCTTCTATTTGTAACTCCAGCTTTGTCCATTTCAATGGCAATTTTTTCGTTTATAGGGATGCCTGTCGCTTAGTGTACTGACAAGAAGGTAAAACTGAACTTGACTCCCTACTACTTTTGATTTTTAAGTGGCATTCACAGTAGAAACCACTTTTCACTGAGAACAGGGGACATATTCCTTAGGAAATTCTTCAAGATTTTGCAAAAAAGTACTGAGAAGAGCAATTGTGAGAGGAAGTTACCTCTCTAGGATGGATCATGGTAGGGAGGAACGGAAAACAGCAAGCAGGCTCATAACCCTCAAGTTCAGGAACCAAAGACATTAGACTATATCACCTGGTTTCCTTTATAACACAAGCAACTACCTTTCACTCAGTTACCCCTGACTAAACACAACTCCTTGTTCAACTGAAAATAACCCCAACCCAAAATTTACCTGGTTTTCCTTACCCCCCTCCCCATTCTTTTCTGGGGCAGGGAGGGGGGATGCTGGAATAGCCTTTTAGTATATGACATTTTCTCCCTGATGGGCAACTTCATAGTCTGTAATCAAGCTATCTTTCTATATCTTCTGTATCTTTCTCCTATAATACAGCCTTTTTCTAGTTCAAATCCCTTTTTGCGTGTGTCTCTTAAACAAGCATGAACACCATACTCAGGGCTAAGCATTAGTCTTGCCAGTTCTCCATGGAGGGAGACGCCACATCCTTTTTCCTGAAACACCTCAAACCCCCCAGTACTTTTTATCCCAGCATGGCTTGGGAGTTGCATGGTCACTGTGACCTCTAGTATTGAAGAACTTTTGCAGTGCTCCTGTGAGTTTTCTGATTGTCCACTAAAATACTGAAGTAGTTGCATTTCCCTACTTCTATAAATTGAAATAAAAAACCTTTTTCTTTTTTCTAAATTAATTATATTCTCCATCCTTGCAAAACTGGGGGGCTGTTTATGTCTCCAGATAGAGCATTCAGCCATGTCATCCGCATGCTGTGTGCCCTGTCACCCATTACAGCCACAGCGTTCAGCTGCGGGGTCCCTTTCCGCAGACATGACCTGTCTTTCCCTTCTTTGGCAGAGAACTTTTCATTTGCAGGAAGCATTTTTTTGTTTTATTTTAACAGGTAGAACTTAAATGTAGTTACAGTCACTCATAGTGCTCTCTACTTCCCATTATTTATATCTTGCAAACATTTCTTTTATGTAGGTTTGCTGAACTCTGAAACTAATGGGAGAACCTGTATAGGGATGGACCTCATTAAAGATATTTCCATTTCATCCTGTTTTGAGAGCTACTTTTTGAGGTTTGCCACTTCCATGGTCTTTGTTCACTTTAGCAACAGTGTGGAGAGCTTTTGTTTTTTTTATCAAGAGAACAAAATAATGTAGAAAAGCAGCTTAACAAGTCAGACGTATTTTGTAGTTGCTTACATACATTAAAATTTTCTCCTAAAAAATTAAATCAGACTTGTTCTACAAATACTATTTTCTGTTGAAAGGTGTTCACTGGCACTAATTATATTCCTGTCCTTTTTCAGCGAAATGAGTGTTCCATTATTTTGACCATGATTGACATTAGCCTCACTAGCCTTTAGTTGCCTAGGTCATCTCGTTTATTCTTGTGAAGCACTCACAAGCATTAAGATTCTTCGTGCTTGTTTTATCCCCTACTGATTCCACATTTTTTTCTTATGATTAGTGCCTTGGGCTTACCGCAGAGAATTTGTAGGATTCTTGGGTGCAAATTCTCCAGAACGACTTACTTTAAAAAAAAAGTTAAGCACTCATGTCGGGTATTTAACAGCCCCTTCATCTACTAGTATACTACAAAGTGTTCTCTCTGGATATGTATGTCATCTACTCTTTCCCTAAGTATAGCTTAAAAATATTTTCAAATATTGTTGCTTTTTCAGCAAAGTAATGAGTGCGTTTTATTGCTACCAAATCATGTATCTCATACATGTGTATAAAAATTTGGAATCTATGTTCCCATAAATATTCACAACATTATTTTTCTTGCCAGATGTTGATTTTTCCCTTGTGTCCTTAGATTTTCTCATCAGTTTTCTATGTTTTATAAATTCTAATTTACACTGACATCTATATCTCCTATTTCCTATTCTGTCATTTTCCATCAATGGTAATTGCTGCCTTCATTCATCCACTGAGTTGTAGCTTTTTAACAGTGTCTAATAAAATTTGTTCATTAAGAAATCCCAATCTCTTTTAATATTCCTCCCACTAATTTTTATTAACTTTCTTGAGGCTTGGCAAAATTACCCTTCCTGATGAACTGTGCTTCTGTCTGCAACAAACTATTTTGAGATTATCCTGCTTACTTCAATCAACATCAATGAGTTATTAACATTGCTTCCAATGCATCCTTCAACATTAGTCCAGTGATTAATTAATCAGGAGTTATCTTGCAAAGTGAAATTACTCTTGAGTTAGGAAATTATAGACTGCCCTACAGACTTGAACAATATTTTACTGTGTGGCAGTGGAGTGCCTCCTGTCTCTACTTCCATAGTCAAAATCCTTTCTAATACAATTTCATTTCTTTCCAGATATATAAACATGGGCTTAAGGACTAGCATACCCTGTCCTCAGATTTGATTCAGTAGTCATTTATGTATACTCAGGTTTCTGTCGTTCAGGGTTATCGCTAGCTCAAAACAATTTAGGGGGGTTTTAATACAGAATACGGGTGTCATCCTCTCCTTTTCCTCTCTCCCACCTTTATTTTGTATTTGTTCTCTTCTTCATATCTTAGTCATAAATGCACAGGATTGAACAGAAGAGTGCTTAGATATTTGTGCTAGTTTCCTGCTGCTGTTGCAAGCTCGTATTGAGATTTTATCCCTGGTGTGCTGAAGTTTGTTACACTCTAATTCACAAGAAGTTAAAGCCAAAAGATAGGAAAGGGGAAGCTGAATTCACCCACAAATTTCTCAAGAGGATAAACTCAAAATTTAAATTTTGGCACTTCTCATTCAAAACAGAAGAGCCACAGGACCATACCTGCAAACAGAGCTAAAGAGGAAGCAATGCAAACCAAAGTCCATTTCCTCAAAATAAACCTTTGGTTTGGGATGGCACATGGTGTTGAAGAAAACATAATGAATATCCCAGGTCTATGAGGTATCCTATATGCTTGAATTCCCTTTCCAGTTGTCTTTCCACTGCTTTACTGCCACTGCAAATGGGGGAGGCTGTCGGTGTCTTCCAGAAATTTAACCTCTGATATCTACTCTGAGTAGATTGATGGCACAAACCACACATCATGCACCTGGGTTTGTGCAGAAAAACAAAGATCTTTTTGCATCCTTTTCATATTTTTAGTAAGCTTTTTCCAATAAGCCTATTTTTGTTTATTTTAACAGCAATGAAACTAACAGGGGTCTATAAAATTAATATTTGTAAAAATTATTAAATTATATCTTTGGTTATCTCCAGAGAGTATGAATTCCTTCCACACAGTTTCAGTAGTTCAGAGCCGCCTTTCTACCTGGATTATCTGACTCTTCTTTTGGTTTTGAATAAAATAGGGACTTTCAAATGTGTTTGGAAATTTGTTCTGGTTTTTGCCTTTTGTTGATGCCATTGTCTGGATGAATTAAAGGGCCTTTGCTGTGAGTTTTATATTTGTTACATTAGAAAACTTTTATGGCAAAACCAGCTTTCACAATGCCTCTTTATAATGACAAAGGTTATATTTCTGCCAATACTCACTTGAGATTGAATTCTGTTTTGGTAGCTTTCATGACACTTTCTGTATTCCTTTTCCTATCACAGTTTGAGCCCCTGGGTTTGACTGTTGGTAAGCCCACACAAAAATCCCAGCAACGGATTTGCATTTTGGAATTAAAAACCTGCTAGTATGATTCAGTGGTGAATAGACTGACTCCACATACTGATGCTGAGAAGCGAAAGAAGCAGCTAGCAGTTTGGGCACAGCAATTTCTGATGGACCCAGAGCATAGCAACGCTGTAAATCTTTTTAAGGCATCTAATTTTTTGGGCTTGATCAGAACAGCAAGAGAACTATGCTGCAATTGTAATGCATATTGTGCACAAAGAGGATGCTGCTAGCTTTCATCTTCTTACTTCAGGGTTATCAGTCCAACACACTTACTTCACCTTAGTTCAGTTACAGTAAGAATTCAATTTAGATGTAACTTGGCTAGAACCATGGAGTTTTTACGGTTTCCTATATTGAGTGCACAAATATTCACAATCTAAAAACTTCAGCTGAAAAGAGCTCAGTGTCCTATGGTTTCTCTTGGCTGTTGTACCGCCTTTCAGCTATACTAGAAAGAATTAAATAATCTATCATTGCTCTACAGGAACAATTTCCATTTAATTAAGTCGGTGTCTTCTGCAAACCTCCATGTCAGACTCTCACAGCTTTTAGGAGCTGCAAGAGGAAAGGAGGAAACCAGAGCAGCCATGAGTCCCCTTGCTGCAGGACCTGCCAGCTCTGCAGGAGTTATCCCAAGATCTGTGTGATGTCCTGGACACAGGAGTTAGATTTAATTAGATGACAGCTTTGTTTAGCAGGACATCTAGGGACTATCTAAGGTATAACTCATCCAGTACAGGTCAGTCTGCCTAATGTAACACCTCCATGTGAAGGGCAATGACTTCCATCTTCAAGCTTCATAAACATGTCTCTAGCAGAGTTACTGAGGGAAAAGCCTCCTCAAGGTTCAGGGAGAGAAGGGGGTCATACCTTTGCAACAGGAGACCTAGTTCTGTTTTGCATCATCTTTACTGAGGACCAGGGCACCTTACTGCTCATTTACTTTCACAAACACCTACTGGTTTCTATCTAAAATATAACCTACCAATAGGGTTTTCAGACTGCTAAGAGGATGGTGAAAAGAGCATTGCTGAGAATAGTCTATGTATGAAGGCTGGCTAGTCTTCTGAGCCTTGAAATTAGCTTAGCACTCATATAGAAGTCCGAAAAGCTACCCCATTTCTTGTAAAGCGCCTGGGGTTTGAGGAAGAGGTTAACAATCTTCTGTGGGACTTCACTGGCATCACTATGCCAATCTGCTCACGGTTCTCCTTCTCAAAGATGCAGGACCCAGAGTATAGGATATCCTTAACAGAGCTGTGTTTTTTTCTCACCTTTCAAATCCAGATCACTTTATTTCTGGGATAACACAAGGAGAACAGATGCAGAAAAGTGGTATCTATGGACCCATACACACCTGCTTGCTTGTCTATGAAAATCAATATAACTGCCAAAGACAGACATTGAGATCTGAGATGGTTTGAATGTGCATTTGAACGCTAGAGGAGGCTCAGAACAAGGAAGCAGTATAAAAATAGAACAAGGATGTTACTTCTCCTCACTGTAAAGAAGTACCATAAGCCACAAGGCAGGATCATGACAGTTGGTTGTGTTCGAACTGATACATACCAACAATGGCATAAAAGCCAAATGTCATCTTAAAATTAAAACCCATTACTAGAGGGATAGTAGATTTTAAGCAACCATTGTCTTTTATGTGTGCATCTAGGCAGGCAGGCAGAGAAAATGGAAGTGGACACATGATCTTAACCACGGATGTGATATCCAAATAATTTTTGCAAAACGCCGTTTGTGGTGTCACAGTTAACTACTCTTTTGTCTCTGGCAAAATACAGAGACCTGTATCAGGTATTCCTTAGAAATGACAATGAAGGAGTTCATATGTGAAGCAACATATTATTTGTATTCAGACCTGCTGTGTAGCTGTTGTGAGGGCAACTTCTGTCCTGCCCGTTGCATGCTGAGCCACTTAGAGCCATGCAAGCAGGGCAATTGATTGACACTGAAATCATGGCTTTTCTCAACCATTCTTCAGATGCCCATCTGCAGCAAGGAAGTGTGGAACGGTTTTACAGAGCAGGCACTCAGCAATAATTTCTCCAAATAACCCCTACCAGGTAATTATTTCTTTTAGCCTGATTCTAATGTGAAGAGTATGGCTACAGGTCTGGTCTTGGATACAGCAGAGGCTGTTCATCGCAGTGTCTTTCAGGAGTGTAATTTACTCCTTTGGGGGTCTTTTATCTCTTTTCACAGGTTCCTCTAGAATATTATCCTCCAAATGCAAAGTACAGTATTTCATTATTTGTTTCTTTAAGCATGACGAGTTGTTTTGTTTGGAAAAGGAGAGGAGAGAGAGGGGAAGAGCGGCTGCTATGAGGGGAAATATCTGATAAAGTCATAGAAATATACATATAGAAATGGTGCCACCACTTACCCAGCTGTTCTGGAAAGCAGGCTAAGGAGCAGTTCCAGGCCTAAATAAATCGTTAAGAACTTGGGCAGGCAGAGAAAAAAGTGAGGTGTTATATGTCTTCAGAAGACTCTGAAACTGAGACTATAGACCTGTAATTACACTGACCTTTTCACTTAACAGTTAATCTAAGATCCTAATGCTCTGTTGTGGGTATAACACAGAAAGAATAGATAAAAGTTCTCCTCAAAAACTATCAGCAGTGATCTTTAAGCAAGAAAATACCTGCATTTCTGGTATTTTTTAAGTTTTCTTTCAGAAAGTGAAAAGTTGCAGCTCTCCAGAGCTGACAAGTATTTTACTCCTTTCATCTGTCACTGGCAAAGAGATATGAAACATTTATTTCCCCAATCTTCCCAGAACTGATAATAAATTGTCAGAGCCAACCATTCATATCTGGTGGCTTTTTAAATAAAGGATTAGCCCTTCAATATTTCATTTTTAGCCAGAATTGCTCTGTAAGCTTGATGAGAAGGATGTAATATGTAAAAGACTGTGTGGAAAAAAGCTATTTGACCAGTGGCAAAGAGATGTGGACAAGCAATTCTAGGACATAATTGATTTTCTCTACCTCAAGCTCTGCGTGTATATATATATAGATGTATATAGGTGTGTGGGAGAACTGAGGGAGACAGACTGGCTGTCAGAACTGCCGGCTTTTGTCAAAGTTGTTATTGAGGACTTTTGCAAGCTGGCAGATTTCTGACAGAATCAAACTGTTGATAAGAAGCTATACAGGGGGTTATATCTTGCTATTACCAAAATGTGTGTGCTCTTAGAAAAAACCCGAAGCACTCAATAATGCACATGGACCTTCCTTGCGGGCTGGTTTGGGGGCAAACTGCAGCCCTGTGGGATTTAAGAGAGCAGTCACTGCTCTTCTGCACGTTCCTCTGCTTGGCCACTGCGTTAAGTTCTGTCTGGAAGTACTGAAGTGAACAAAGTGTGGATGTAAGAACATTTCTGAAAAACAGCATGTTGCTTTTGAAAGGTCACTGAAAAGTCTGTCCTTGGGGACGATTCACAGTTTCTACTTTCCAGCCTGGTGTCTGTGCCCCCACATGAACAGGGGAAAAGCATGTCACTTCTCCGTGGCTTTGTGTTGAAACAGCTCTTTGCAAGCTGCTCTCCTGTTCTCATTTGAATTTCAACCTTTATGGTCAAAACAGAAAGGAAGGAAGTTTGCCTTGTATGTTAGGTACTCTGTTCTCCCATACTGCTGTCCAGTGGTGAGTGAGATGCCATCAGTATATTATACGTGGCAGAAGAAATGTGAAATGACTGAAAGCTATTTGCATCCCTGCTAAAGTACATATCCCAGTTCCTTGGATTTGGATTGATGACAAAACTCTCAGGGTAGGGAAAATGCCATTTCCAGAAATTGTCTGCTCTTTGTGCAGTTCTGGTCAAAGAGAATTCCTGCCTTTTTAGCATGAAGGCTGAAATTCCCTCTGCCATAGTGAACTGCATTACTACAGTGAAGCCGTAATCTGGAGGTGCAGTGACTGAGTACAGAGATGAAGCTAGAAAGAGCAGAGATTATATGAACTGGTACATGCGTTGCTTAGATCTTACGGAGAGAAAATGCCAGATGATACTTTCTCCTTCCAGACACTGAGTAGGACTCCCCTGTACACCTGATTTACTACACAGTAACAAGCGTCACACTTGTGTGTACTCAGCAACTAGTCACTGATGATGGACATAATGACTTTTTGTGTTTTAACTGTAAAGGCAACTGAAGTGTGAACCTGCAGCAAAAAAAGGTATAGTTATGCTCTGATAAAGATTGCCAAATGCCTTCCAGTCCTGCTTGGAAATCACAGGTTCCACCCCTCTTCACCCAGTCTTTGCATTTCCCTAGCCATTTAATTGAATTTTAGATACCTGAAGACATCTGAAGAAAATCCAGTCAGAAAGGGAGAGAGAAGGTTAACAAGAAGGTTAAAACTGCAAGAGCGCACAGAGGTGGGGATCTAACTTGGTTTCTATGGGGGTATTAGGCTATGTTGGGCAAAAAGAGATGCATTTCATTGCAGCCCATGTATCAATGAGGTTACATTGCAGGTGGCACTGCAAAAACTAGTACCTTGGTCTAGTCAAATGAGGCCTGAATGTGATCAGGCAGAAAGGGACAGGAAAAGCGGTAGAGAAATATTTACCGTGACATGATGAAACCATCAGCAAATCCAGCCAGTTTCTGTGGAATGAGTAACAAGGTGCTGAAAGCTTCTCAGCTGTGCAGTAGGACTTTGGCTCCAGGCAGTGAAATTGCAGAATATCCCTGAAGTGCAGAGTAAGAACATGGAAAAATAGTTTTCTCAACCTGAGGGAAGGGGACTGCGTTGACTGGAGTTACTGAGGTTCTTCTCGCATCCGCTACTCAGAAGACATGATCATGACTAAAGACTTGGTCATATTGTGAAGTGTATACTAATGCAAAGTAGCAGTAGCAAATAAGTCATCTTCTTCAGTCTTCCAACTCCATGCTTGTGTCTGCAGAAGGATCTGCACATCTCCTTTTCCTTCCTGGACAAGCAAAGAAAAGCACTGATGGATTTCAGACTTCTAATAGCAGCAGGTTAGCTCTTCTATCCATTCCCCTTTCTTCCTTCCAAGTCAGTACAATGAACCTAGCAGCCAAACTGTCCTGCCTTACTGCTAATACTTCAGGTGCAAGGAAGGAAAATAGGAGTTGGGCAGTAAGGAATGCCTCTGAGTCACAGTACCTCCTGATGAGCAATTGCAATTGAAATTGTAGCAATTGGAATTGTAGCAATTGAGACAGCCTCCACAGGAAAAGATAAGGTTACTCATACCCTCCACTATTCTATAGAAGATGATCTTTCAAGACGTCTGCTACAATAGCACTGTTTCTAATGTGTACAAATTATTTCGAAAAGAAGTTCAACAGTGCATATTAGAGAGCTTCCAACATCTTATGAAAAAATCTATAAAGCCTACTGTTAAAAACTGTACTGTAAAAACTGAAGTTGCTGCTTCCTTTTTCTTTATCACTAGGGATTCTTACAAGGGACCAGGAGTTCTATTACTCAGAAGTGGTTTGTTCACATTGTTTATTCCTCTCCTAAACTGACTTCTCTTTCCACAGCATTTTGTTGCTGTAAAGGTGATTGTAAGGCTACACACGATGTGCTATGTCACCAGGAGAAGAATAAGTACCAGTAGGAGGTCACATCTCCCTTAAACTCCTCCCTGAGATGTTGCATTTCTGGCAGCTGGAGCTCAGGCTCTGCTCTCTGGAAAAGACCCTTGGCTATTCTCGTAAACGCATCTACCTGTGACAGCACAGACCGTACAGTATTGTCTCACATAGGAGAGGAAGGTGGATATTTCAAAGACAATTTACCTCTAGATCAACAACAGAAAGCAAGAAGGCATTGTGCAAGATAACAAGGGATATGTATCTGTCTTTTTGCTGCTAGGATCTATTTGGAAATGAACACAAATGGGTAGGTTCCCTCTGTGCTCTTAGAGATGTGACAAACATTTTTGAAGATAAAAATGAAACCTGTAACAGCTTTCATAACAATTTAGAGCATGTGGAAATGGGAAAACAATAGTTAACCCTATGGATCCCATTTTTCTTGAAGCTTAAATACAGCAAAAGTTTCACCAGAATCCCCCTATTTAGTAATAAAATGGGGCAAAAGAGAATTCATTCTTAATAAGAAAAATTGTCTCTTAGATATAAGTATTTTTAGATGCTACTTCTCAATAAGATTTGTAATGTGCAGCTGACATGCAAAGCAGAACTTTGAAAATCAAGTAATAAGTCTGTGATGTTTCCTCTCAAATAACAGGGAAGTTAAAAAAAATGTATCTGATTTATCTGAACAGTTAAAATCTCATCATGCAGTCCTATTTAAAGGAGTTGGAAACTAAATATACTGAGGATAATGTTTGTTTACCCTTGATATAGGTGCATCATGCCTGTGGGCTGATAGATGTCTTTATGAATACAGTGTCAGTGAGAAAAAGCAAGACTTTCAAAAACCAAAAGCACACAAACAAGAATCACATATGACTGTACTATGAAATATCCTGAGGAATACAGACACGTATGCAGGAAGAGGAGATGCCTTTTCAGCTATCCCACTGAGAAACGAAGAGCTGTGCAAGCAAACTGAGTCAAAACAATTCCTTTTAACTTCCCCCTTCCTTTTAAAAGCAGCTCATGCACCACTTCTTTGGTTCAGCTTTCAAAAGGGATTTATGCAGGTTTTTATTTTAGACTAAGATGCAAAGAAGTGGAAGGATTATGTGGTTGACTTGGCTGGGAACTACCTTTTCCAACTGCTTTGTTGTTTGTTTCATCAACATGAGTAATCACTATTCTGTGGAAGGTGTATTGAATTTTAGACTCACCCTATTAGGTGAAACATAGTTACTTGCAATGATAGTTATTAAATCTATAATAAATTACTAACAGTAACCTCCTCTCTATTGCAGGATGAATTTATCTCACTCTCACGCATGCACCGGGCTTGCATCAGATAATTTCCTGTAATTTGAGGACTGAAGGAAATATTAATAAGACTTGGGGGGGAAATCCTTTGAACATCTGACTGAGTAAATGGGCCTGCTATTTTTGTAAAAGCTTAATTTTTGACCCAGTAGATTTTTAGAAGTATTCCTACAAGGGAAGCGTAAGAGCAATGACAAAAACTGTCAGTTTTGTTGACCTATTTCCCACCCAACAAAAATATTTTTAATGCCTTTGAGCGTTGCAGCACCTGTGGTACTTGTTTTCTTTCCTGTGCATTCAGAGCAGGCATTTTACTAGCAGCCCTGGAAGCAGATGTTTTACTATATCCTGCAAAGCCGCAATGCCTTTGTCCGCCCGATGCCCGTTTCATGGTACACCTTCCTTGTGTGGGTTTGCTGAAGAAACCTGAAGGAAGAAAGAGCTGCCGCTGTCCATCTGACCCTCTTCTAGGCCATGTTTCTGACAGGTACCAGTAGATGATGTTTAGAAAAGCTCGGCATGTATAACTCTTAAACACTGGGTTTATTTCAAAATTAATGCCAAATTAATTCTGATGAAGTTGAGAACAGGGATACTCATTAGTGGTCCATTTTCTTCAGGAGCCCAAGCAATTGCAAGGGTTGTAGAACTGACAAGATCTTGAGAGTCAGCACACACGTTTTGCAGCAAGCCATTATTGCACTCATTGGTCTCATTCCTTCCATTTCCCAGGGATCCAGAAGGGCTCAGCACTGTCTCTAGAGAAGCTAACCTAGCTGACAGACTTCGGGAGCTGCCTTTGAGGTCCCACGGAGGTACCATGACAAGGAAAGTCATTTTCTCCTCCAGCAGGGGCAAAGGTGAGTTTCTTATCCCTTACTCAGCACAGTGATGTTTTCTGACCCAGGTGGGTATGCTCTGTACCATCCTCATTTGCTTTGCTGAATTTAGCCCATTGATTGCTAATAGGAGTAAAGCAAGCCAATGCCACAGGAAAAAAAGGCTTGAAAACTGCCCCCCCTTCCCCCTGCCTTGAGTTTCTCTGAAATGACACTACTGAGAACTGCATCAAATTTGTGGCTATTGATATGCAGATGTTACAGTCTTTCACTGCATTGGGACAAAGAGGACTGCATTTCCATGTCTGTTTTGCACATAAATATGTATATTATCCCAGTGCCCCCGCTTCCGCCAAAATGATAGCAATTGATGTTCAAATAGGACAGGCTATGCAAGACAAAACCCACAAATAAATTATGCTCATGAAATATGCTCTTTCCTTTCTTTTTTCTGATTTTCCTTTTCCTCTGCTATACACAAAGCTCAGGCCAAGAAGGATCCCTCTGGCTATATGTGTGGGCGGCCAATCTGGTTTTCTCCCAAGGTGGCAGCTGCTTGCTTTTCATTAAGGAATATGACTGCCCTCACCTGGTGAGAACAACGCTTGGAAACTTGCCATCCCGGTGATCTCATTGCATGTGAGCGGCTCTGTCACTTATGACAGCTGAGTGATGCCTGCAAAACAAAGGGTCACCCACTACATAGAAGCACAGTTGCTAAAAGAAGTTCTTTAAAATAGCTCCTCCTGTCTGACTTAAGATACAAATGTGGTAGGTTTTGTATTATTAGGTTAAATGAAAGACTGTTCTGGCATTTATTCTATTGTTACAGATTTCAAGGCATTTAATATCCTTATTTTTAATCCTGTCATAAGTTTCTGTGACTATTCACAGGAACAGAGTTAGCTGCTAAGTGCTTCTATCCAAATCTGCTTAGTCTACTGTATTTCATGAGACACTATTTTGAAAAAAAAAAAAAAAAAAAAAAAAAATTAATCTCAGGATGTAATACAGGTAAGTCAAAAGTGATATTTGAAGAGTGTAAGAAAATATTGTTAAAATTTTTATTTTTCATTTTACTTGCTCAATATTTTTGCTTTGTAAGATGTGGTTTTACAATGTTAAAAGTAAAATAAAGCAAATTCATTGAGACATTTCTGATCAACTCAAACCAAAATGCCTTCAGTCACATCTTTTGTAGAGAATTTTGGAACGGTGGCCTTTCATGTCTATCTCAAAACAGATTTCAGAAATCTTCAGCCCTTCCTTGAAACAAGAATTTTGCTCTTTGCAGAAGGCTAAGTCATGCATGTAGATCAGGATCACAGATTGCAAATCCTAACTGAGTCAGCAGCTCAATTTTTCACATCCAGAAAATGAATTCTGCCATGGTATGAAAAAGTACTAGAGTGTAAGATCCAATTTTTTAATTGCTCTCTTGGAAATTGTTTACAGATGAGGAGCCTCTTTCCCCACTGCATTTGAAGAAAGCTGAAGTACACAGAGCCCCTGGGATCAAGTTGACTGAGCACCATGTTAAGTCTATCCACACTTAGTAAAATGCTTAAGGAACGGGTGTAAAGTTGATTTTAAATATTTCATTCAGCTGGGACCGTTTGCTGAGTTTGAGTCTTTCCAGATGTACACCCCAAATGCTGGGAGGCAGTGCCTGTTGTTGCAGGACATGCACTCTTGTTAATAGTGAGGATATGAAAATAACATGAGTTTCTCTCTCCACATTTGCTTCTTGAGACCTCACCCATTAATCTAATGGGTAATGTCAAATTGTCCACACCAAGGTTGTGATGGTTTTGGTTATTTGTACATAGAGACTGTGTAGTACAACTCAGTATCACATGAATCTATGCTTCATGACATTAGCAACTGGGATTATTTATTCATCACAGAGAAATTTACTTGCTTGCAGTTATAGTAAATCCATATGTGGTTTGCTGATCATCTTCAGTTCAGTTTGGTTTATGTATGCCTTTTTATTAAACACAGGAGGTTTCAAATAGGAAAGTGTCCCTCATCTGCCCCACCATTATAACAAGGCTTCTCTAAGGACCATGTTCCTCGATGTTCCCTTGACAACTTGCTCTTCATCTCTCTTCGGGTTTTTCTTGTTTAATTTCTTGCACATACCCCTTAGGAAAACAAAATTCAGTGTAGTCTTTCATCTTGCTTGTGCATGTGTATTTTCTGTGTTAATGATGAAAACTTGTGAGTGTTCAGCACAACCGCATTATCATAACTGTTCAGATTCTGTAGATAATTCACTGTTAATTGTTAACTGGTTCATCCCTTTGCAAACCTCAGAAGTAGTGTACCTACCCATCAATTTCAATGGGAATTACTCAACTCACTGTACCACTGTACAGCTTAATATCTTGATAGAGGTCAAAATAATGACACTCCTAACAACACATCCCAAATAAAGTAGCATAAGAAATGCAACTGGTGAATTTTGGCTAAGCAGCTATACAGATAGCATCTGTGTTTAAGGATTTTTACACATTACCAGCCCAAAATAACACTGATCTCTACTTGAGTAACATCAAACAAGTTTTAGAGAGTTAATCACTGCCCATTTTAAAGTATAACAACGTAACAATCCCTTTTGGGCAGAGAATTTTTATTCTGTTTTTTTTGGTTTTTTTTTTTTTCCTGAAGAACCGAAGCTGTTGCTGTCACCAGCTGCAAGTGCCCTCAGGCTTTCTGTTCCCTCCAAACCACAAAGCATTGGCCCTGATTCTTGATGTGAACGGTAAGAAATTCAGAAGCAGTGCTGCAGGATTCTTTTCAGTCCTGAAAGGATTCAGTTATTGTGTGCTCCAGAAAGGCTGTGAGGGGTTTTGCCCTGCTTACCCGACCAGTGACAGCAGTTTGGGAACAGCAGTTATGCCACAGGGGAGTAGAATACCCCACCACTGTTTTTGTGCAACCAGTTCTTCTGGTTCAAGTTCACTTGGGGAAAGGGAGGTTGCATGGGGGTCGTTAGCTGTTCTCCTAATCCCAGGTCATGTCCTCAAAGTAAAATTGGCTTTCTTCTGGAAAAAAAAAAAAAAAAATAAAAAAAATCGCATTTATTTGGGTGAGGATTGTGAATTTACCATGAGGGCTGCATATAAAAATGAATCCTTGTTGAAAGGCTTCACTGTGTATTTGGGTCCCCTCTGGAGACATCCAGCCATCTGAACAGCACGCAAGACCCAGCCAGCCTCTGTAGAAACTTGGTAGTGCATTGTATCAACAGGAAAGCAGTTCTTCAGCTTGTCAAAGGCCATCTCCTGCTGTGAGAGCAGCTTTTTCCTTGTCCTCTGGGTCATTCTGTTCTGCCAGAGCTCACTGGGAAGATTCAGCATGGGAAAAGAGACTACATGCCCCATCACGGAAAAGGTGCCACTTGTCATGGAAGTAGAGCTGTGACTCATTTTGGTGGCTCAGTTACGGCTTGTTCTTAAAAGTTCTGATGTGGTCAGCATTTCTGTAGCATCTTCTCCTCTGGAAAGCTTGTGTTTATCCTGCCAACCCTTTCTGCCATTCCCACTTCCTTTTCTGACCTGAGTAGTGCCACTCAGGAACATCATGCATTTCCCAAAGCCCTCCTTCTGTGTGTCCTTCAGGACCGACATGCAATTTCAAGTCTCAATTTCTTCAGCCTCTTCCACAGACACTTAAATGTCTTTGGCTGGCATCGATACATCCATATCCATGAGCTCACGTCAAGGAAAGATCATATAAATGGGTTCACTGGCCACTTTCGTCCTGAAGTTCTTAGTGATGTACAAATCTTCAGAGGTCCTCTGCCAGCTTATGTAGCCACCTTTTTTTTTCCCTTCCAGCTCTTAGCTAGCCAAAACACTGTGATGACAGGCTCTAAACCATGCTATTTTGGTCCTCACCAAACATCAGTCAGTTCTGTATCACTTATAATTCAATTACTGAGTTAGATCATGCAGCATTATTGTCTTGACCAGCTAAGGCAGCAGTGACAAGCTCACATTTGAGGTTGTCTTCCCTGTCAACAAGTGAAATTATGCTATTGAATTATGTAAACCAAATAATTTTTTTTTTCAGAGATAATACATTATGTTAGACAAACCATCCTCTCTTCTCTGGACCTCTTCAGGTTAGAAATGAGTTACTAAATAGAAAAAATTCTTGCCAACCTATGCACAATGATGTTCCATCATGTCGGTGTACCAAAAGTTAACAGCGTGAGGAACCCACCCCTTCAGAGTCATCTCCCCTGTTAGCAGGAGTGGGGAGGGAAAAGCCATGGAGAAAAGCTCCTTCCTGAAGTCATATATGAGATTGGAGATGACCTAAGTGTGAACTGAGAAAAATAGCAGCACCAGATTTGGTGTAAACTACAGAAAATGGGAGGAATTAATAAGGTCAAGGTACTTGTAAATATAGCTGGTTTCCAGAGGGATCTTAAAGGGCACATTGTCAGAAGTAAGTGGAGGCAAAGAGTAGGGAAGAGGCTCTTGTCTCAGTTAGAAACAATCCTGCAGCAATCTAAAATGATGGATTTCAATTTGCACAATGTGACTGTCATGTTTAAAAGGTTAATGGAAGGAATACTTTCTGCAAGTCTCTTGCTATGTTGATTATACCTAGAAGATACACTGGTGCACGTGAAAGCCCTCGAACAGGATCAGATAAGTTCACAAATGCCCAGCGAGAGCTTTAGTATTGCTGCATGGAGAGGAAAAAACCAGAAGCCTTGTTTTAGAGAAAGTAATTTTTTTGGCAGCAAGAAGAAGTAATTCCACCTACAGGATGTTAACTTTTTGGAGAAAAAAAAAAGATCAGAGATCTCCACACCTATGGAAGTCTTAACTGCTTTTTGTTGTTACGTGGACTGGGTCTGGTGGGGAAAGTAGGACCCCTCTCAGGCATTTCATTAGCAAGTAAGATGGCTGAGAAAAGCTATTGCCTGTGTAAAGTCAGAGAGCAGCTGAATGGAGCAGCGAAAGGGATTTTGTGAGTACTCTGTGATAGCGAGAAACTTTTAGTGTGCTTCAAAGGAAAAGCAAATACTATTTTGAGTCATGTGTGAAAGGAATATTGTGCAAGAGAAACTGCTTATTCTTGGATTTATTCAAAGAAACAGAGCTTTGCAAATAATTGCCCTAAGACTACTGTTTCTTAAAAAAAAGAAAGTACCCCTTCAGTTTCTGCTCATGGGAGCCACCAGAGAGCTCTGCCTCACTGCTCTCATGCAAACAGACAAGAGAGAATTGCTTCATTTTGTATGAAGTATTATAGATGGGGCTGTATGTTTGGGAATGATAAGCACTTCCCATTTTGCTGTGGCTTCTCTCCAGGTGCAGCATGCTGCGGGAAGGTAATAGCAGTTCTGCCAGACTGCTTTGAGATGTCTGACATGCAATTGCTTTAGCATTTCTGCTGCTTGAGAAAAGAGCATTTTCAGCTTTTGCTAAAGGAGAGTTCTTTGCTTTCCCAGAGAACTTTGAAAGACGCAATCCATTTCAGCACAGAAGGCAAAGGAAGTACTCCCCTTGACTTCAATGGGAGTTGGGTCTAAGCCCAAACAAGGGCTGATGAATGAGCTGAATCAGCTGCAAGTGTTCTCTGCTGGTGTGATTGCCATCTTTTATGCAGATCTGAAAAGGAAAGGGGATTGGGGTTTTGTCCTTCTTTCACTACCTTCTGTATGCCTCCTTGAGAAAGCTCAAGAACAGGACATGTTTCATCTCAAATCTTAACTCTCTGTTTCTTTGCCAGTCACTGCAACAGAGCACCAGTAGCCTCTGCCTCCTTCTCTTCTGCATTGCAGGCCTCTGTGCTGCGGATCATTAATTACCTGTTCATCGTGTACTTGCTGTGCATGTGCAATGCAGGCTGTATGCATGTGTTCTGGATGATAAAGTGTATTAAACAGATTTTCAGTCACATATCCCATTCACATTTTTCAGTGAATCCAACTATATTGTTCGTTTAAACAAATTTTTATACTAGCCAATAGAATTCTGAATTATATTGTTCTGAGGGCAAAGGGATTTGTTGTGTAGTCACTGCTCGTTCTTGTGTCTCTGATATGAAAAAAAGTCAAAGGAGTGATCAGGTTATTTAAAAATACAACCAATTTTTTTTTGTTAGATATAAAAGAAGTGTTTAATAATGTATACCCACGATAGAGCACAAGGCTTTTAAAATAAAATTCTCAATGTTCTCAAAAATGGCTTTTAAAATTAATTGCTCTGGCTTTTTGTCTTTTACTCAACAAAAGAAAGTTGTAGGTGACATGAAAAAAGAAGTAAAGAAACCAGCATTTTTTTCCACACAGTTCTAAGTCATCATGTATGCTGGGTGCTTTCCAGTCTGGTGTCTGGTGGGAGGTGATTCCATCTTCATTTCCAGAGCATAAGCTAATTTAGTTTCCTAAACTGTATATTGTACCAAATCTGGAGATGGACATCATGGACAAGATTCTTTCTCTGATTCATGGTTTTAGATCCTGACCAAGGTCCCCCTGCAGCTCAAGTGGTCTTTTGGACAGCACATTCAACAGTGTATATCTCTGAAATTATTCTGCTTTTGAAAAGGGGCTTGGGAGACCAGGCACGTAGAGAATTATAACTTTTGACAATTGGGATAGTATTTCTGCAAAGTTATGTCCTTTGGGAAATGAAATCAAACAACAAAAGTGAATTTAATAAATTCTGGGTTGTCTAACAACCAGCAAAGAGTCAGATTTTAGGTCACCACCAGTCTGTTGGATATATGTGTGTGTTCAGATGTTTGATTGCCTTTTGACAACCTGCTGAGTTGCATTTGTTAATCTTCCAGGGTGCCCATTTTATAAATTGCTGGCAACATTACTTCTGAAAATGTAGCTGGTGTTGTCTTATATTTAATTTTCTTGTATGAGATAATTATCCTCTCTTCTTTCCTCTAGATGTATTCCCAGACACCTGGCAATCTTCTGAGTTTCTGAATTGAAGCTGTCTCATTCCCTATCGCTCTGGTAGTTTATTGGGAATCAGTGGAGTCTTTTCCCTGATATCCCTTTGCATTAGGTAACAACCCAATAAGAATGCACTTTTATTGTCTGTGTCACTAAGTCTTCCATCTGTTTTCCAAATCTCATCAGAAATTTCATTACTCTCTTATGCCAGTGTAACTACAAATTCTCATAGTGACTCGGTTGTCACCTGCAAAGTGATTAGATTCTCCTCCCAGCTGCAAGATGACTTCAAGCCAACACAAGGCAGGTGATAGGAATAACAGGTACTACCCTTTTGTCAAGTCAGGCCGCTGTCAAATCACTGTTAGCTCACTGTAAACTCAGTTTGATCATCTGTGAGATATGTTGGGAGCAAGCTCTGTGAGCAGGAATCAAGGACTTAGAGATCTGTTTCCATATTTTTTTTCATTTTGAAATCCTAGATCATCAAATTTGCCAGTTTGTGCCTTTTCAGCTTTGGGGTACTTTTCCTTCCATTTTCCTTATTCTTCCTTTGCTCCTGAATTTTCTCGAACATCTGATGTCAAGAGTTGGGGTATGGGGGAATGTGATGGTTTTTTCTGTACTCTCACTTTCCAAATCGTCGGCAACACTTGAAGTATTCCAGATTGAGGGACACCTTTAATTTATTTGATTCTGTACTCTGTACCTTTCAAAAAATTAAAGGTGGATAAAGTTCAAAGCTATCAAAATCAGGAAAAAGGGGATGGTTTAGGGAAAATACCTTGGAAGTCATTTAGCTGATTGTACTCATTAGTGTAACTGAAAAAGAAAGGGGAACAGAGAAAATCCCAAAGAGCACAACCAAAAAAGAACCTCATGTTAGTGGCTGATTTCAGGAAAAAGATAAAATCAGTACCTAAAAATGAAAAGAAATTTCACCACTTACACACTGATTCCTCCTTCCCAGCTGTTTTTCATTATTTCTCATTCAGACACGCATGGGCATTTGCACTGTGTTGATAGCACAACAGTGCAATTTCTGTGAGAATAGCCACCATTGTAAGGAAGTGTAAAGCAGATTCGGAAGCCTATTAGCTGTAGTAGAAATTGGAAGTCCAAAACCATGAGATGCTCTTGTTCTGTGCTGTGTGGGCAAAGATGAATCACTGCCCAAAAAGCCATCCAGCAAATTAAGTTTTTCTTGAAAATTCCCTCCATGCTCTGACTCACTGCTTCTTTCCAAAAGGCTGTGACAGACAAAACATTTATTTTCAAGCAAACAAATATGAAAAATAAAATAAAATAAAATGACTGATGACCAGTTTCTAATGTTAAAAGCATCATTTTTAATGCTAATTGATTAATTCATCCTGTTGGATTAATTAGCTCTGCTATTTCCCTTTTGAAAATAAATGGCTTTTTTAATACATTTTGCCATATTTAAACTCATAAAATATTGCTCCATCAGCAACACTTGAGGAAGAGTATTTATGTCTGGAAAAGGAAAAAACACAGCAAAGGCAGCTGTGAGGATGGAGGTATTTAACAGACATGTAGATGTGGCACTTAGAGACATGGTTTAGTGGTGGACTTGGACTTGTTAGATTAACAATTGCACTTGACGATCTTAAAGGTCTTTTCCAACCTAAATGATTCTATGATTCTATGACGGCCATAGCTGGCAGCCTGGCCATAGATGTCTTGGAGCAGGACAGGAAGGGGTACCACCATGGATGTAGAAGTATCAGTCAGCAGAGGCTCAAACAAGATAGGAGAGAGAAAGTGTTCATATCTGTTTGTATGGCTAAGTGGCAATATTTATATGGATAGTCTAAGCTATTTTGTTCAACTCACGTCCTAAATTGGCCTACACGTTTCCATCCAGCGTGCCAGCTTCTCTGCCAGGAACGTGGGAACTTGGCTTGGAAAAGGGTGTCTGTATAACTTGAAGATATACCTTGTGTAATTTGGGAAGACCAGGAACAGTCAAGTTGCTATTTGTCACGTGTTTGCAGATCCCTTGGAAAGCTGAAGCTTACACTTAAATATTTGGATGTTGATGACCTGGATGATTAAACTTAGAAAAACATTAGAATTAATTAGATACTGTATACATCCCCACATATTAGCTGCTGTGCTGTCTCCTGCTGGGGTGTTGCAGTTTGAAAGTTGATCTGTTACTGCAACAGCGTGTGTTCAAAAAGACATTTGCACTGAAGGGACCTCTGAATTAGAACAGTTTACACAAATGTGCAACATTACCTAATGATAATGGGCCAGATTGGAGTCCTAACTGCTCAGTTTTTCATTCGAGTCATGCAGTGGGTGACTGATTTCATGGAGAAGCTCACATGAGTAATAGCTCAGCACTGTGAGTAAGGGATCTGCAATCTGTCTTTCTATTATTATTTGTCTAATTATAACCTTTGTTAACTCGAAGTGCAGATTTACAGTAGAACATGAACACATTCACCTGAAAGTTGCACAGGCACTGCTCAAAGCAAAGAGATACAATTTCTATCCAGGAAAGTTTACAACCTAGAAAGCAGTTGTGTAATAAACAAGGGCAGGGAGTGAGCGGGAAGAGAGGTAAGTTTAATCAAAATCAGACAGAGATATAGGTAAGATTAGGAAGGAGGCATGGAGAGCATCTTTCCAGATCTTATAGTTGATAGCTATATAAATTATAGAAGTAACTTAGAATATACTTATATAACTTATTGGGTGCATAACATGATTACTAACCTTTGATAAAAATGGCACAAGTGCCATTGGTCTGATCAACACAATTATTTTTTTTTTTCCTGTAAACTGTCCAAAAAGCCTTAAATTTATAGGACTTGGACCTTTGTGGATGAATGGAAATAAATGTGGTCTCAGTAAATTTTACAAAAATTTACTAAGACAGCTCCAGAACTTTCTACATGAGTAAATATATTCACATAAGTATTTATTTTTGTCTTGGTGGTTTTTTGCATTTGCTGTTAACACAGAAATCAGCGGCAAATTTCAAGAAACCGTGCTAATTATTCTCTGTAGTAACAACGTTTTTTCACTTGCCTCAAGCTTTGCTGGCGTTCAGCTGTTTGGACTGATAATTCTAAGTGATGTTTCAATGATTCTGTATAGTTTAAATGGCTCAGAAAAATTGCAGCTAAAGTTAATTGTAAGGCTTTAAAAAATACCAAGTTTGGCCCCTGTAGAGAAAAAAAAAAGTTACTTCTTCTTTGCAGACTACCTGAAATTTGGTATGGTGTTTGTTTTATGCTTGTTCTTCTGAAATTCTGTCCAAATTGGGTTTGCTTATAGGAATTTGAAAAACCACAGTTCAGATATAATCTGTAGTTTATTTGAACTGGGGTTTACTGAGCAAAGATTGGGACTGAGAGGAGGGGAGCATGAAATGAGGACCATGAGAGCTAAGACATCAGTCAGTGAAAGAGACAGTTTGGAGAGGAGAGGGGAGAATGGGAAATCGGCAGGGAAAATTGAGGCTTTTAAGAGAGCATGCTTCAATCAAGTGCATGGAAATGAACTGGGAATCATCATCTCCCTGCTGTCACAAATATCTGTGAAAAAAGCTAGTAAAGCGTCCATTCCTCTCTAGCGCTGATTCAGACTGCAAATGACAACTGAAGATTGCTATCCATTATTCCATTAGCTAAAATGACTGCCATCTCCTTCGTGGAGCCATAGGTTCGAACCCGTCTGTTGAATCACACTGCTGTCAGTACTATCCTAGATGATGGCATCTGGGCCTCTGGCTTTTAAAAGCCAGGGAGTGACATTGAAAAGATGAACTTGGAAAGACGTTGCTGAAGATGGAAAATGAGCATATGCTTTTGTTAGGAACTCCAGCATGAAAGTTTCTCGAGCATCTTCGTTTTAGCACCTTCTCTGCCTACAAGAAGCTCCAGAGGCAGTAGTGTTGGTTGGATTCAGCAAGCAGAATGGACAGTGTTCAGTTCAGGAGCAACTGCTCAATATTTTATTTATTTCTCTGCTGTTCAGTGCAGGAACAAAGTTTTTCTGAGAGCCAGGTGCCTCTGTCCAGTCACCCCCTTATTTCTGCCCTAGGACAGGGACCAGCCGGCTGGAGGGGCCATGCTTGCCCCATGCAGTAAGCAGGTTGTATTCATTTACTGCATGATGTTCAAAGTCTTTGGCAACACAATTGCTTCGTTATGCCTTTTTTTAAATCTTCTTTTTCAAATCATGCCCATTGTTATAGTATCTGAGCACATCACATGCCTTAATTATTTATTTTTTACTGACCAGGAAATCAAGAATTTCCATTTAGTTGAGAATGACCACAACCTGGATTTCCAGAAAATGAACCCATTGATATGCTGAAAGCACAGCTCCCATTGATTCCAGAAGCAATAAGGACTAGCCAGCTTTCCTATAAACATATATGTTAAATATCCATAAACAAAGACATACAAATAGTGCCCACTTTTGAGACACTCAGTGTAAATGACATATATTCCACCACATGTTATAGCAGAGGCAGATACTCCAAGACAATATTAAAATCCCTTGATCTTGAAATGACCCTTAGTCTGGCTGGAATCCAGCCCCACACAGTACATAAGTTCCCACACCTGCCACATGGGAGGGAGGGTCCTACAGACACAGCATTTTTATATTAGAGCAGTAGAATTACATTGTAGTCATACAGTTATAAGTCATTGTGCTGGAAAAAATTAGCGTAAGCATGAAATTTAAGACTGCATCATAATTCCTCAGGGTTGCATAAGTGTTCTTGAATTTTGTGTGCTTGACTCTGCAACAGTGGTGGTATTAATATACTTTGTATTACAGAGAGAGATTCTGCAGACACCTGTGTAACACTGGTGAAATCTTGGCAAGTGGATTCAAAAACAAGCACCTCATTTAATTCAAGCAGGCCAGGATGTCTTTCTTCATATTCTGTAAATTACCTCGTTTTTTTGCAGATAAGTTATAAATTACTATTTTTATATGTTAGTTATAAATTAGTATTTTATACTTTTATTTAGATATCGACCTCCTTAATGTGTCTGAAACTTGGAATACCTATCAGTCACTCAAATACTTGTCTAAGCAAGTGCAAGACATAGTCCAAAGCACGTTACTGAAGGTCCAAAAACCCATCACTGAAGTCCCGGGCCTGGAAAAACTCAATCATGTATTTAACTGAAATATTCTGTGGATGTTCATACGGAACATGGGATTAATCAGGTACACACATGCTTGCAAGACCTAAAAATGTTAAAATAGCAAACAATAAGTTTTGAACAGTTTTCAAATGCGATGATAAAATCTGAGATAGCTTTTCTTAGTGAGATGCTGGAAATGGGTTATAGCAGCCTTTACCACATAATTAATATCCTTTGAAATAACAAAAAATTCTTTATTGAAAGGGAAAATCACAAGGAGTTATATCTGGCAATTTTAGATTGAATTTCTATACTATACATAATAAATAAGGTGGTTTAGGGATTGCCTTACCTACCCATATTACTGTGCTTTAATTACTAATACTGTAATTGTCGCTGGTCTAAATACTGGAGCACTGTAATTGCTTCTAAGTTTAGTGCTATTTCCTTGGCAATGGTTGACGATAAAACAGCACATTGCATAAAATTGTTGATCACATGATTTCTATATTAATCTTTGATTTTCCTAAGAATGAAACTAATGGGAAGATGTTGGAAAATGCATCATAAATTAAAACTGCAAAATGCTGCAGCTTATTTAATCTTCCACGTTGAAAGGTAGACTGATTATCTAAATAGTTCCACCAAAGTTCTATTTGTCTAGAGAAAATCTTTAAAATTATTGAAGAAATGTCATTAACCCTTTGACATGAATGGGGCAGCTGTCATGCTTAGAGTTAGATTGTAAAGACTCGCAGAAACCGGAAGTATTTTTACACACTTTCTGCAAGTTATACTTAAATAGGTTTTTCTATATTTAGGGAACATCTAGATTTCTTTGACACACTGCCCCAGAATTGTGAAAGATCTACTGCTCGGAATGGTTCGCTGGACTTAGTTATCTTCATGTACTGTTTTGTGCAGGCATTTTAGAGAGTACCAGAGCTGGATGTAGCTGTTCAAACAGCTGAGAAACATGGTTCCTGATACAGCACACACATTTTCAAACTTAAATAGGTTAGCAGTTATGTTTTGAATAATTTATCAGAAGACAGATTTTCTCTGCACAAACAAGGTGTTGGAAAATACATATCACTGCTTCACTATTCAGCTACATTATTCCGTTCTCCAAAAGAGTTTAAAAAACTATTTCTGTGCTAGGCAGTATGGCTGTTCTTATCAGTTTTTGCAGTCAGACAGCCCGGGTACTGATGTACACAGTCAATTCCTTTGAATTCTCATGTGGGACTCTTCAGTAATACACATTCTGGTACTAAAATTTTTGTGTCTAAGTCTCCTGTCCTCCACTGAGTTTACCACTAACTGATCCACATTTTGGTGTTTTTTTCCAGATGAAAGATTACATCTAAAGAATTTGTGAAACATATTGATTTCATATCAAAATATGATTGCATTTGTTCTCTCACCCAGCAAAAATAAATTACAGAACTGATGTTCCAGGTGGTCTACTTTTTGTGTAAATAAAAGCTTCGGTCCTAAAGTCTTGGGGTGTCACTGAAATTCAGAGCTGGAGATTCATCTAGGGTAAAAACTGCACTGCATTCATTTTCAGTACATGGAGATCAGGCATGCAAGGTTTTTTTAGACTTAATTAATCATCTGGCTGTGGAATTTTAATTTATATTTCAAGATGATAGAAACCAAAAAGGCTGATGATAAAAATGTAAATGTAGCAGCAGACCCTTAAGCACTGCAGAATTGTGAATCAGTCTAACTTGCACAGAATCTATAATTCATATTGCAGGTGATCATCATTCATTATGTATTTCCATTTTTTTTAAAGAGACTTACTGTATACTTCAGAGTTTGTCAGCACTTATATATTATAGACATAATTTACGAGGGCTTGTTAATTATTTCCAGAGGCATCAGACCAAATAAGATGGTAGCAGAACTCCTTCAAGAGAACTCATGTGGTTGTTGTTTATCCAGTCCCCAACTGCTAGTGGAATCATCACACACTTAAAAGTTGAGATGCATCTGTCTATGCATCCTCTGTGTACAGTTTTCACAGCTGATAAAATCACCTTCTCATTTACAATTGTGTAAGCTGAGAGTAACTTTAGTTAGGGATCTGTAATGGCACTTTTGTGAAATTATTCTTTGTACAGTCAGGCAAATTGCTCTTTATGATATCTTTTTTATTTTAGCGAAATATTTTCCAGTTTATATGAAAAAACCTCATGCACAAACTTTGTGTTAAATGAGCAAAAGAGGACAGAGAAACAATGTTCAGGCTAAGGTCTGGACTTCTGTTTTAAAAGAAAGACCTACCAAACCATGAAGTCTGAATTCTCCATCCATTTTAAAGGGTATTCCAAAGCTGGGTTGAAGTACTCCATCTCTAGCCTGATTCAAGTGATTTCAAGAGCATCATGTTATACTAAAGCTAATGTCTGTCACCTGTATTAGCAGTCTGTACCTTCACTTTGCATTCGTTTGTGGGTATCTGCAGCACAAGGGGGTTAGCTCTAGTCTTATTCTGACTGCATAGGCATAATCCTTCTGAAGAAATTCCAGTTTTTCACTCCTGTGAGCATGTACCACAGCCCCACTGAAATAATTTATAAGGTAAAAGTCTGTAGTTTGGCCCATTCTGTTTCCAAGAATCTACATTGGAACAACATCTATGATTGATTTCAGTTTGAATCTGGGGGGAAAGACCTTTAAAAACAGCTTAAAATTCCCAGTGTGTGGAAATTATAATGCTACTAGACCTCAGTGGAGCAAAGGATGTAGCTCAAAAGCAATTTGGAAATATGTTTTGTACCCGGCCATGATAACTAAGGTAATAATGACACATCTGTTCCAAATAAGTTAAAAAATGTTTTACCCACACCAGGAAGAACTGATCACTGCTAGGTTTTTGCAGATGTGCAAGGTCAAAAATAATTATAGGTGCCTGATCCAAAGCTCGTATTTCTCTATGGATCTGACCCATAATTATTTTCTGCATTTTTTTTTTCTTCCGTATTTATTACCTAAATACAGTTACATTTTAGGTTCAGCTAAATACTGGGGCATAATGACATCTGATGGCCTTGAGACTGACTGGGAGTCTGTGAGCAGGGAGCAGAAGGAAAGGAAGGCAGCGTTTGGATCCTCTGTTAGCGGGTGATGCTGCAGAAACAGGTCTGCTGAGACGCGTGAGAGAGGGTGGAAAGGGGCAGCTTGTACCTGCTCCTTCAAAGACAGATCTCTGGCCACTGAAGGAGGCCAACACAGGCAGATGGACAGGTAAACAAATAGGTGCAGGGTGGCTTCTTTCCATCTATCCATACTTGTCTACAGTTCTCCTTTGAAGGAAAGTGTCCAAATGGGTTCTACAAATATTTCACATGTTTTTTGTGTAGTTTCAGTTAGAGTAATATGTCAGTCTCCCAGTCAAAATGCCTACCTACCACCTAAGCATAATTTCAGCCAAATTTTAGCACTACTTCAAATCATCATTTTTTTGTATTTTCTGACTTCTTACTTGTTCTAGACTTCTCAGTGTGGTGAGAAGTAATGTAAAGCGTATGTGGGTATATATTTGTATTTATACATATATGTATACAAATTTAAGATAGAAAATCATAGAAATAAATTTCATTTTAAGTGAAAACCTGATGACACTGCTTAAGGACTGGAGAATCATAATGAAAAAAGATTAGTTGACAGTTTGAAAGAGAAGCTTCTTCCTATGGATTACTTCAGTTGCAGCAAAATCACACTTTCTAGAAGAAATTTCTTGGGGGGGGTGGGTGGAAGGGGGAATTGCCAATGAGCCCCAGGTGTCAGGATTCAGCCAACAGCTGTAACAGTGCCCTAGCAATTCACCTGGCAGGAGTTATCTTAAGCAGTCTCTCAGAAACTTTCTTTCTTCCTGATGTACTCGCTTGCAGGAAGAGGAATGGTTTTGGGCAGTGCCTGTTACATGTGGCCACCTCTAACGGTAAGATGCAGTTTTCAGTTCCTTATGGCTTTATTAGATGTTACCTGTTTGGACTAAAATTTTTGCATGTAAGAAGAATCCAGAGAGATGGAGATGGTGGTTAACGGGAAGGGCTGACTGTGGCAAAGGAACATAGCTGCCTCCTAAGGTACCACAGAGCTTGAGGTATAAAGGCAAAAAGAGGCAATATCAGCTGCTGGGGTAATGCTGGAGCTGCTGAGGCAGAAAGGTGAGCCCAAAGAACAGAGCCAGAGAAAAGAGATCAGCAATGGGGTGGAGTTGTCCCCGGAAAAAGAGGTCCAACTTGGCAGAACTTGCAGCTGTGCCTATTTTTTTGGCCCTCACCACCTATGTTTGTAAAGGAATCCAAGGCTGACATGGTCTGTCCTGAAGGAAAGTATCCTCTATTAGTAAAGCATGGTCCTCGTGTCTGCCTGGCAGAGCAGGAACAGCTGTCCGTCATTGTTGTTGGTCAAATATATGTGGTGAACTGCAGAAATACTTTAAACTGTTGTCAAGTGCAATCATATTGGCCTCAACAGAGAGGCTCTTAGTAAGGAATAAACCCTAAAAGCCAACCTGCAGTGACCCACGCTGCAGGGAATTTGCTGCTCGTTGCTGAGTACAAGAAGTAAGGACACCCTCCAGCCCTGGGAAGGGCAGCCTGGCTGCCACTCAGAGAAAGGTGTCCAGCTGCCAAATTAAGATTTTTGTGAATCCCAAAGAAGTGGTGGTCAAAAGCTGGCAGTTATTGACCTGTGAGAGCCAGGTGATGAGCCAGCTGGAGTCGCAACACCAGCACAGTGGTAAGGCTCACCCTGGCGGGAGGTGTCTTATTGCCACCAGGAAGCCATCCCAGCCTTACTTCCCACATAGCTCTGGCTACCCTCAGTCCCTGCCCTAGCTTTAGAAGTATACTGGGCATTTCTATGCTATGGTCGTCTTGTCAGGTTTTTCTCTGCCTGGTAGATTACGAAGCTTCTCTCCTTTTCTGACAAAAGACGCCATAGTGCGTGACCACAGGAGTCAGTGGGATCCCTTGCTGGGCTGAGGGTGTTCAGGAGCATCAGGAGTGCTTTTCCTTTCAAATAAGAATTGGTATGTTTAGCCTGATTTGGACATTCTTGGGTTTTTGTTTGCTGATAGCACAACTCACCAGCATGAGCATACCCACCTGTAAACAGTCTTCACAAAGATATGGTGGTTCTGGATGGCCTTTCTGAACCTGAGTTTTCTTGCATAGCCTGCCCATACAGAGAGGAGCAAGTAGGCTGCCACCCCACTCCAACTCTGCCTAAAGCTGCAGCCTGCCAACAGATTTGTCTGGGTGCTTTGTCTTTATATTTTAAGTAGAGAGTACATGTAAAAGAAAGTGGCTGGGATGTGGGGTCATGGGTAAGTGTGTGGTAAAAGTTTTGTAGAAAAAGTGTTGCCTAACCCCAGGTCTTTGAGAGGCAGGGGGTGATCCTCCCGCCTCAGCTGGATGTGCACTTTCTTTGTGTTGTGAGGGCTCTTGGGGCTTCCCATGGCATTTGGGGTGGGGAAAACTCACAGGTCGGTGTGCTTTAGGGGGCACCCACACAACCTGCTGTGTGTGGTCAGGAAAGGTGGCTTCAAAGGTGCCAGGAGAGTTGCAGCAATGTGACCGTGGAAGCCCCCTTACAATGGGGGAGTTTGTAACAGTGAGTGGTACTTAAACACCTGCAAGGAGAGAAATAACTCTGTCAAGAACACTTTGAATTGTGTGGCCTTGGGGTTTATTTATGGCATGTTTTGTACAACAGAAGTTGTAAGAAGTCAAAGCTCATTAATTAATGCCCCTCTTATCCACTGAATGAGACAGGTGATTGTGAAGTAATTCTTCTGTAAGATGCCTAGTAAGGCTATGTCACGAAGTATGTATTTAAAGCGCCCAAAATGCTTTTTTTCAGGTATCTTCAACAGATCTTAGCCAAATTCTAGGTTTTGAGTGTTTGACTTAAGCTGCTAAATGTTTACATAGTGTTGATGTTAGTGTATTTATGCATTTAGCCTTTTGAATTGGGCTGAGAATTTGGTCACCCTCACTGTAAAACACAGCTTTCTTGGAATAATCGTCCAAAATAGCCATTTTTGACAATCACTTTTAAGAGTTTTATCAGGAATTGCTCAGTGCCTTGGTGCTGAGTGACTTAGACTCTCAGGATCTGACCAGAATATTAATTTGGTCTTGAATATCAAAGCACAAGAAAAGACAGTACATTCAGATTACTTAGCGCCCTTATTCCCATAGCTGTAGAAACACTGGGCTTTTTTTTTTTGTGTGCCAGTTATAAGAACAGACTCCTAGCTCCTCCATCTGGTTACTAACTACACATAGTGAAGTGGTTTCCTAAGGGCTGATCATAAGGTAAAATGTACTTGTGTTCAGTTGGGTTTTTTCAAAATGTTTTCAACCCTCTGATTGTCTTTATACTTGAGACAGTGCTGTGGTATTCCAATACATTTTATACAACTTTCCTAAGAAATATATCATGAAACAATACAATTATCTGACTATATATGTTTTCTTGCCAGTCTGATCCATCATTCAGGAAATACTCAGGTTTTATTCAAAACCATGTCAACAGGAGATGCGCTAATTTTTGAGGACTTAGTAATGAAAGCAGTAGGAGAAGTTGACACTGTTTATTATCTTGTGAAGATAATAAAAACCATCTTACATAATCATAAAACAGCTCTCCCAAGAGCTCTCTTGAGAGCTTAGTATGGATGTTATGGTGCTTCAAGATAATAATATGCATTTTCAGTAAGCATCTTTGGAAGACTTCCTGTTAACAAGAAACACAAAAATATTTTTTTTAGTTCATGTTTAAATAATATGGGCAGTATGAATACAGACTGGCATAAATAAAGAATGCTCATATTTAGGCCATTACTGTGCAACTGAATGCCCGCGTGGTTCTGGACTCCCTTAAGAAGACAAGCCTGTAGTGTCACACCTTCTGCTTCAGGCTGTTTCCCAATCCACCATCCTTCTCTGTCTGTCTTTGTGATTTTTGTGGGTTTATCAAATCTCTTGGGTCTTATTACTCAACATGCAGGTGCAAACATGGAGTAAACATCCCAGCTGCATATACTTAATAATAACTTACTGTCCTAGACAACTGCTTTGCCAAAAAAACAATTAATAATAATATCAAAAATGTCCCCCAAAAACCCTGATGGCTCATAAAATGTTCCAAAATTTGTGGAAACAATTTAATAAGGCCTTGAAGGACAGGTTATCAATATTCTGTGCTTAGTCATTTTACTGTATGTGAGGTGTTGATTCAATAAGCTTCAATATACAATTAAAGCTTGCACGTTCAGAGGTAGTAGTAAAATCTGTTGCCTGCAAAACTCAATACTGCTATAGTAAAAATGATAATTACAGTTAAGTAGTCTGGAATGACAGCTTTGCTGTACTAACAATAAAATCAGTGAAAAATGGTTCTATGCCAAAGGTCCTACTGTAATGGGGTCGTAATGGTCTTCCACTGCTATGCAAGTGCTAAAGTAGGACACGCTGATCTAGGGTGGAGGCTTTATTATAAAGACGTTGTTGTGTGAGGTGGTATAACAGTTACCTGACTCCATAGACATCCAAGTTTGTTGTCACTGTGCAGCTGGCTCCATCCTCTAAGAACTGCAGGATGACAAGGACGAGATAAATCACTCCACCTGGTTCAGAGGGAAATGCCCCCGCTACACAGGTTGCAAAGCCGGTGTCAGTTAATGGGGAAGAGAGCTCTGACCGCATGGCACGGTGGAAATCAGCCGGCAGCGGGGTGTGATACATACACCCAACACTGGCAGAGAACTTTGTTTCTTTTTATGGAGCCTGGCCTGAGTACTGAACTAATTTCTCGCAAAACTGGAGATTAATGCGGATTTAAACAGAGGGCATGGAGGGAAGTGTTGTGGGAGAACGCACGCTGTAACTCACTGACCTGAGCTGTTACCTCCTGACTTTAGATGTATCTTAATAAAAGCTGTTATTTAGTTTTACCTGCAAGAGTTTGTACCTTCAGTTTTTAAAAAATAATGAGTTATAGGGCAGGTGGTACCTCTCGTGTTTTGGGATCACATGCTTTATCAATAATTTGTGAACTATTAGCTGACAGGTGGTTGTTTCATATCACAAGTCCTAGTGGATTTAATTATACTCTTCGGATGTTTTTTTTTTCTCACATTTGACTTGCTGGACACATACAGCTTTAACCCTGACAGTTCAGTTTTCACCGTATTTATTAGGGATGTGGAGTGAAGTACAAACAAGGCCACTAAACCGAGGAAGCTCATGGCTAATGTAGTTCATGAAAGACTGGACTGGTAATAAAGATTTTTTCAGTGTTGAAGAAAACAAAGCTTTTCCAGATGTTTTCCATTTTTTTTTTTCCAAAGGAAAGTACATGACAGAAAGGGCCTGAGCTTAACTATGCACCTACTATCTCCAGGGAAAAATTATTTTAGATATTGCAGCTGGTTGCTCTCTTGTAGTGGGCCAGGTCAGCATGTGAGGGTGGGATGCTCTGTAACGCTGCACATACTGAGAACTTGGCTGGGACTGGAACGCCTGGTGGGTTTTTCAGACCCAGGAGCCATGTGTTCGACTCACTTGGTGCTCTCTTTGAACAGGTACCGCTGCTGTGCTTCCTTGAGCAACTGTGCAAGGAAGCCTTTTAGCATATGTAAGTGGCACCCTTATTTTTATTTGTGCTCAAACCAATATTCTGCTAACAGTAATTCCTTGTAAAAGTAACTGCTCAAGTCCGTCAGGGTTGTGGCAGCCTGTGGTCTTAGTTTCTAGTCCCTTGTGCATACTTTTTGAATACTCACGTACCACTTTGAAGTATCTCTGGATAACTTTCATAAATCACCTGGTCATCCTCATCTTGTAAGTGCTCTTCTTCCTCATTGGGAAATTATCTGTACAGTACACTGTACCTTAGTCTGCTTTCAGCCAAAATTTTGTATTTTGAGACTCTGTTTCCACCTAGAAGGGTTGATTGCAGTGTTCTGGTTTTGGGGTTTTTTTTAGTGGATATTCATGGTAATTGATGGAAATAATGTGAAAAAAATCTGCCCCTTGAATGCATGGTATTTAAAACGAATTTTTTTGAGAAAGATAAGAGCAATTTACCTCAGTATTGTGAAGGTGTCTGGTCAGAGATGCTGTCCCAGTGCTTGTTTGGGGGATCAATTTATTCAGTTTGTGTCACTTTTTTTCTTTTTTTTCTTCTTCTCCCTTTTACTATTTCTAGAATCCACACACAACTCCACCTCCCACTGACTGGCACCAGCATTTGAGTTCACTGGCCTTGTCCATGTTGTGTGATGTTCTTCTTGTTTCACTTAACCATATACATAAAAAAGAATATAGGGTGGTTTTTTCTCATCAAGCGCAACATCAAACACACAAATCATAGGAAAAAAAAATTCTCCCTTAGGAAAATTATATATATGAAGAAACAATGTCAAGACACCATAAAAGGATTTCTAACTCCATTATGTTTTATCCTTAAATAACAATAGAAAGATGTGACGTGCAAGAAATAAAAAATCCCTACCTCCTCTCCATCTTCAAATCCCCTTCCTCTCCAGCTGTAAAATTCTTTGAGATTTCTTTACTGCCTTGCCTGGGAATAGATCATCTTTCTGAGCACCTCTTCCTCTTTTTATTCTGCTCATCTTGCCTTCTTGGTTCCTTTGAGAGTAGAATTCAGAAAAATCCTTGTCTTTTTATAACTTGTCCCTCCTGTAGGTGATGTTTTTCCAATTCATTTTAAAGCCCAGCAGGGAGACTTGATTCTTAATAATCATCCTACCCAGGTTAGTATTTGTTAGCACTTTACTGGAAGTACTAAGTGAATGGATGATGAACCTGCAGAAAATTTTTCTTTAACTTTAAATTATCTTTTCATCTTAATATTAAGGCTACAGAAATAAGATATAGGCATAAACCCTTTTATAATCAAAATAGAAAACAAAGGGAACTACTTAGAGTGATCTGACTATACACAGATGATTTGCTGGCCTGTCATACTTTATACTAACATGAATTTTATCACTGAATACAGTGAAATTACACTTAATGTAACTTTGACTTTGGTCTTTTAGTATTTGCCCTTGTTATTCTTTTCTGTGATTGAAATATTAAACTACCCAATTTATCTTTAACAACTTACAGCTACAATTCAAAGTTCAAAGTCTTTACATATGTTTTCTCTATAATAAGTGAACTGTGTTTGGAGATTTTTGCATTGTAATATGAAAATAATTTTTTGGATTCTTTGTGGAGGAATCATTATTTAGAAATTATATATCCTTGGTGTTTCTATGGAAACACTTTCACCTTATGCTAATGAAATACAAATTATGGGAAAATATATTCTTTTAATACTCTTCTGTACTAAAAGACTTTATTTTTTCAGATTGGAAGGAAACATTTAATGCAGATACTTAGTCAACTCCAGCCACTCAGCACAGATTCAGCAATGGGTCAGGTTCATCCTGCTCAATGTTGAATTGCAGAAGCTGGATGGGTGACCATGAGGGTAAACCAAATATGCTGTTTACTAGCAATGACATGTCAAAGTCCTTTATTTTAATTGGAGTCTAGATGTTTTGGCTCAGTAAGCACTCTGTCTATGCATGTTTCTTGCTTCAAATAACATTCTTTTGGGTTTTGCCCTATCTGACAGTGTAATTAGCATTTACCCACTGTGATAATTTTATTCTTCCCAGTGCTGTGGAGTAAGAGTTAAAAGCTGGTAGCACTACTATTGTAATTAAGAGATGTTGGGTTTATTCCCGGTTCTACCACAAGGGTAAAGCTCTGATCCATTTTCTTCCAACAGATGGCAAAATTTCTTCTGACTTCTGTGGCAATTGCACCAGCTTTTCCAGGATCTCTGGGTCCTCTTTGGGCTAGACCCACTGAAGAGCATGGCATGGCTCTGAATCGGGGTGCCTGGATAGCAGTCAGGCGGGGAGCAGAACAAGCCATACCCGAATGTTCTTTATTCACTGCAGTGAACAACGCCTGCGCTATCTTCACCTGTGCTCCCAGGGAGAAGCTACTGCTCGGGCGCTGTGCCATGGGTCTGATGTGGAGGGGGGCTCTGCACCCAGGGAGGGGAGGTGTGACTGATCCATCACTGCCTGGCACAGCCTGTCCCAGGCGGTCACGGCTCTGAAGATAGTCCTGTTGCAAATGTTTGCGGTCCTAAGTGTCCTAAAAGACAGTCTTGGACAAACTTTCCAAAAAGTTCTTGGTCCTGATAGCAGGTGGTGGGCAGGGGATTGTTGATCGGGCTTTTTGGGATTTGTGGTTGATTTTTGTTCTGGGTTTTTTTGTTTAGTTTTGGTGGGGGGTTTTTGTTGTTGTTGTCTTTTTGTTGTTGTCGGGTTTTTTGGTGTTTTGTTGGTTGGTTTTGGGGTGGTTTTTTTTGCTGAGGAGTTTAGGAGTTTTGTGAGAAGGACAGGAAGAAAGGTAAAGTTCAATTTAAACAGTGTTTTTATTTTTGGTAAGCTCTTCCTCTTATTGCAACAAAACCCCCAAACTGATCAAAAAATATCAAGGAATATTATTTTTTTTAATCCATGTTTATAAGGCATGTTCTCTCTGACAAGTTCTTTCAAACCTCTTGGTCAGTAGTTCAGCTTGAGTTGCATTACTTGCACAAGAAGAGATCAGACATAATCTGCCATGCTTTGTCTCCTTAATTTTTCATTGCTAAAAGTCTTTCCAAATTCTCTTTACACTGCAGGAGATATATGTTGATGGGTAAAGGCCATGCACTGGTATTGTGAAAAACACCAACAGGATCCTATGGGCATTTTCAGTAATATAAAGGCCTAATCAGAACAGAGATGATTTTTTTTTTTTTTCTAGTTACAGACATAACATATACAAACAAGCCTTTATGAACATTGGCTTTAAAAACGAAACATCTAAGTGTTTCTTTGCGTGTGGCATTACCTCAGTGTGTGCAAACCTATAAATGGATATGCAGGGAAGTGCCCTTCTCTTTACATCTTATGACATTTAATAAAGACTAAATAAACCATTCCAGCAGGAAAATATTTATTTTAAACTATATAACAGATCAAACATTTTATTCCATGTTATATTTTGGCAGGTACAATATTTCACAGTATCTCAGAGCAAGAGGAAAAACATGCAGGTACAGTAAGTTCCAACATGCAACTACCTATACAAGGAGGTGCACAGTGCTGAGCACTGTTTAGTTGTAAATATTACATATGCTTGGAAAATACGTATATCTTCACACACTAATTACCTATAAAATTAACTTGGGAAAGTTGCATTCTCAAGCTATTTTTCCTTAAGTAACTTGGAAATCACTCAACAACACTTGACACCCCTTTTCTCTTTAAAGCAAGCCAGGCAACAGAAATATCTACCTCATTCACATTAAGAATTGGCTAACTCATTAGGGAGTTTAGAGCTTTGAACCATGAAATAGCTCCTGGGGGAGCAACGATGAGATGGTCACATATGAAACTCAAGAACATGTTGCTGTCATATGCCCCACACAGGTTTTACTGACAACATACCAATAACTATTAATCTTAAAAATATCAAGGTAGTAGTAGAAAAGATCCATCAATAGTGAGGGGAACAAAGGTTAGCACTACTAAAGAAAGAATTTCATATGGAGAAAATACTGCTTCTTGAGTGGTGACTATTTGGAAACTGCTATAATTAGATAACAGTTTTTACTCAGACTTTATGAGCCTACATTTTGTTCATGTGGCTGATGTTAACAAACTCAAGCCCTTTGCGGTCACACAGGTAAGAGATAAATATAACCTGTAGCTCATTTAACTATTGCTGAATTATGCTGTTCTTCTTGGTTGGAAAACGGAGAAGGAAAATTGCCCTGAAAATGTGAAACAAACAGCCATCAGTAGCCTCAGAAAGTTGCCTTTGCTGATAATTGTATTCAGCCAGAAATTTTCTGCCAATTCAGCCTCCTGCTGCCACCCACAGACAGCTGTGTTTAGGAGTTCTTCAGCTGACAATAGTCAGAAAGGAGGTGAAGGAGGTTTTGTGTGTTAGGAACACAAAATCTGGAGAAAAATCAAAGAGGTAACGGACTTAGAGGAAATAAACGTATTTAATCAAAAAAAAAAATCACAGACATTGGTTTTTGGTGTCTTTTTCCACGTTCAGAGCAGCAGCAGCAGCTGTCCTTCTCTTGATCTTCTCCATGTACTGTATTTCTGTTGCAGACTATTTAGGCTGAGAGTTTCCATCACTGAAAAATAGCGTTCAGTGATTGCTTGGGGTCTTGGATAAAGCAGCGGCTGAAAGGAAAGCCCCTGGTACTGCATGTTTTCATTGACCTTTCTCAGCCATTAGTGAGGCTTTTCAGTCCCATTCCAGGCTGGAATGGACCTGTGCAGAACCGCTGCTTATCCAAGGACAGGCTGCTGTCCCTGAAGTGCCTTTTGTGAGGCTAGAATATGGCTTTAAATAGATGGATTAAATATATATATATCCAATAAACAGCACATTACAGCACATGATTGGTGACACACCAGACCCCCAAATGAACTCCACAGGTCATAGGGTTGAAAGTAACTTGTGTGTAGAGCAGGATCCCTTCTCCATTGTGGAAAAGGGGAAGCATTCATCTTCACAATTGCAAAAGTGTTTCTCTCATTCTCTTGTGACAATACATGAAGCGTTTACTCTGAATCCTTCAGAATTAAAAACTTGCATCGGTCAGTCCGACTTGACCTCATCTCAGAGGGTGGGGAGGGTAGAGCTCCCTGCAGGCTGCACTTCGGTCTGTTCATGATAAAACTGCGACATTTCATGGGAGCTTTACAGGTGTCTCCATTGCACAGCAGTCTCTTAGGAAGCCCTGTGTGACTGAGGAACACAATGAGAAAACAAGAGTGAAAGGAGTGCTTCAGCAGCTCGTCCAAGAGCACAGAGGTTATTTGTGTCAGAACCAGGTTCAGCAGCTCTTCCAGCTTCCAGCCTCAGGCTCTGTTTAGATTTCCTCCCTGTTCCCACTTGGATCCATAAGCTGAAGTCTCAGCCTGTCATTTTGGCTGCTTTAAGTACCACTGTTCATCTCTACTCATGTGAATGTGTTCATCTGGACAGAGCAAGGCCCTGATGGGAATTTACTCCAAACAGGGGACTCGACTTGTACATGTATCAAGGGATGGGGGACAGGGTTGGCAAGAAGTACCTTAGCTGGGCATGTTGGTATAATTTTAACAGGAATGTGTCTCACACTTGGACAATTAAACTACTGTGGTTCATTGAGTACAATATTCTGCTTTGACCCTTAGCTTTCCCCCATTAGAATTTTGGTTGATTGGCCAGCTAATTACAGACTTTCCAACCTCTGGCCAAGAGGAAGGATTATGAGCATCCCCTCTTGGCCTGAAAACAGTTAATGTGCTGTGAGGGCATGAGCTGTACAATCAGCGTGAACTGAGCCGTGCTAAGGTGCTTGTACAAAGCTGATACAGCAAAATCTTTGATATGGCTGGTTGTTGGACACAGCTTTCTGCAAAGGCAATGTGGCATCATCCACACTAACATAGTGGGGTTTGGGGTTCTCTTTTGGGGTGGGGTGGTGGTTTTAGGTCTGAATATTTATTATTTTTTTTTTATGTCAAGTACCTGACTTGATCTTCCTTCAGCAAATCGTCAGAAGAGTCATAAATCATAATACTTTATGGAATAAGTTCATACTTTTAGATCTTTATCTATAAGTTGGTAGCTTCAGCAAAAGGATAAGAGATAAAAGGGAGATTTTCGATTTATCAGATACAACTTGGTGGGTTTGTTCAATCATTCAGTTTCAACCGTTCATACTGCTGCAAGTTGAGGTGTAGCAAGCCAAGTCTTCCTGACTAAAAGTGTTTAGTCTCCAAAGCTTGAAAGGAAAAAGTTTTTGGATTAATTTCCTTAGATCTGGATGCAGGGGATATGAAGATATATATAATTGTGGGCCAGTACCAAAGCAGGAAGGTTTGGTTTTGCTGCTTTACATCAGAAGGAGCCTGAATTTCAAAAGCTCATGATGCTGAACATTTGGCACAAATAAAACTCCTTGAAATCATAGAATAATTTAGGTTGTGAAGGACTTGTAAAGGTCACCTGATCCAACCTCCTCCCTCAAATCATGAGATCTTGCATGCCATTTTTGGTCAAAAGTGTATTATGAAAATGTATGTATCATGCATTTGGAGTATTTATATGTGACTTGGATTTGAATCTCTGATCCTGCCTACTCTTGATATGAATGGGGGGTTTTGTCTTGTTTGGGGTTTTTTTGTGCAACTTCCTTTCAGCATGTCTTAGTATAAGTCCGTGCTTCTTGTGAAAGGTATGTACAGTTGTGTACTGGCTAGGCAGGTTGTCAAGCCTGAAGATACTGTCTGTATCTGCTAACTGTGAGCAGTACCTTGGATGGAAATAGAGCCCCATCGGCCCATAGGTGGAAACCAATCAGCCATTTTGGTGTCATGTCAGATGGGTCTGCTTGGGGTTGTCTTCAGAGGTCCAGATTTTTAGGTGAAGGTTGTCAAAGGAATGGTGGGAAAGTTCTGTATGGGAGGAAACTTGGAATGGGTAATCTGTTGGTCTGGTCCCAGATGAAGAATAAATGAAAACTGAAGGGGCAAAGTAACATCTGTTGACCAGAGGTGTTTGGAGGAGGATGGAAGGGGCGTTTGGAAAAGAGGAAGAGATACAAATTTCCTAAATAAGTCACGTGGGCAATGGAGATGGGGACACAATCATGATCCAAGGGTTGAGTTAAGCAGCTGTGCTTTTTGGTGATTATGTGCATTAGTCCCTAATGCTGATTCTTAAGAGGTCTGTATTTCGTCTGAGCTGTCCCTGTGCTTAAATGTTATGGGGAGGAGTTACCAGTGGCTTGTCACTAGGAGATGGGGCCAGAGGGGAATATTAGCAGGGTGTGGTTAGATTTCATACACCCACGCTGGTACATCATCCCAACCTCCATATCCTGGAAATACTTTGGGCTATAATTTGGTTTCAGGGGATATGGGAAGTAAATAAACATTCACTTAAACCTTTTCTGCTCATCAATATACACCCTAGTACACGTGACATTTGGGGTTATACATTTGCCTCAGAACTCCAGCTACTCGCCTGTTCTAATGAAGAATTAATGTGACACGAACACAACAGAGAACTGCGCATTAATGTTCCTCAAGCACTAATTTATTTATTGGTGCTACACGGTTTCTAGTCATGTTCAGAGCCTAAACTAATTTATTCTACGTGCTTTTTTATATCTAACATTTCATGACAAAAACCACACTTTATTGCCAGCATTGTAATACAAGAATTAATAAATATGCAAAGTTATCTGTTATTGCTCAGTGATGAGTAATGAACATCTTGTATATCACACTGTGATGGCTGTTCTTGTTTATCTGTCTTTGGCTGCTGTACATCTGAGATTTTCTGTTATCTTTGCTTTGTAATTTATTTTTTTGCCTTCTTCTAAAAGCTCTGTCCTGTAACAACTGCTGTGTCTGTCTCTTGATCGTAAAAACAAGTTACAGTGCATTAAATCTGCTCATTATTTTAAAAAGTTTCGCATAGATGCTTGATAATAAAGTATATCTCATGCATTAGTAGAGAGCACGTTTTTGTGCATTTGGATGTTAAACAACGTGTTCAAAGCTGAGCAGAAAACAAACCTAAAAAAATATGAACAGAAATGGCTGGAGGTTGACATGAGAAGCGCTGAGATTTACCCAAGACTGTTTTTATAGCTCATGTCCAGTTGTAATCAGGTGAAAAATGCCTGTTACTTTTTTAGCCGATCCTTACAAAAACTAGTAAGCATAATGAACGTCTCTTCCAAGCACAGTTTTGATTGTTCTCCTAGGGATCTTTGGTCCCAAAACCTGATTTTCCAGAGCTGAAACTCTTTTAATGGTAAAGCTTCTTTCTAAACAGCACAAACTTATTTTTTCAATGTGATTTTAATTTCTTCCCCACCCTACTCGAACAATTTTTCCAGAATATATCAAAGGCTGCATAGTTTTCTCAAATACTTTCAGTCTTTTTTTTTTTCTTTCAACTGACAAAATAGTATTTAGAGCAAAGCCTTGAAATCATGCAAACTGTTCAGTCTGTGCAGTCGATGTTATGTATGGACTGACTCCAAACAGGAAACTTTCACGTTCAGTTTAATTCTCATGTACATAGTTTGCCTTAGGGTTTTTTTCTCATCTTTTTATATTTTCTTGTTCCTTTCCTCTATTGCTATGTATCTGAAAACACTTTGGTGTGATGATTCTTTAAATGCTTAGTAAATAGTAAATCTGTACTTTTTTTTTTTTTTTAATCCTATAAGATAGGAGAAATCCTTTCATTTACTACTAAAATCCTGCAAAATGAAAGATAATATTGGCCTAGCAGTAAATAATAATGCTTAAACTACATAGTAGCTCAGGAATACGTAATACCTTCCTTACCTTCGGAACTAAATTGGGTCAGCAACGTGCCATCTCTGATAGGATGCTCTTATGGCCCCTGGCTGCTGGAGCCTTTGGGGTACTGGGAAATTAATGGCTGCGGACTCCAGCGGGAGAGCCAGGATTTGGGAATGGCTGGCTGTAAGGGGAGGGAGCGACACAAGCAGGTTGGCCTGAGGAGACATTCCTGTATTATTTTGGAATTTGCTTTATTTTACGTAACAGAATCCAATGCCAGGAACATGAATTTTGCCTGAAGGTCTCAGCAGCCTCTGTACTAACCGGTTGAGGTTTATCCAATTTGCATCTGTCTGGATAATGTCATCTTTAATAGTGGGATATTTAAGCCTAACCTCTGGAGGAGACTTTAAACCAAAATCCGTGGGGGATGGGGAGGGAGGAAGGCAGGGTGAGGATATCTAACAGCGAGGAGCGGCCTCAGCAAGAGGGCACCCACCCACGGCTGAACTGTGCTGCTAGCAGAGCACTGGGCGTGTGGAGGTGCCGTGCTTGGCTGGAGCTAGAGTAATCATGCCTTTCCTATCCGTCAGGCTCTGCCAGTTATTGCCAGCCGCACGGGCGGTGCGAGGGGCCGCAGCTGGGGAGGTGGCACAGGCGGGCGAACTCGGGCTCGTCCCGTCCCCGCTGCTCCCTGCCCCCGTGCACGGGCACGTCCTCTGCCTCCAGCAGACACCTCTGCTGCCTCGCTGGAGGCTTTAGGCAAGAAAGGAAATGCTGTTTGTTGTTAGAAGGAAATAAAAACCATCAGTCGGGTGGCCCGACACTGGAACGGGAGCCTGGAGGATGCACAAGCACCATCATTGGAGAGGGATTCCACCGTACCCGGATGCAGCCATGAGCAACCTGATGTAATCTTGGGGTGGCTCTGCTTGGAGCAGGGCTGGATCAGAATGCTGCTGGAGACCGCTTCCAGCTTGTATTTGTGGCTCTGTGATTTGGCAATCTCTGGCTGCCCGCGGCCTGTCTGTCACCACTTTCCTGTTGCAGGCTTCCCTTCAGAGGCAAAAAGATTTTTGAATTTGCTCCAGTCAGATATCCAGCTCTTCCTAAGAAAAATGCTAGTATTTGGTCACTCTGTACAGTGCTTTGGGTTTGGGTTTGGTTTGGGTTTTTTCATTTTGTGGTTTGGTTTTTTTCTTTTTTTTTCTTTTTTTTTTTTTCTGTGGATAAACTTTAGAATTGCCTTTTCTGAATGTTTTACTTTTTTGGTCTTGCACCCATGATCTCTGTAGTTCTGCTTGAGGTGTCTGTTTCCTGACTGCTGGCTTGAGCCCACCTTCTTCTTCTCATCACTTTGCTGGGATAATCCTGTTGAAGGAGAGGTAGGGTTGCTGGCATTGTCGAGTCCCGCGTCATCTGCCACCTGGCAGATGGGGCTGCGTGGACCTCCCATACCTTGTTGTGGCAGCATCTACCTCTGATTTGAGACCATCTGTAAGTAGATGATGACAAAAATCTGTAAGAATGTAAAAAGAGATGGTCCCCGATTTTATGAATGTCTTTAAATACGAAAACAAAAAAATGTGTTGGTTTTTGTTAAAAATGAATTTCTAAAACAAGATGTCAGTGCATCTTCATTAAAAAGAAAAAAATACATGAAACCTAAAACAGGATCACCAAGATCACATGGTGTTTGCCACAGAGTACCAACAGACTTCAGAGGTGAAGCTGCTGAGTTATTTATTGCGTGTGCTCTATAACACAGTGCTTTAGATCGTCTCAACGCAAATGAATAGTAAGGGGCAAAAGTGATGTCACTTTAAAAAAAAAACAACACAAAAAACCCAGGTGGCATATAAGGTACTACACCAGTAAATCTGACCTCCGTATCAGGCAAATTAGTGTTTGGGAGGGGGATGACTCAACAAAACACAGACAAACAAAAAAACCAACCAAACAAAAAAATCCACCCTAGAATAAAGGTTAAAACTTATAGATGCATTGATAGGCACCTAGACGAACAAATATGTCTATTGTAGAAGAAGCCTTGTGGTGCAGATCCATTAGTTTGATAGAGTATGTTGCTAAGACTCAGTTGACATATATTTATATATTCAATTTTTACATCTCTACTTAGAGCTTCAAAAAGCACTTTTACAGTATTTCTCATTGAATGCTTTTTTAGGAACTAAAATCTGTCATCAGATAAAAGAGAAAATCCTTTCCTGGCTTAATAACTGGTTAATGGATAGGAAACAAAGCATTAGAATGAATTTGCTGTGGAGGGAAGGTATCGGTGACACCCCACAGGCATTCCGAGGTGATCTGTGCTGTTCTGCATGTCTGTTGATGTCCCGGAAAAAAGATGAAAAGTGAGGTGGCAAAAGTTGCTGATGAGAGAAAATTATTCAGCATAGTCAAATGGGAATCCAGCTGTGAAAGAGGAATCTTACACTAGAAAGTGACTGGGCGATAAAATTACAGAGGGAATTCAGTGTTGATAGAAGCCAGTTAAGCTTCCAGGGGAAAAACACCTTAAATATACATACAAGCCAAATATCTCTAAGTTAGCTCTCGCTATTACAGGAAGGAATCTGGGACTGATACCAGCTAGTGCTCTGGAAACATCACATAGTACTCAATTGTGGTCAAAAAAGCAAAATCGGCTGGCAGGAAGTACTAGGAAAGGAGTAAGGAAGTAAGCAGGAAACACAGTTATGTGCTATTCAAATTCACAGTGCACCTGCATCTTGAACAATACGTGCAACTTCACAGTTGCTCCGTTTCAGGTTTCAGAGGAAACGAAAAGCAATAAAGAATGACAGCGAGGGCCATGGGAAGCTTCTCTGTAAGTAGACTAATTGGATTTTCACCCTTTTCCTGGAAAGATATGACAGAAGGCAGATATTCTGGATATGATATAGTGAATGTCATGTATGAGATGGGTAGGGAATATTACTCACTGTTTCTCAGAACACAGTAACAAGGGAATAGCAAACAAAATGCTCAAATATCAACCTGAAAGCAAAGGCAAGAAAATATTTTTTTCCATGCAACTCCCACTGCATGTCTGCAGGATGGTGTGGATGCTGGTAGCTTAGTTGGGTTCAAAAAGCTGTTACACATGCCAATGGAAGGAAAATCCAGGTAGAGTGTTGTAAAGAGGAGAGACAGCTGCTGGTTTCTATTCTGGAGGATATGGAAGGGTGTTTCACTGCACACTGACCCTGTTATTACCCTCTGTCTCATGCAAAGATTGGGGAAGATAGCCATTCTTATATTCTCTAGCAAAAACTTGTTCCGAGCTTATTCAGTCTGTTGAGGACCACACATTGTTACTACAAGAACAATTTTCGTGGGGTCGTAGGTCTAAGCGCAAACACATTGAGTCAATGCAATCTTTTCACTAACTTCAAAGGGCTGCACACTGGGGCCTCAGGTGAAATCTCAGTTCTGTTACAAACTTTGTCAAAACTGATGGATTTCAACAGGGGCAGGATTTCACATAGGTTCCTACTCTTTCTAGAGCATGAAAGAAATGTCTCCATTAATGTAGCTGAGTTTGAACTGTGAGGTTTTCTGGGTTGGGAAGTAACAGACAGAACATTTGAAAGGAAATGGAAATGTGTTCACCAAAAGCTGAGGTCACTGCAGATGCATTCTTCAGGACAGCTTCATGTCTTTCACTCAGCCCAGTGTCAAGAACATTGTTTCATACATACTTAGGTAATTAATGCTCCCCTAAATGAATTACAGCTCTGACTGAGCAAAGGTAGAATGGCTTTTCTGGATTCAAGTGTTTGGAAAGGCATCTTCAGCTGATTTCAGGTGGAGAACTTTTAAAAGCTGATAGGACAAAATATTAGGGGCCAAAGAGGCATTTGTCTTCATTTAAGGTATGCTTAATATGCTATAAGTGTAGTTTCCTTTGACTTGTTGGCTTTGCTGCTCTCCAGGCCTAATTATGGCCTTTAGGTATGCATGCAAATATGTATAGCTTCTGGGCTACCATCTCTTGTGCGTTAGTTGGCTGAGATACAGGAGCATACAGGATTATAACCATCTTTCCTAAGGCCAGCAGACAGCTTGGAAAGCACAGCTGTGAACGCCGCTCCCTGTTGCGTGGAGCTGCCATTGATGTGCTCCTGGTGAGTACTGGAAAGGTTTCAAAGATAGCTTTATTTTGTGCTCGGTAGTAGGACATGTCTTCAAGTCGTAATCTTGCCTCACACCTAAAGACACTGATCCGTGTTCATCTAAGTTGTGAAACCAATCTGTATGGGAGAATTAATAAATCTTAGTAATTAAGCCTACTGAAAGCCCCTTTTACTATAAATATCTTACCTGGGCTAGAAGCCATCTTCTATTGTACAGCTGGCAGGAACAGTGCAGGATAATAATACAAAGAAGGATCGTTTACCAGGTTTAAATGGCTTAAATAATATCTTAAAATATTTTCTGTATAGAGATAAGAGTACATGTTTAGTATAATTAACAGACTTACAACAAGCTAAACTGTTAAGTTATATTGTACAAAAATAGATACTGGAACTTCATGGAAACACTATATCTGTACATTTTTCATAGCACCTGCAGCTTCTATAGTTCTAGATTAACTTGTAATCAAAGTTAGGCAGCTGTAATCAAAGATGTAATCCAAGTTAGAATGCCACACTGAACTGAATCATCAAGACCTAACCTCTGGTTGTCCCTTGTCTTATGTAGGAAACACAAAGCCTCTACACTCAGAACTGCTGAAAAGATTTGTAGAGATGGCTTTGGATGCTCTAGTATTGTATTTGAGTCTTTCCTTTTCCCCCTCTTTTCTATTATATAAGAAAACTCAAATTACAATTATTACAAAGTATACTTCCTAATGTTAGGTAACTGATTAAACAAACAATGTGGATCAAAGGAAATTCAATAATTATGCATCGAAGTCTGCATCTAAGTTTTAAAACCCCCATGTTTTAGAATGATGAATTATTCACAACTCAAGATGAAATGGGGACTATTCCAACTTGTGCTTTTGAAGTGTCATCATATTAATCTAGGCCACTTTATGCACATTTATAGTCTTTTCATCTCTGGAGATCTCTGCAAGATGGTGGGTTCATGTCACTAAAATTATGTTGGCAGAGAGTCAAGAAACAAGCATTTTAAAACTTATAGTTTATTATTATTGTGATTCAATTATTACTCAGGATTCCTAAAGGAGCTGTGAGTGATATGATCTTTTTTCATTTTCCATATTTTGTGGCTTCCATGGTTTTCTTTTCTTCCCTCCAGTTATTTTATTTATGCATATTTGATAGATAATTTTTTAATTAGTTACCCTCATACTCAGATATTCATTTTAACCTTTTCTTCCCTGCCCCCACTCTCCATCACCCTAGTCAGGCAGCTTCAGTGCAGTTTTGCTGTTTAGAATACGTATAATTCAACAGCTGGATCCAAACTGAAAACTGAACACTTAAAAAGAAAAACAATTGAAAGAAATCAGCTCCAGATGCAAGTTTTTCAGTCAGTCCCTATTTTTGTTAGATTTATAAAAAAAATAAAAAAGAAGAAGGGGGTGGGGGGGAAGCTTGTTTCCAGTGCTACTGATTTGTATCTACTTTCAAACTTTGATGGTCTTTTTACAAGAATAAAGTATGTTTTCATTCAAAATATTTAAAAGGATACTCTTCATGGCTTTGTTAGTCTAGTCTCTTACCAGGCAAGCACAAAAGGAACAATACCATAATGTCATTTAAATGGGGAATCTCATTGTGCCTTTACTGTAACAAAATCCATGAATGACCTGTGGGCTTGCTGAATTTCAAAATCTAAAGAATATGCAACAGGAGGCTGGGGTTAATGCATGTATGTTGATGCTGGGGGAGTAGGGTAAGGTGGGAGCTAGGGTGTATTGTGTATGGGGTGTGTGACCCGCCCCTCAAACAGATCTGATATGCTCCCAGTTCTCACCTACTCTGGTCTAAGGAGCCTCTGGCTCATCTCAGTCCCTCCACAAGTCCTTTCCTTCGTGCAGTCACAGTCTCCTTCTTCCTGCCCTAGAACCAGTTGTACTGCAAAGTTAGTCCTAGTTTTTTCCTCCTACTCAGAGTTCCTCTCCTCACTAGGTCAGCCTTCCTCAGATACCTCTCCTTGGAGCCTCCACCTCTACCCCAGCATCTTCGCCATGAACATGCTCAAATAGACAGTCTTTAAGCTTTGAGGGTTTCATGCATTGACAATACCAAATACTGGATTTTTTTTTTTTTTTTTTTTTTTCCCCGAAGGCAGACATATATTAGGTAATGGGATACAACTGTGCCAGGTTGGAAAAGGAGGCTATAGGCAGAGTGCGGTAACAGGTTGGCCTTCCCATCTGGACCCATTACCCCATTATGATTCCTGTGTTCTTCATCACCCACCTCTCCGTCCCTTCTTTCCAGTGCTGTATTAGAGAGAAGACCTTCAGAGTCTCTTAATTTTTGCAGAAAAATCCAACAGACTTTAATGAATAACATCTCATTCATAAACACTGCAGTATGATGTTATAATACGTTAATGACCTGCCTGTACAAACTGCTGGTATGACCATCCACAGAACATCAAGTATGCTGAGCTCAGCTGCTCCTTTCAATATAGGCAGGAAAGAAGTCTGCGGTACCAGTCATCTACATCAACAGTAAAATAACGTTAAGAGCCTCAGAACTGCTCACAATAAATGAATTGTGTATAAAGAAATACTTTACAATTCAGATGTTTCCTCTGTACTTGTAAAAATGAAATGAACTTTTAATAATTCTCAGTCCAAGTACTTATTAATGTCTTTCCTTCAAATTCTTCATAAATGTTTCAGTAATAGGATTCAATTTTCTGGCTAATAGAGATCATCTTAAGAATTCTCTACATAAGTTGTGCTCTTGAGTGAGTCCCCTTGCTTTCTCTGAATATTTCTGCAGAACCCAGACAGTTTTATTCTCGCTGAAGCATATATAATTTCTCCTTAGGGACATAGTGGACTAAATTCTGTTTCCACAATTCAGGTCTTATAACTAGCAACTCTGCTTGGTCTCAGAAGCACATGAGGCTGGTGAAAGTGTTTCTTGCAAATCCCTTCCTCTCATTTCCATGGAAAGAACAAAGAATGGTCCCATGCAGGAGAAACACCTCCTCCTCACTTGCCAAAGGCACAGCCATATGAAATAACTTTCAGGAGGGACAATAAGTAGTAGGTGTTAAACCTGTGGTACTGAGGCTTCTTGGTACAAAGCATAAACTCTGTCAGGAGACCCCCAACATATACCTAGCACAAAGCATATACCCCGTTGGGTGCCTAAAGTTTGCCAACTGCTGGTGAAGTTGGAAAGATGAACGCCTCGTTCTTGCTTCAAGGGAGACAGGTGAAAGCTAAGTTACCTGGCCATCAAAAAAAAAGCTCACTAGTTCTTTCCTTCCCTGATTAGTTTAATTTCTGTTTCAATTTTATCGTGTTAATTCCTTCTGTGATAAGCATTACATTTGTCTGAAGAAATACGCCAGATGTCCTGAATGCATTGCAAAAAGATCCCGGCTCCAAAGATGATCACAGCAGCTTTGATGAGAGAAGACAGATTCTCTTCTCTAAATGTATGAGAATTGCAGCAGCGCCTGAACACTGCACTCTTTGCCTTGACAGAAAGAAAGATTCAGCTTTATGGTTTGCAAACCTGGATGGTACGGGCCTGACCCTGCTAGAATGGTACCATCTGTGTGGTCTGTGGCAGAAGTGAGCACACAGGTGGGTTACACACTCACAACAAACTACCTGCTGGAGTTCTTAGGCCAGCTTATGTCAGATCACTTGGACAGTCAAGTTAGGAAAATCTGTCTCGTCAAATATTCCGGTTCCTGTCTATGCAAGTAGAGTTCAGTGTTACCTGGATCTGTAGGTTTTCCACAAACTGGACTTGTCTGTATTTCTGTGTTAAATTATAACACTCAGCTATGTCTTTGTGTGGGATGACTCATTTTATGCATTTAATAGTTTATGACTACCTGGGTCTTTTGTCTACAAGCCAGTCAACAAAATAACCCACATAATGCAAAATAATTGAAGGCTGAGAGGTCCGTTTGTTAGACATGATCCATAGGGTTTTTAGATACCAAATATAAGGATGCATATCTGGTTTACACCTCACAGCCCATTCATCTGAAGCTTGATAGGAGGCAGATGTTTTTCTTGCTGTATGAAATTCTTAGAGGCAACGAGTTTAAAATATAGTGTATATAGCTGTTAGGGACTGGGATGAATAACAGCTCAAAAGACAGAAGCTTTTAGGAAGACAAAAGGAAGTGTGTCTTTCCCTGACCACTGTCTTTCTCTTGGATTATACATATTAAGAAATCTCTGCTTTATGTGGCAATTTATAGGTATTTACAAATGGAATCAAGAGTTTTTCAGGGGGGAGGCACCAACAAAAAAAAAAAAAAAGCTGTTTTCAAACTATATACATTCCCTGCTTCTGCCTGTCTCTAAGTTAACTTAAAATCTTCCTACTTACCTTTACTTGGGATACTATTCTCACTTGAAATCATGATGGCAATACAAATCCAGGCATGCAAATTGTTGTCATGCATTTTTCTTTTACCTTTTGACACCTTTTTCTAATAAAGTAGTCATTATTATTTTGCCACATGAAGTGCCAAGTGCATTTGCCTGTCATTAATGTCTTGTCATTTGGCACATCAAGACATTGTTGAGCAGAACTCAAAAGCCATTTCAGACTTTGAAATAATGTTTTGCATCCTTATGGCTGTTTCCACCTGAAGAAGACAAAGTAATCTAAAAATGTGAATGGTTTCACGCTCCAAAGTTTTTCCTAAATGACATCTGAATCAGTGTGCTTAGATACAAATCCAAGAACGTTGAATGACTTCCCTGGGGTACAAGAAAATCTGTAACACAACTAGTAAGAAATATAGATGGCAATTCTTGACTCACGTTATTTGTGGGGTACCTACAACCTGCATTTCATTTTATTCTGTTGGGGGTTTTTTTAGTTACCACATATAAGGTGTTTCTAGCAGAGAATTTATTTGCATTTTCTGACACTTTCATTGTACATAATTGGATTCCAGCTGAGTTAGATTAGGGGATTCTTCTGTAGTTTAGGTGAAAACAACACCTAAGTGAATGGTAGAAAAAAGACCTTTGCAAAAGTCAGAGATTAATAACTTCTGCAACAGGAACACCTTATGTAACTTTTAGTTATTAACGGCAAAACAGACATAAGGCTGCTATACCAGAAGAGCGAAGATACCCTGGTTAAGTCGTTAAGTCTTTGTGTGACATGGATATGAGTGTGTGTGACAAAACATGACTGAATAGTAACTTCCCTCTAGTTCTGGTTGTTCCACTCTCTTGGTGCCAGGTGGACATTTTGACCCTTTGATTGTTCTTTTGTCTTGTTCCCTATGGATGGGATGTATCTATAGCAGTGAACTAAGTGTACCATGAGCATTCCCAAGTACTTAAGCCAACTGTTATGGAATGGCTTACATCTAGGCTAGTAAATTAACCCACCCCTCCAAAAAGGAGCAACTGCATGCCAGCTGCTTACTAGAAAGGTGTACGCTAACTCCTCAGCTGTTCTCAGGAGCAGCTTTGAAGCATGTTATGTAGAACATGCCAAAAGGCATCTGGGACCATTCCAGCAGTTTAAAAGTAGGTGTTCCTGGGAATGCTTGAATTTCCTAGTATAGACATGGCCCATGGAGGACCGAGGTGAAATGCAAACTGGGCAATCTGAAGGATTGTTCAGTTTTTCCCAAAACACACCCCATTTCTTATTTTTTGAACACATCAGCAAGAAGCACTCAAAGCAATACGAAGTAGCTTTGGTAGATCTGAGGGGGAAAACATACATGAAGTAGTTGAAGCATATGTGCAGCTTTGATCAAGTTATAGAAGATTCACAGCATATAGGTCTTCGTACATTGGGTATCCCTAAAAAGACAATGATGACTCTTGTTCCTACTGAATTCCCGTGATACTTATACTATTCACTAGTGAGATTTCATGCATGATAGAAATCTTACTGGCAATGAGACCTTTTAGGCATCGCAGACAGAATACCCAAAGCCATTTGGCACACACAACTGACCTGAACTAACACCATCATGCCACGACTACAGAGAAAGATGAGTTGGGTCATCTGATAGTCCATTCTACCTTTTACTTATGATTCTACAAATGATGCAAGTTTTCAAAGGTACGCAGTGTTACATAGCAGGCTATTTTTAATGCAAAGCAATCTATTTCAGGTAGCTGTGAGCTCTGAAATAGGACTGAGAAGAATGGAGCTGTCAGTAAGACTGTGATCTTCATCTGGCTGTTTGCCACACTGAGTCATGAGATGTGCTGCTGTGAACTCAAATCAGTTCTATATGCACGATCTATTTTAAAAGACTATCAACTAGGAGAGCACTGAGAGGCTTCCTTTCTTAGGAGATGCTGGATGGCCTCAGAAAGTCAGCTTGGTGCCTGTGCGTGTACAATATCATTTAATTGTGTGGTCCCAGGAGGATCACTTCCTTGCATTTTATATAGTATGAGTGCCGATCCCTTAAGCAACTATCTTATTATTTCCCTTGTGTCCCCACTCTGTAATGTCTGTTGTTCAAGCCCATATGTGAACACAAACAAATTAATTTCCATTTGGAAAACTTTAAAGTTTCCAGTGATTTCTCTTCTCATGGAAATTTCTTATTTCCCTTGAAAATGGTGGCAAAAGTTTTCAGCAGCACAAGGGAACTTAAGTCCATTTCATAGGGAAGTTCAGTGCCTGATGGCCCTCCAGTTTGGCCTCACCTGCCTCCTGAAAGTTAAGAAACTTTCGTGCCCTGATGGAGTCTCTGACCAGGTCTTCCCAATTTGGCAGCTGAGGTGGCAAGCAAGTCATACGGAAACCAGCCAGACATGGGACCTGTTAGATCTTGAATGAAAACGTACTTTGGATGATTAACAAATATTTTTTTTGAGAGAGTTATCTTTTGCTGGAAGTTGTCTTGCCACCTCTAACTGCAAAATACTGTACAAACAAATCCAAGTACTTGATATACAGCTTTGAGCTTCACCCATTTTGTGAAAGAAAGACTTGGACAATATTGCTTACCATCTTGTAGCTTTTACTGTGGATAATGAATATTCAGCATGTTGTGTTTCCAGGAACTTTGCTAAAAATAGCACAGCAGTCTTGTTTTAAAAAGCGATGAGCATAACTGTGAAGAATTACTTTGATGCTTTTCCTTCCTATTCTTCAGTCTGGTTTGTTAACTCCTTATATGATAACATTTCTGCTGACCATCAATCCACCACCTCTTCAGCAGAAAACCAGAGAAGCACAAAGGCAATTCATCAATGACCTAGACGAAGGGACAAGTTTGCTGATGATACAAAACCGGGAGGAGTGGCTGATTCACTAGAAGGCTGCATGTCATTCAGCAGGACCTGGGCAGGCTGGAGAGCTGGGCAGAGAGGAACCTGATGAAGTTCAACAGAGATGAAGTGTAAGGTTCTGCAGCTAGGGAGGAACAACCCCGTGCACCAGTACAGGCTGGGGCTGACCTGCTGGAAGGCAGCTCTGCAGAGGAGGACCTGGGAGTTCTGGTGGACAGCAAGTTGCCCATGAGCCAGCAGTGAGCCCTTATGATCAAGGCCAGTAGGATCCTGGAGTGCGTTAGGAGGCCAGCAGGTTGAGGGAGGTGGTCCTCCTCTTCTGCTCTGCCCTGGTGATGCCACATCTGGAGTACTATCAGCTGGGCTTCTTTAGCCTGGGGAAGACTGAGAGGGGATCTTATCAATGCATACAAATATCTTCAGGGCAAGTGTCAAGAAGATGAGGCCAGGCTCTTTTCAGTGTTGCCCAGCGATGGGACTGCCCACCTGGACTTCCAGAAATGTTACAGCTCTGCCAGAACTTAACACTACTTATATTTTTCATCATACATAATCTGCTGCAAACAACTGATGAAAAATACCTAAATCTGTATAACTGCCTTTTAACACTTTTCGTCCGTACCTCGGTGTCCAGGGCTCATGAAATCCTCAGCCCTTGTGTTTCCCTCCACTGGATTCTATCCAGTTTGTCATCTCTTCTGGTAAATTGTAGTGTCTGGTTCAGTCTTCCAGATGAGTGCTTCCAACAGCAGCTACCCTTAGACAATTTATACCTTATCTGAAATGGTCCTATTGTCTCTTTTGCAGTAGAGGGTCTAGTGGTCTAGTATTAAATTTGGTTTGGTTTGTCACCTCCCCCACCCAAGATCCTTCCTCCTATACTGCCCTGCTGGATATCTATATATAGATCTATATATCTATACTGGATATATTCTGCAGTTTATATTTGCTATTACAAGGGCAAGGTTTCCTTCACTATCTTTTTAATTCATTTCATCCTTTTGATACATTTTCTAGTTTATCAGCAATTGCCAGTTCTTCTGATTTCCTTTTCTTCCTTAGAATTTTTTTCCAAAGGGACCCTACCAACAGTCCCCAGAGTCTCTCGAAGCCTGCTTTGGGAGATCATTACCCTTATTGTATGAATGTGCTCTTTTTTGGAGTTCAGAACTGTGAACTCTGCTATTCTGTGTTCCCTTTCACTCCACTTGCATCTTTAGATTCCTGTCCAATTCCTTTTATTTTTCAGGATCAAATATAAAACTAGGTGTTTGTAATGTTCTAAATTCTTTCACCTCCTGAAACAGAAAGGAGCTCCCAGCACCTTCCAATTCATTGGAGGTGGCCAAAGTGCTTTCTAAGATATGAATGACCCAAATTCATGTGTTTCCTCTGCCTCATGTTGAGCAAAGAATTGAATCTGAATATGAGGCAGCAGACTACGCTGTCAGTCTCCCAGACATTGTGGATATTCCACCAAAAGAAAAGTAGAGAACAAATCGGTCACTGTAATCTACTCTGAGGTACAATCCTGTGGCAACTGGGTTTTCTGAGATGAGAGGTTTAGGTCTGTTTGGCCTTCAGGATCTGTTTGAGTTTCCTTATGAAAGTTTCACTGAAACAAACATTTTCTCATTAAGAGTTTCGGTTTTAAGACAACAGTATTGGCCAATGTGGGAAGGAGGGGCGGGGCAGGGAATCTGAGTCAAAACATTCTTACCTAGGATAATTTTTATTTAAACAGTACAGATCTACCTTCCAGCTACATGCGTCAAATGTTGGCTTCCGCACAAAGAAGAGGAAGTGAGATTGTTGTTATCGCTTCAAATGTAATGTTGGAGAGCTCATAAAACAGCTCCATTTATGGAATACAACAGATGTCACTAGACTGATGGATTTTTGTTGAGTTTTAAAGCTTGAAGTGTCTGATCCTCCTGAAGAATGCTGAACAGACAGGGTGGATAGGTAGGAAAAAGAAAGGAAGCTCTGAGCAATACTACCTTTAAATTCATTCATTTAAATAAATGCACTTCTCTATCACACCAGGACCTAAATGGATACTGAGAAAGGAAATAAGGGTGTGCTCTGTTAGCTTTGGGTACCATTTAGTCTGAACCAGACTCTTATAATTCATGCAGAGATGAAATCTGGTAAACAACGACTGCATAAAATAAAAAGTGTTATTTAGGGCTTAGCGAGGCATCTGGCTCTAATTTTAGATAAGCTACTTCTATTGATGCTTCCATCCCTATCAAACAGTTGTTGCCTCGGTTCCTTTAGGCTTTTGTTTTCAGTGGCCATCCTCTGTGGGGCAACAGCTACACTGATACCAGGATACTCCTTGCTTGAACTTTAACACATGATTAAAGCATGCCAAATGTAAAAATACAGAAGGATGCACATGACCTCAGAAGCCTGCAATTGAACATCACAGAATTAGCATTTTACAGAATGTTCTGAAAATAAGTGCCTTTTACAAGAAATACGTGTAGGGCAAGCCTCCTGGGTTACATTTTACCTTGTCCTAAATGGCTAGTTCCCATGAAGTAAACATTTCAGATCTCAGTATGTAGTTTTTATCAATCCAGCATGGACTGATAAAAATTATGGAATGTTAAAAGTTTCCTAGCTCTGTTGATACTATCATGGTTGAAAACAATATTGGAATTTGTTATGATAACCTGTCTTCTGCTCAAAGAAACTAAATTTCACTAGACAAACTGCATCATTCAAAAATTATTACTAATGTATGTGCCACTTTTATTCAGCTCACTTCTATAGGAAGGTAAAATTGATTAATAAGCTTTAGTCTCAGCTGAATATGAATAAATTACCTTGCACATCATTATCTTGGGTATTCATAAATGTTTCTGCTGGCTTGTGTTTTTATGAATGATCATATATGCAGAAGTTTGTCTTTGAATATGCAGCTCTAAGCTCAGAGAGGAGTGATCCAGAACAGTGAGAGAATGCAGAATGAGGCTGCACCTTGCAGCTCAGCCCTACACAGCTATAGGCATTATGACAGCAGTTCAGAAAGGCACCAACGCTGTTACAGGTCAATGAAGTTTGGGAGCGGAAAAAAAACACCAACAGCAAAACAATAACAACAAAAACCCACAACCTTTCTCCCTTAAGAAGGGAGTAATCTTGCAGGAGAAAGTTGAATAACTATCAAGGGTGTGGAAAATGGAAACACCTTATGTTTTCCTGTCCAGTTTTATGGATTTTCAAGACAAAGCTTTTTCTATAAATGCACTTTATAACACTTTACATTATAAACAATTTTCCAGAAGATTCAGGAAATCCCTATGAAAGATCTAGTCAAGGAGTCATCGTATGAAGGCACTCTCACCACTTCCTAAGATTTCACAGACCACAAGAGATTAAAAGGTTAGATGCAGCCAATACAAGGTTAAAGTTGATCTAAAGCCTCATTAAATTAAACCTGGGCCCAGTTAAGTCAACAGCAGTTTCACTAACTTCAGCAAAAAGAGAGTGTTACCTGTTTAACTGGAACACTGTGTAACTATGATGAATCTTTTCCCTTAAAATTCCATTATCAGTTTTAGCATGTTAACTCACACTAGACATCACCAAAAGTTACTTTCAAGCAAATGTTTGGCAGAAAAATATTTCTGCTCCAACAACTTGTATTTGCAATCATGAAAACCGGTCTGAAATCAGCAGTGTGATGTCTGAATATGTTTTAATAGCTGTACATTGAATGGAGATTTTTGGTACTTAAGAACCATAATGCTAACAGGCTGTTTTCTCTGGACAGATTTTAGTTCCCTTTAACATACTTTCTTTGATCTTTCCAACCATTCTCCCTCATAGGAAAGGTATAGCAATACAGAAAAATTTGATACATTCTTATCATTGTTTAATAGGTTCATAAAGGAGTATATTGTATATATTTGCCCTTGGGGGGGGGGGGGGGGGGGGGGGGGGG
>JAVJGI010000063.1:37569859-37585489 GCA_035590275.1 Ibycter americanus | reverse complement strand
GAGAGGGCTGGAGGGGCACAAGGAATTGGGAGGGGACACAGCCAGGACAGCTGACCCAAACTAGCCAAAGGGATATTCCATACCATAGAACATCATGCTCAGTATATAAGCTGGGGTAAGAAAACGGAAGGGGGGGACATTTAGTGTTATGGCATTTGTCTTCCCAAGTAACTGTTTCACGTGATGGAGCCCAGCTTTCCTGGGAATGGCTGAACCTCTGCCTGTCGATGGGAAATGGTGAATGAATTCCTTGTTTTGCTTTGCTTGTGTGCGTGGCTTTTGCTTTACTTATTAAATTGTTCTTATCTCAACCCTCGAGTTTTACTTTCCTTTCAGATTCTCCTCCCCATCCCTCTGGGTGAGGGGGAGTGGGCAAGCGGCTGCGTGGTACTTAATTACCAGCTGGGGTTAAACCACAACAGCCTTAATACCCTTTCTCTGTTAAAGAATCCTTAAGAGGATCGTTGTCAGTCAACGTACCGAATTTTCACAGTCAGGTTGTGACTTTGCTATCCCTTGCAAGGACTAGAGCTAGTCCTAGGAACCCCCCATGCACTCTCCTCAGTCGAATGATGAAGGACTATTTAATTTTTCACTCTTTACTTCTGCCACCCTTTGAATTTCTGACTGATTTTGTGGACATAATCAGATACATGTGGAAAATGAGAGCCTTAGAGTATATTTAGCCTGTAAATTGAGTATGCATTCTGCGTATGTTAGGTCCCTTTTTATGATATCTTAAAGACCTGTTTATTTTCACAACTAGAATTCTGGAATGACTTATTGGGCAAAATTATTTTTTGTTCAAGTCTCTTTTCTTAAAGTTATGTTGCTGTGATTCTTTTGCCTCAAATCAAATATATTCAGAAGTTATTTCAGTTCCTACTGTGATGGTTCCCATTAAAATGTGAAGTGTCAATAATTAGATTTTTTTTAAAAAAAAGCAAACACTTTTAATATTTTTTCAGTATACTGAACTGGCAGGCTTTTAATGTACCCTGGCATCTCACTGTTCAGTCTCAGATAGTTGGTTTTGGTGTCAGTCATCCCAGATAGGTGAATAGGTATTGTCTCTATAGAAAGGGAAGCAAAAACAAATACAGGATCTGAGTTAGCACAGTGCAGAATGACAGCTTCCACTGACTTCAGTAGCTGTTACTGCTCGTCACTTTCAGAGATCAAGCTACTTTTGTTGACTGTTAGACAAAGATAGACTTGTTTTTTAATGAGTTTGTCCTTCTAAAGAGTCACATGAAAGCTATTTAAGTTATTCTAGGAAATACTGTATTTCTTTATATCAGAAACTTCATTATATAAGTTTAACACTTTCATTAATGTCAGGTGTGCATTAATAAAGAAAATTCTTTAATAGTCATTATCATATTTGCAATCTCTTAGGCTCAGCAAGGACAAGACAAATGACAGATTTGAGAGCTCTCATCTTCTGGATCATTTCTTTCTCTTTCATATTAAACAACTGTATTTCTGTGTCCAAAGTCCGATGTTTATTTTTTCTACGTCAAATACTCTTACACCTACTACAAAAACTAACACAGGCTTCAGCTAGCATCTCAGAGATCTAATTGCTTCTATGTCTCCTTTATTACCCAAAGGTTCAATAATAAACGACAAACACCTTGCAGTGCATCAAAGCTGTTAACCGGTTGCTTAAATCCTGGAGAATCTTATGTACTTACACTTGTACTTAAATGCTTTGCTGAATAGGGATGGAGTGTTGATCTGAGGCCAGAACACATTGCCCACGGCCACCAGAGTTATTAGTTTCAACACCAGAATTAGAACTTGAGTTCCCCATTCCCAGCCACGTATGCAGGTCACTAAACTGTGCTTTACTTCATAGTGAAGTTGATTCTACTAATTCTACTAATAAGAATACTCTTTTCACTGGGGTAACAAATCAGAAAAGAATAATTGGATATAGAGGATACAGTTTCATAATTCAATTTAATGCATCAGCTCTTTTTACTCTATGAGTAATTTACATTTCTTATGAAAGCAGAGAGACTGTTTTGCAGTTTGGGTTTGTTGTTTTTTTTCTCTGGTTTTATTGCTGGAAAGATGGAAAAGGGGTGCTATTGCAATTTCCACATACCTGTGATAATGACCATTTTAAATTTAATAAAATTAAAGTAGGAGGTTTTATTACCAGCAAAAAATTTCTTCTTCTCACAGAACCTGAAGACAAGTGGGTGGAAATTTGTTCATGTACGTCATGATGTACAAATCACACAATGAATTACTTGTTTAAAGTTATATCCTGTTAATCTCAGAACATTTTGAATAACATCCCACCTTGGGGGGGAAAAAAAAAAAAAAGTTATTTGTTTCCCATTGTCGCTGTTTTAGTGTGTCAGACTCAGTTTGTCTCAATGAAATGCAGAACAAAATAATATTCTGTGGCATTATAGCCACTGGACTTTAAGGAATGCTTTAGAAATCATACAAATTCTCCCTCTCAGCATAGCTGCAGAGAATACATTTCAGCTCCATGCCAGCAAAAGTGTGAGTGCGTTCATGGATGATGAAGGCAGAGATCAATTATTCAAGACTGATGCATCTGATGAAGGATGCTTAAACATCCATCTTCTCATCACCCAGATGGAATCTGTATGCTTTCACTATGATGAAGATAGATTAGGCACCGATTCAGTAAAGCACTTGCAGGTGTGTATTTCACAGGGCAGGAGGACAAGAAAGAAGAGAAAGAATTAAAAAAAAAATCTGCTGAATCTGAAACAAGGTACCTCATATCACATTCATAAAGAAATGACTTTCAGATTTTCTATCCAGACTACAGAATTCTTGTTAATAGCTAGTTGCCAAAACAGATGCCCTGATTAATAAGAACAGATGGATTTCTCCAGAGGGTCTGCAGATTTAGACAGAACTTTCACTAAATGAAATGCTAATGATCTGGCACTGTGCTTCTCTGTGTGGATTAGACACCAGTAATATTATTTTGTGTTTGGTGGAATTAGAATGATCCTTTTTAAGCTTTTTAGATATAAAGTTCTAGTATTTTGCATCACCTCCATCTCACTGAGAGATCATCATAAATGACCCAAATGCATGTGCTAGATCTCACTGCTTGCAAACTCTTTTGGTAGATTATACATTTCTTAGAAGTTCTTCTCAAGATCTAGAGGAATACCTGGGGTCTGCATTTTTAAAACGCAGTTTCCCAAGGCAAATGAATCACTTGATTAATTCTGGTAAGAAAATAAGATTACGTGAAACATTTTCACTGTTATATGCAGCACAAGCTAGTTCCCTAGAATTTCTTTCACCACAATTTCCAAGCAAAATTCATCTGAAAATCGTGTAGCAGAGACATTGTCTGTGCAACTGGTCGGGTTTGTTCCCCAAATCTGCCATTAATCAATATTTCTGTTACTCCTCACCCACCCACCCCCACCCCCCCCAAAAAAATAATTAAAAAGTAAATGAATTCTGGTCAAAGCAGCTGACTCAAATCTGTCTCTTCTTTCATCTAAAAATCTTCTTTGGTGCAATGCAATTGCTTTAATTTATATTGTTCTGATTTGCCAATACAGCTATTTCAAGACAAATCGGCTATTTGCACAATTTACACCTGCCTAGCTCTGTCCTTCTGTCATCTTTTTTGTTTCTGGAAAGACTGAGGAAAATAATGCAGAACTCCTCAATTATTCATATCAATATTTTAGTGGTAATCTGTCTTCTTAGTAAAAAAAAATTCTTAATAATCCCAAGAGAAGGATCCCTACTGTTACTTGCTTTAAAAAATCTGCATCTACAGTCTAGCAGATATGACAGCTGCAAAGAGCTGATTTCCACTTGCAAACAGATGTTTTTGCTAAATATGATTCTTTTGGAATCATAAAATGATGGCAAACTCCTTTAGGGACTCTTGCAAATGTACGCAGCAGAGGTGGGTGTAAAAATTAGAAACCAGGACTAGAAAGTTGACAGGACTATAAAACAGTATAACAAAGATAAAGAACCTTGCAATTTACAATCATCATAGTGACTGACTGGGAAATTTGCCACTGACATTTCTCCTAAAAAAAAAAAAAAAAATCCTATGTTTGAGCACTGAACACCAGCACAGAGAAAGATGAATAATAACCAAAGTGATAGTAAATTTTGGGCAGAAGGGTCTGAAGATCTCCTCCTATCGTACACCAGTGCTGTAAACTGTGTCCACAGCTGAAAAGTGCCAGCGTGGCAGGGATGCCGGAGAATTTGTTGTATAGTCTCACAGAATAGCCTGGCAAGTGGCAGGCACTCTCATTTTGTTCTAATATCGCTGCACCATCAGTGATTTGCCAACCTGTTGCTTTCCATAACATTTTGTTAGGAGTATAAAAACTGTGGCAGACTCTCTAATCCGTGGTACTACACTGAGGAAGAGAGGACAGCTTAAAATAACTTAAATCTAATAGAGCGTGTCTTCAGTCTCCATGATTTCATTAAAGAAAGGATAGGAGACCACTTGGAACAGACATTTGATGACGACTTCGCTTTCAGAATTAATTTTCCATGCCAGCTGTCTTGCCCCTTCTAAATCCATTTTGCGGGCACTCCAGTTTCAGTTCTTCTCCTTATTTGAAGAATAAGTATGCTATCTTGCCCATACACTGTACTGAAATCTAAGTTATGTTGACACTATTGCATTCACCAACTATATTTGTACCCTCAAAAAAAAAAACGTATCAGATTTGACAGGATCTGGATGCTATGAATTCATGCTGATTGACATTAATTATGTTTCCTGCCTTTAGTTACTTATTAATCACATAAGCTTCTTACTTGGTTTTCTCCTTCTAAGGGGTTGTGTAGGACTTCAGGTCTGATGGGAAAAAAACTCAGAATAAGGCAATGCGAGATGATGTGATTCCAACTTAGTCAATAGGCAGAAATACCAAGTTCCTGGAGCTAAAAAAGTAATCTTGCCAAATAGCCAGTGAAATTCCTCTGTTCCCATCCCTCATAGTAAATATACCAAACAGTCAAAATTCATCTTCAGCTCTTCGTTGACACTACATGGAGCGCGTAAATGTATGTCAGGGTGAAGGTTGGCTTTAAGCTTTCAAATAGATTCCAGCTGTAGCGCAGCCAGCTTGCCCACTAGAAAAAATGGTGTGGACCAAGTCCTGTTGCACGTTATACTCTGCTTAAACCATGGGAATTCAAACCCTTTACTGGAGAAGTGAAACGTGAGACCCGTTTTGGTACTGGTGCTGAAGACCATGTGCTGCTTCAGCCTCGTTAAACACGATGCGAGGTGACTGCATTGTCACAAGTGAGCCCTGCATGTGACAGTGGCAAATGTAAATCGCTTCCTTCATCTTTAGCACTCAAAAAAGTCAGGAGGTGGCTTTTGTATTTTAACTGGCTGTGGCTGTAAATGCAGCCATCTGTGCTGCTTGCTTTGCTATCTGCCATTAAAAGAGGATGATAGATGAACCCTGACCATATGATATTTATGCTGCATTAACTTCCTGATAGATTCCACATGTTTCAGGCCAGCAGGGTGAAAACTGTGAATCGTTGCCCTCTCTTACCCTCCCAAAACAGTGTGGAAACATCTTCTCTTGGACTGTGGACTTGAGGCCTGTGTAGTGCTGGAGCCAAGCAGCACCATCCCACTGAGAGCTGACTCCCCTCCATGGGACGGCAGGTTTTCAGGCAGAGGGACCTCTCCATAATGCTCCTGCTGCGTGATGGAGTGGTCTCAGGGCTCTCTCCCGCTTCAAATGCTTCAGGAAGGAATTTCACCCTCCCTGACTTTGCAGAAGTATCTTGTGAGGAACTGGTGCTTTATGAAATTTTTTATAAAAGTGCCAGGAGAAGAACATTTACAAAGGTAGAAATGAAACTGCTGGAAAGGAAGAGGAAGCTTAAAGTCATCAACCTTCTATGAGCTGAGGGGGGGAGTGTTTCTGGCATGGTTAAGCTTACTCTGTCAAATGGTCACCTTGTAGTAAACAGTTTCTTTGGCAAATTACCGTAACAATTAAAGGAAAATCTTTCAATTCCCACATGAAGCTAAGAAGCACTCTACCAGATCTGATTTATTTTAACATAATTTGTGTTGGCTTCATTGTGTGTACAGTTTGCATCATATTAAGATAGCTGAAGCACTGAAGGAAATGTTAGAGTATAATTTATTCTGTCTCACTCTAGATCAGATTAAGTACAAGGATCAATTCCTTGTTTTTGGGACACACTCCAGCAGCTTCTGACACTGTGGAAAGAATGCTGTGGGCTTTGATATGTCTACAGACCCAGCTCAGTCCCTGAAAGAAATACAGTGAGAGAGAACAATTCTTATAACTAGATAATAATGAATGCAAAACCCATTTTTAGACATTTCCATGATCATAGTTACATGATAACTGCAAACCTAATTTGTACAGTTTATAAGGAAAAAACATTTTTATTTTCATTTTACAAACTCAGCCTGGGATTAGAGACCCAGGTGGATTTTTTCCAGCTCATGCATCAGCTGGGAAAAAAAATTATGAACATACAGCAGCTACAGCTTGGCTAACAAGTCTGTAAGTGATGCGTAAGGCAGAATTTGAACCCAACTCTCATTCTCAAAAGTTTAATTGGATCCCTGGGGCAAACTGTCAAGAAAGGAAACAGATATAACTCTAGATTTGAGGTGGCCTAAAAGCAGTTTCAGATCACAGGAAATGTAACCCTTGGCTCTCTGAGTTGCTTTATTTGTGCATCTTGAGAGCAGGTTTTTACACAATTTGTGAGTGCACAACAAATATTTATTGTTTAACAGACATAGTAAATTGCTGGGACTAACATGCTAGTAGGTCAAACATTCACAGGGCTACCCCCACCTCATCACTACAGGCACTACAGACAAGTCTTAGATGGACAGGTAAACTTCAAGGAGACATCGGAGGAGAACTTTGTGGCTTGGAACAGGCTGATGTTTATTTTTGCCAAGCTGCTATTTTCACTCGGCTTTTTTTTGCTTTCTTTTCTCCTCGTGTTCTTATATCTTTTCATGTCAGCATTCATCTCTCAAGACTTTGAGTTACTGACTACTCCCAGATCTGCCCTCTGATTATAGGTTTTTTAATCTTAGGGGGTCTTGCTTTACAGGCTCTTTCATTTGCAGACTGACAATGTCTTTGACAGTAAAACTGAGCCAATGTCGTGTAACTGAACATCATGAAACTGGATCTTTGCTCACAAAGGCACAGATTTTCAAGGAGAGGCTACAGAACTTTAGACACCTCAGTTAGTCCCCGTTTCCTCTGTCCCTGTGCCATCATCTTCTATAGGGTTGCTGGAGTGCCACAGTTACGTTAGTTATGAAGACCAGGATATATGGAAGGAAGGTAACAGTGGTTAAAGGTCGAAAGTTATCCCAGGAAATCTGTGAGGATCTATGTACTTTCACAAGTGGTGCTGTCTGATAAAGCAGATCTTTAGAAAGAAATAGTTGCTGTCAGGGACCAGATGTCCACATCTGTATGCATTTGAGGGGTTTACTTCAAGCTAATCCTGTTCCACACCAGTAACCCAAACTCAAGCCAATGGCTGAGATGTACTACATGGGCAGCTGGAGCACATCCTCTGAGTTGTTTCGTTCAGAAGGAGCGCTGCTCGCCTGCTCCAAGACCATGCACAGTAAGTGAAGTGAGCAAGTGACTCACTTCAAACAACCACTGCTGATCCAAATGTTCATGCCTACATAGACGTGCAGAGTACTCAAAACTAAAAACAAACCAAGAAGAAGGTTATTCTCATTGATCTCTCTGCATAGAAGAAAATCATGGCCACCTTTAAAATATGGGATTGGAAGGCATGCTTTTCGTGTGTAGCATTCCCCCACCCAAACACATCCAGTCCAAATCTGTGACCCAACAGAAGTCCAAACCTATCCAACTGGATGTCATTGTAAAGTCTGCAGTGTAAAATGTCGCTGTAGGTTTTGTGTTCCACAGTGCCAACAACAGATGTGGAATGCTCCAGTTCCCTGCCTTTGTCCTCCAGCACCCTGAATCTTCGCGACACGTCTCTTCTTTCTGTTACAAGATTCAGCTTACAAAATGAATCATTCTCTTGACCCTTACAATCCTGCCAACTATAAGTAACAATACACTGCAGCTACATAATTGTCCTATTATGTTTACTCCACTAGTGAATTACTGAAAACTGAAAATGTACGGGATTTTGGTTTTTTGCCAAGGGCTGGTTCAGTGACTAGGACAAAAAAAGAATTTAGACTTAATGCATCATTGTAAGGACAGTACAGAAAGCACCCAGGTGTTTAAACTTCTCACCGTCTTAAAGCAAATGCTTACGAGCCCTGGTTCTCAGTGAGATCCCACTGTGGTAGGCATCATGGCATTGTCAGTTGATTTTTCTCACTGCTTTTAAAATTGCATTGTTTCCTTCATATTTGTTTTTGTCAGTCATTTGGCATCATACAGCTGATTAAATTCATCTGGATTTACTGTGTTGCCTAAACCTCCTTTCATTAAAGGAAATGGTTAATCTTTGGCAACAAAGAGGAAGGTGGCTATGTGCTCATTAAAACACTAAGATTTATTAAAACAACTTCCTTTGACACCTAGCTGAGTGTCAAATTGTGGCTACACCTCCTGAGCATTTGGAGCAGTCTAATCTGCCAAGACATGAGCTAGGCAAAGCCAGCTCTGCGCAGCGCAGCACATTGCGCTCTGGTATAAAGTGGAGCTGCTAACTCTAGCACATACACTGGCTCTTTCACCTGAACTTCAGCCTCAGACTTCATTAATACTAATACTGGTAATAATAATAGTAATAACAGAAACATGAAAGGGGAAGGAGAACTAAAGACAGAAGGATTTAAATTCTTCATGTGAAACATCTGTCTAGAGCCAGAAAGATGTGTAAGCTTCCCTTGCAGGAGCAGGGATGCATACCGCGTCAGTGAGTACTGCCCGAAAAATAACAACAGACACATTCAGACACAACCAAGGAAAATGAATGCTGGTACTGTGGTTCAAGGTATTGTCTCTAGCAGGTGGATTCAAAGAGCCTTGACAACTCTTACTGATGCTGTGACAACAAATTGTGTTTTGTGAGTGAATTGTTTCTTTGTGCTTCCACAGGGGAAAATTTGGCCTTTTGCTCCAGTTCAGGAAAATGATTTTTCAGAAAATATGAAATAGTTGGGGAGTGAACACAGTCTGATTCTTCTCTTCAACTTTTTGATTTTTATTCTGAGATGGGAGGAGGGAGGAACACTGTAGTCTAAAGGCAATTGAGATTAGCAGGGGCTAGGGTAGGATTCACTGCTGAGAAAAGGTTGCTGAATCTGCTCTTTTGTTCTTATCCTTATCTTCCAGCTTCTGTTTCCATTAAAAAAATATTCAATACACAGAGATAGGCATGATGTCATGAGTACAGTTTCAGTTCAGGACACTGGATTTATGGGGAAGCTGGGGAGGACTTTATTCAATTGTTTTCCACAATGAGGCTAAATTTTTTCTGAAAGTGGAAATCGGTTTCATTATGCCTGGCTGAGACAGGATGCCAAACTGTCATTGAAATTGAGATGACTGATGACCCAGGAGCTGATGCAGAAGGATAATGCTGTGTTTTAATCGGAGGAGCCAAATGAAAGCTTACTGCCCTCATGAGCACAGTGCTGCCACAGGGCAGGCTGGCTGTCACCAGCTTCCCCTGCCAGCCAAGGGCTGGCTTGCAGTCCTGCCCGTGCTTTGTTCCCTTCCCTGATGGATGGCAGACTGCAGGCTCTATACGAGTTGGAGTGGAAGCCTACTTCTGCTTGGCAGTTCTGCCCGGAGCCAACTGGCATTACAAAAGAGCCGAATATCAATGGTTTGTTACAGTTGAATGATCCTTTTCAGGACCAGGTACCAAATGTTTGTGGCTTTCCAAACACAGACACTCTCCCTAGTCTTTTTTGCTAGCTGGCATCTGTGTTAGTGCCCAGAAGCTTTCCAGCTTTTCTGGCTGGCTGGAGTTAAGATGCTGTTTCTTGGGTTGCTGATCTCCTCAGCCAGTCCTCATGGCGAACAACTTGTCTGTGTGCTGCTTTAGCTGGTATTTGTGGAGATTTGTGGTGGTCTGACCCTGGCTGGATGCCAGGTGCCCACCAAAGCTGCTCTATCACTCCCTCCCCAGCTGGACAGGGGAAAGTATAATGAAAGGCTGGTGGGTCAAGATAAGGACAATGAGATCACTCACCAATTACCATCATGGGCAAAACAGACTCCAATTGGGGAAAAAATAGTTTAATTTATTATCAATCAAATTAGAGTACGATAATAAGAAATAAAATGAAATCCTAAAACCACCTTGCCCCCACCCTTCCCTTCTTCCCAGGCTTAACTTCACTCCTGATTTTCTCTACCTCCTCCCTGCCAGCAGCTCAGGGGGTTGGGGTCAGTTCACCACACATTGTCTGGGCTGCTCCTTCCTCCTCAGGGGGAGAGTTTCTCACGTCCCCTGCCCCAGCATGGTGTCCCTCCCATGGGAGACAGTCTTCCATGAACTTCTCCAGCATGAATCCTTCTCATAGGCTGCAGTCTGGGTCCCTCCCATGGGGTGCAGTCCTTCAGGAACAGACTGCTCCAGCCTGGGTCCCCCGTGGGGTCACAAGCCCCACCAGCAAACCTGCTCCAGCCTGGGCTTCTCTCCCCATGGGTCCACAGGTCCTGCCAGGAGCCTGCTCCAGCGTGGGCTTCCAATGGGCTCACAGCCTCCTTCAGGCATCCACCTGCTCCAGTGTAGGGTCCTCCACAGGCTGCAGGTGGATATCTGCTCCACCATTAACCTCCAAGGCTGCAGGGGGACAACCTTAAGATCAGACTTGTACTCCCCTTTGTGATGTAAATGTTACGATGCTTCCAACTGTCCCTATGTTCCCATCAGTCAGATAAGAAGAATGGTACCACACTCCCATGTTTGAGAAGAGTAATAATATGTCTTGCAGTGGCTGAGATGTGTTACATTCTTAGTCTGCGTTAGAAAAATGCAATAACAATAATTTGCCCAATTCTGAATAATAATTGGTAGGATCATGAATAGGGTAGATAACCAAAATATGAAATTTTCAATTTGGACTGACTCTGATCACACCAGGTTTGCATTTGCATTATTCCTTTCTTCAGGACAGAGGGTTATGAGTAAGTATGGATGCATACCTCTGAGAGACCTAGGAGATCTTTTCTGAATGGAGTCCCCACTGACTTCAACAGGTTAATGCATCTCTGGAAGCTTACTTCATGACTGCTGAAATTAGTAGTGATTTGGCATAATACCTCTTATGATGTGCTTCTCATGCTTACTCATGATTCTCCTGTTATAACCTCATAAACCCTCCAAAGCTACAGTACAAAATCAAATTCTCTGCTTGCTACAATTTAGACTTAAAGTCAGTTACCCCTGTTCCCATCTTGTCCTGAAAGTATAGTCCTACATGGACAATAAAACAAGAAAAAGTATGGTAATTACAAGCCCAGAGTGCAGTATTTATTGCAGATGATACAGTCAGTGGCTTAAAAGTTAGCCTGATTTTTGTTTAAGTGGTTGATGACATCAGAAACACAGTAGGCTACATTTTCTGCCAGGGTAATGGGGTGAAACTGCACCCATTTATAGCAGCAAAGAATTTTGCCCAGAATTTTTAAAGCTCCAGCAGCAGCATATAATTTATGGGTTTTTTCTGTAACAATGTTCACTGTTACACAGTATGTCTGAAATCAAACAAACCTTTGTGAGACAGATGGTTCTTATTATTGGAATCAAAACGATTTCCTAAAAAAACCCACATCCATTATTTTCCCAGAAAGGGTCAGTGGTGTTGTTTTGGGGTTTTTTGGCTAAGGAAGAAAAACTGGGCACATGAAGAATGAGGGAATTTTAGGCCAAGTTCTCAAGTTATTCTCTCCAATAACTGGGACATGTATAAAATCTGTCCTCATGTAACCTAATTATTGGCCTATATAAAGGTCAGGCTTAGAGGTTCAAATTCTTTAAAAAGTCATATGTTCTTTTAACTGCTTCTTCCTTGCCTTGCTATGAAGAAAGTAGGTACCGATCAACATCCTACAGAGCATAGGAAACTGTGAGTTGACTGTGTGCGCCTCAGGGTTTGCTGTTTTTCATGTCTGTCTTCCAAACTACTAATGTATTGAGACATTTCAAGGCTTGTTTCCTTTGCTGCTAGCACCTCATGATAGTACAGCTAACCTCAAAACGAATCCGTCTCTAGAAGACAGGAAAAAATCCCAGAAGAGCAACTAAAGCAATTTTAAATTAAAAAAACAAACAAAAAAATCCAAACAAAACTAAAACAAAAAACAAAAACCCCAAACAAACAACACAAAAAACCCCACACACATTTAATTTCCAGCATCATGTTCTTGAAAATGACAGATATCACTAAGTAATATAGGACATTAGCAAAATCCCTTTTTCAACAGGAAAAGCATTCTGGTGCCCTGAGGCCATCCCTCTGAGGCACACAGTGGTACAGATGGGAGGAGGAGGAGTAGATATTTCCATGTATCAGCTGCTGCCCATGGTATTGTCATAGCAAGTGAAAACTCAAGGTTTGCATTCTTTGGAGAAGTAGTGGACGAGATGCCATGTCTAGCTTGTTTGTTTTTAGGGGAGTGCCCTATGCTTTGGAGCTGCCCACCTTTACTATAGGCAGAGCCTGGCTGATTAATTCCAGCTTTCAGAATAACCTTGTTAACCCTGTGAAGGGAACATGTTTCCTATCGCGTGGCATCGCAGCAGCCTGACTCCCCAAAGGTAAGCATGATTTACCCTCTCGTGCCTAGTTCATTTCAAACTATGGGTTCCACAGAAACAGAAGGAGCTGAAGAAATATCAAGAGAGCTAAAGACCTTTTGACAGTTAGTTTCTTAAAAAGAGTAGGAAAGGGACTTTACTCCAGGATATGCAGCTTGTAGGTGATGAGTCAAAGTGGAAGGTGTACTTTTCCTTCCAATCAGTTGAGTGATAGACCGGCCATTTCTTCCGTACTCTGTGGTCTCCATCTGAGAACTAGAGTTGTGACAGGATCACATAACAAGACGAGTTCATGCAGTTGGCTGAGGTCTTGGGACTTGGTGGTGGGTGACCTATGAGGATACCAGTGTCTAATTCCATATTGGTCACAAAAAACACAAAAATTTGGAGTCATAAACTAGTTGATGGAAAAGCCACCAGCCACCTATGTGGATTTGGGATAATACTGTACCTGTGCTGTTTGGTTAGCAGATTTTCATAAACGCAGATCTATTTAAATCAATTCTTGCTTCCCACTCTCACAAAGAAAGAGAATTCATTTCAGGATGGCTTGTGGAATAGGGTTTTTTTCTTATGCACATGTTGTATTTTTATCTGTTCTTCCTTTGCTGGGTGTTAGTGAAAGTAATTTATCACTGGCAGAGAAATAAAGTCTTGTCATGTATGGCAAACCAGCACAAGTTAGAAAGTAGACTTTTATTCACTTCTAGATTAATTATTTTATTATTTTTGCATATAAAATTGTCTCCTTTGCTTCTAGTATCTCATAATGGTACAGCTAGCCTCAAAATAAAAAAGCAGTCTCTATCCAGAGGCCACAGTGCATATACTTAGGCAAGCCTGGGAGAAGCATAGGTAATACAGGTCTCTTTGCAAAAGATTGCTTTAGGCAAATTTACAACTTTCAGTGCCTCATAGCTCTGTGCTCAGGAAGAGCTCTGTGACAGAAATACTACCTTTAGAAATTGTTGGTCACCTGCATTACCGTTCATTTGAAAGACAACATAGTTGCTGTTTCTGGACTGTTTGTTCCCATACAGAAAATTAAGTTCACTCGAAAACATGTATAATAAAGACCAATATATCGCAAAAGGCAGGCTTCTCTATTGCAAACATAATTTCTGCATTCAAAGTTATCTGAGCATTTAGCAAACAAAAGTCAACTAGGACAGCAAGCCAAATGCACTGTTAATCATCTGATTGTACATGCAAATCAGGCAGGTAGGCACATGATGATTCAGATTGGCACCTTGAGAACTCAGATGTTGTTGGTACAAACCGTAGCTGGAAGAAAGTGAGCTAGTGTATCAAACTTATGAAAATGTACTAGTTAATAATTTATTGTCCATAAATAGACCTTCTCCATGAGCAAAATTATCTGTACTCTGAGATATAAGAATCCATTTTTAAATGCTATTCTTTTATAGGATTTTGCAGTCAGGGCAATAACAAAAGCTCAGTTGCAACTAGGCAACTGGGCGTGGATCTTTTTCTCTGAACACCTCTGTAGAATGATGATAGACAATAGCTGCAGGCCACACTTTCTGTGTCTCCAGAGAGGCACAGCCTTTCTGTGTCTGAAAGGGCTCAGCTAAAGCCGCCCAGTCAAGTTTTGGGTCACCATTGTACTTGATACATACATAAAGATGATGAGCCTTGTCTTAGAGAGATGTCAGTTTAAAATAAGGGGGAAAAGTGGAAATTAAAATTTTAATATATTATTTCTCTAGGACAGCTCACCCAACAGAAATCAAGCCTTTTTTTTTCTTTTTTTGTTACTGTAACACATACACTTTTCCAGTACCTTTTAAGCCATTCAAATTATCCTTTGAAACTGGATAAAAAGTAGCTTTTCTGATGTCTAAGTGTTTGTCTGGTTTAGCCTGTCATGGTTTAACCCCAGCTGGCAATCAAGCACCACGCAGCCGCTTGCTCGCTCCCCCCAACCCAGAGGGTTGGGGAGGAGAATCAGAAAGGAATATAAAACTGGAGGATTGAGATAAGAACAATTTAATAATTTAAACAGAATAAAAAGGAAAAAACAAGAACAATAATAATAGTAACTGTTATAATGGAAAGGTGGGGGAAAGGATAAAATCCAAAGGAAAAGGAAGAAAGGAAACCAAGTGATGCACAGTACAACTGCTCACCACCAGCGAGTCCCCGAGCAACAATCCGCAGGCCCCAACTAACCCCCCAAGTTTATATACCAAGCATGATGATGCCCCATGGTATGGAATATCCCTTTGGCTGGTTCAGGTCAGCTGTCCTGGCTGTGTCCCCTCCCAATTTCTTGTGCCCCTCCAGCCCTCTCTCTGGCAAGGCCTGAGCAATTGGAAAGTCCTTGACTCAGTATAAACATCACCCAGCAACAACCAAAACCATCAGTGTGCTATCAGCATTGTTCTCACATCAGAGCCAAAACACAGCACTGTACGAGCTACCAAGAAGAACACCAACTCCATCCCAGCCAAAACCAGGACAGTATCCACCCCTTATTGCATACCATTTACATCACGCTACATTTTCCAGTACATCGTCACTTCTCCTGTCCTTTATATAAATACACAGATACCATTCCTTTAGTCTATGGACCATCCCTCTAAAGTCCATTGAGTTCATTTAGTCCATGACGCTGGGCTCCATCTGTTATAACAGTCTTTCTGGGCAGGGAAGGTGGTACAAGGTGTTGGACTGCTGCATGTTGAAGCCAGTTCTGATTCTATTATACCTGTGCTGACCTGGTTTCACCAAAGTCATTCTTCGTTGGTGTGGCAGTTGAAGAGGAATAAGGTTCAAATCTTCAAATCTAAAATAGTAGAG
>JAVJGI010000063.1:37551353-37569759 GCA_035590275.1 Ibycter americanus | reverse complement strand
TTCACCAAAGTCATTCTTCGTTGGTGTGGCAGTTGAAGAGGAATAAGGTTCAAATCTTCAAATCTAAAATAGTAGAGGTGGTACCACAAGATATCCAGTCTCTCCAGGGGCGTGGGTTCAAATTCTACCACTGCCACCAATAACAGTATACAATATTATGTAACAATTAACATCACTCGGTTTATTGGCTGTTTTCACCCAAAACCAAATCCCCTTGAGGCATACATCAAACTTCCCCATCTTCCCGCATTACCCACCAAGTGCTCCCAGGCCCTCTAGCCAAGATGTGATAAAGAACAGGCTAAACTCTCCTCCTGGACAGCTAAGCAGTAAGACAGCTTTAAAAGACAACCTTTTACAGATAAAAGGAATTGGAAATTTTTTTGAGATGACAGGACAGTAGCCCTAGGGTTAGAAAGGACACAGCCACTGATAGTCTAAGGATGAAGATGTAATTAGGTTATACTTCTGAGTATGATTGATGTGATTACAATACATGTAATCTTAACATGTACTTGACTGGAAGACTGAAATACATTTGTTGCATGTCAGGTTCCTTTCTGTAATGCTTAGCTTCTATTTCTGATGCTTAAACAAAAGAATAGAATTTTCTCCAAATTTTAATGTTAAGGATTGTTACATTTCACTTGAAATAAATTATCATTCAATCCATCTCTAGAATCCACACACATTTAAAACATCTGGAAATCTTAAGCTGATGTTGAAAAAATTCTATCAATCTCCAAATATTTTTTTAAACTCCAGGTTCCTAACAATTTTAACTTGGTCACTAACTTTATGTGATGAATTTACACTCCAGCCTCAGCTCCAGACACACACTGATAAACAGTCCCTTGACTTTAATAAGTTTTGGGCAAAACACTCGACGGCCTCTTATGTTTTTCTTAATATGAGTAATAAGTGATGCATGTTATTTGTTCAGCAGTATTAAAATGGATGATTCAGTGAAACATGAACAATTCCTACTTATGATTTAATGGTCATGTTTTTGCTATAATCTGTCAGTTTTAATGTTATTCATTGCATACCTTACTCTTTAATCATGTTTGCTCAATGTGGTGCCCTGTTTTCACAATAGGGACAATAGTTTGCTTTTTGGATGTGCTTATAAATCCCTATGAACATTGTTAAAATTAATCTTAGTCTAAGTGACTGGTTTTGAAAATGGCTTGACCATGTGGCTGCTGTGTTTACACGTGTACTTTCTGTTTACGGTTTAATTGCAAGTGTGTAACTAGTGGGTGTAACAAACCAAGTTTTTTCCATACAACCAGCATTCCCAACGCTTTTTGTGCTCTCCTAGGGACAGCAGCCCAGGTTTGAGGAAGGACTCATTGGGGTAGTCTGTGAATAAACAGAGAACACAAAACAGCTCCTCTTTCAAAGACAACGTGCTCATCGATATATCTCAGCACACCAACAGTCTAACCTTTTCATCTTTGTAATTCTTGTGGGTGTTACAGAGCAGAATTGCTTCCTTAATGAACCCTCCCTTATTGATAAATGTGCCTGTCTCATGCTTCTTGTGTTTGACTCTGCCTTTTCTGCTGTATATAGAGCAGTCCCATGCTCCCACTGTTTTGTGTGAAAACTCATGTATTCTCTCCAGAGAAGGCTCAAGCATCAGCTAAACCTTTACTAAACCATATACAAGATTTTAACCTGGACTGGTAGCCATTTAGCATTTTTCTAGGACTCCTGCTAGCCTGCTGATGTACACAGCCTGTTGCGGTATGACTCAGTTGCAAAGTGCAGCCACAAGGCTATAACACAAGGTTTGGGCACATTTTAACCCAGGTCTGATCATCCACACTACATTATCACATTTTTTGCTCTCAGTGCATCTCTAGTTGGATGTGTCACTGGAATGCTTTTGGTTATGTTTTGCAGCTCTTTTACCTGCAGTAAATGCTGTAACGTTCTGTAGCATTACTTGCTGGCAAATTGCAAGAAAAAAATGTGTCTTTCCTGAGCACTGTGGGAAACTGAGATCAATCTTTTTCGGGTGATTAAATTTTCCTTCTCATCGTAGTGTGAATGAAATACAAGAGTGACAGCAGTACCCATCTTTCATATTTAAGACAGGTGGAAAATATCACTGTATTTGTGCCAGAAGGTTTTGTGATTGACTGGGAAGGTTTTACTGGGATGGCAGTGCCTTCGTACTCAGGCACTGGTCCTTTTGTCAGCTTTCACTACCAGGTAATCCTATAAGCAGCACTATTTAGGAGTCGTCATCTTCTACGTACGTCATCACTTCACGCTGTGGTCTGAACCTGTCTCCAGCAGGTCCCTTCCTTGCCATGAAAATAATCCACTATATTTCTTTTGCTGATGTCTGACAGAAGAGAATCTTGCTCCACTGCAGCTTGGCAAGCCTACAGGTTACCGGTTTTATCTAGCAGGGAATGGGAGAAGGGTGGGTGAAGGTGGGCAGTGGCAAGCAGCCACCATCAGCAGGGCAGCAGGCTGTTTGGTTGCTTGAACCTGGGTTCCTGCTAAAGGGTGAAACCTGCAGCTAAACCCACTCCCTGCCTCCTGCTGCTCCTTTCTTGGCCAGAGGGCTCAGTGTTCCCTTGTGAACCACTTTCAGCCACACCCAAGTACTAATTGTTCAGTAAATTGTTTTAGTAAAGCTTTGATTATCAAGTTGTTATGATTCAATTACTAGGAGACTGGCAGAGACTGAGGTGAGACTACCAAAGATGTACTATTTTTTATAATCATGGAATCTGATTTCTGTTCATCCAGGAAGAAGCATGTTTACAAGCATGATATTTATAAGGTTTTATTCCTGTTCTAGGCAAGATTTATGTGAAGAATCACGAGGCGCTTCTAACATTTACTGTGCAGCCAACTTGGATTAAACCTTGCACGAAAGATTTTATCTCTTAGTTTCCAAATTTGCAGAAGGTCTTATCCAAACCTGTTTTAAGTGTGTAAATGCTCAGGCAAATCATTGCCTGAAACCAAAAGATAGAGAGGCTTAGAAAATATGACCTTACAATGGAAGAATTTATACATGGAATAGATTGCTGCAAACAGAAAGGGAATTATCTGTTCCTTGTATCTACAGTGAACAGGACGAGAAGTAATGAGGCTAAATTAGATCAAAGGAGATTTAGGATAGACATTAGGGAAAACTCTCTAATGGTGGTGATAATTAACCACTGCAATAGCTTACCTTGAGAGAACATGGGCTCCCCATGGTTACAGCTTTTTAAGGACAGATTGAAAAAACCTCTATGAGGAGTGGATTAGGTTTCACTGCTTCTAGCTTGCTGTGAGGTAATGGACTAGATGCCTTTCTGTGATCCTGCCTTTATCTTTATCAGCCATTAGTCTGTGAAGTCAGAATAAGACTATGGATTTAATTGATCATTGAGGTTTTATAATTAATTAGATGCAGGATTGGTGATTTAGATGCAGTGAGAAACGTGTTCTGCTTAGGGCAAACTGTTAGGAAAACAAATGTGCATACTGTTCTTTTATGAAGAGGGTACTTCTATCCTCTAGGGGCACTGCACTAATAATCTAAAATAAAGGTAGCATATATCTGGTCACTGATGATGAAAGAATATATAGTCTCTTTTACAGAGGTGTATCCAAGTGTTTGGACAGAAGTTTTAAGTGTGGTCTAATCAGTTATATTAAGGAATATTCAAAATGCGTAGTAGATTATAGCTAAAGCAGATTGGCTCTTGAATAGATATTAAGGCAATTTTTCTGGTTTATATTTATAGCTCTGTGGGGATCTGTTGTACTGGCTTTGACTCACAAATAATGCTTTTCACATTTCACAGGAAATTTGATTGGTTGCATTGAAAAAAATAATTGTTACACAAAAATATTACCTTCTTCAGAGGACAATGGATTTTTCTCTTAGTAGGGCCTTATGGTTTTGCAAAAGCAAATTCAAAAGCAAATTAAGTCAGAAACAGAATCAGCAGTTATTTTACAAGGTGTGCTCACGTGTGTGTGACTAAATAACTTGTTTTCAGGAATATTGTTTAAAGGACAATGTGGAGCTTTGTTTCAGGAAGAGAAAAAAACCCAGCTGGAACAGGAGAGAATCCTCATGAGTAAGTAAAACATCAAAGTAAAAGCAAAGGCAAGTGGCCAGGAAGAGAAGGAGGGAATGGTTGGCAGAAGGAAAAAGAAGGAAGAGGAGTAGATGGACATGGAAGTAGAAATATAAGTGAAATGCAGCTTCAAAGAACTTCTCAAAAGAAGATCAGATGCCCAAATTTGGTGCCAAGTGTCAGAAAAAAATAATCAAGTAAGAGTCATGTGATTCAAAGTGACAAAAATACAAAGCTAAATAGCTTCAAGAGCCAAGGCTGGAGAATGCATTTCCTTCTGGATATTTTAGAGTACTTTTAGAAACCCTCCCCAACCAATGAACGTGAGGAACTCAGAGGAATAGTGAACCAGTTGCAGAGAAGCAAGCTAGGAGCTGGCACAGCAGCATGAAAGAAAGGTTGTAGTAATCAGGAGCGGTTGCAACATTGTCCATTCATGGGCTCCCACTCTTCTTCATAGGACAATAATAAGAAAATCACAACTCCGGGAAACTGCTGAGGACCTAATCAGGCCTGGAGCAGGAAATGCTAATATTAAACAGAATAATATTTAAAACCATGAGTTTTACAAAAAAACTCAAACAAACAAACAAACAAAACAAAACCAAAACCAAAACAACCACATCAGGAGAAAAAGCCTAAATAGCTGCTCCAGGATTTGTCTCCAGCCAGGCTGTAGACTCTTGAACTGTAAGCACGTAGCAGCCACATTTAAATCTGTCACGGCCATTTGCAAGCACATAAAGATAATCACAGCCATGAGAATAGCTCTATTATGGTCATCTGAAGTCAAGGGAATCCCTGGCCATAGCACAGATATGTTTTCTAGCAAGCCTTAAGGAACCTAGTTTACTTTTAAGCAGCGCTAAAGAGTTCAATATTGAAGTCTTAAGAGCTGTTTGTTGACTCTGGATATATTGTTTCTATCCAGAGGCTGCATGAAATGTTAATGAGCATCTCTCTTATTTTCTCAGTAGACTAGGAAGCAGGGATTTAGGCAGTTAATTTATTACCACTTACACCAGCATGCAAATGAATCTGTCATTCTCTAAGCCTAAAGTAAGAAATATCCTTAGAAGAAAAAGGTGAATCGGAAAGAGAAGTGAAATTAACCACTCTTATTACCTCTGTGATTCCCCTCCAGCAAGCTTTTTATTTTAAAAGGAATATACGTTTCCCGCACATAGTTCCAGGTACATTGATGTATTTCTTTCTGTTCCTCTGGCTGGGATTAGTGTGACATGGCAGATGCAAGCATCAAGAATGGTAGCTGGTGCTAGGTCTTCCAGACTGTGGCTGTCAAGTCAAGCACCTCCACATGGTGTGCAGGACCTTCCCACTGCTTGCTTGGCAGCTACAAGCAGAGACACACCTCACTGTCAGTGGGACACTCTAGTACATAAATGCCTGAGTGGCTTGCCAGAAACTAAGTAGAAAATGAAATTTTGGTGCAGGTGATAATTGAAAAATAGAGAAACCACTGTGGGATCTGAGAAGAGATGAAGAGGTTTGGGATAAGGAGGGAATGTGAAAGCAAAGGAGATTGGTAATGGAGAAGGGGAGAAGGAAGTGGGAAAGAAGATTTAGTGCACCTAATTAGCATTCAGTCCAAAGGTATTGAAAGGGACTGATGTAAAGTGCTCACAGTAGCACAGCGTGTTGTAATAAAGTAATAGGATTTGCCAGCATGTAATATAGATGCAGTGTTAATAAAGCTGATTGTGAATTTGCTAGGAAGGAGTATCGCAGGCTGTGATATCTGCTAGAACTACAGTGTGTCTACTGAGAAATCTAACCCACGAGCTGTCTCAAAGACAGTGACTGCTGAAGATCTAAAAATTATGTCAGGACTCTGAGACCAAATAAGAGATCTGCAGTAATGTTAACATAAGGTCTCCTCTAGTTATATTACTGTTCTTTACTGCCATGGCAAACCTGCTCTTAAAAATGCAACTGAGCAAGTGAACATCAAACCCAGTAAACCCTTAGTTCTCCTTGTATTCATCTGCATTTCTTCCCACTGCTCCTTTGGCCCACTGCAGCCCAGGTTTGGGAACTCCCAAATCATACTGGACTCTCAAATCCTGTCTCCAACCCAGGCTAACAGGAGAGAGAATAGAGAAGATACTTGTAGCAGTGGATTTCTGCAGAAGCTGTAAGTAACATGGTCCTGAACTACAAATAAACATCATGTTGCCACATCTGTCTTACAGATGCCTCGTCTTTATCTATCCAGGTTGTAGGAGTTGACTCTGGGGAAGTTGTATGTGAATGTTCAAGGACGGCCAGGCCTTGTATAAACTACAGCATAGGTTTCTCTTCTCTCATAACCCAGCTGAACAATTACGGATGTTCTTTCTTCGCTTAACTGTATGTTAGGTCATAGGCTAAAGGAGGAATGAAATGTGTCCATCAGGTACTCCTATTTCCTCTCTTCCTGCCATTAGTTGTCCCCACTAGGATTCTTTTCCTCCCTTAGTCCTTGTATAGCTTAAAGTAGCTCCAGGTCATAGGACAGGGCAACAGGAAATCCTGAAATAAGTTGCATACATGCAAAATCTTATTCCTGCATTAAACACAAGACTTTATATCGAGGGATATAATAGGAAGTCTGCTAACTAACTGTGTAGACCCAATTTCAACATATTTGATTTTCTGCAAAGCAAATAAATTTTTAAGCATAGGAAGGTGATGTAATTTTGTCATCCTCAGTATTCCCCCTAAGGATGTGTGCAATTAATATTTCAGTTGTTATTTATCAAACATATTTAGAAAGTTCTCTAGTTTAGGACCATCAAAAAGATGTAGTACGGAGCTGTGTGACTTCTGTGTCCTGATGTAGTGTTAATTTCTTTTGTCTATTCAAAACTCTTCTAGAAGACACATTAATTAGTACTGAAAAAGACATTTGCTAAATTTTATAATGAAAAATACAATGAGCCTTGTTCATAATTCCTACCTTTATTCTTTTGTTGCAATTGCGTAGTTTAAAGTTAAATAACTGAGGGACATTTTTTAGAAAAAGTAATGGTGATGGAGCCAGTTGTTTCTTTGATGCCTCCCCATTACCTCTGTAAGCATGTGAAAAGTGATGCTTCTACACTCAGGAGGACCTAACAGAAATATTTGCCTTTGCTAACTTTTTGACCTCTTTCAGTCAGCACCCAGCCTGAAATGTGGCATTTTTAGTGTTCTGCTCTTGGCCAATCTCAAAGTAATGGCTTAGAATAAAACTTAGGTCTTGTAGCAGCTTTCTCTCTGGCTTGGTTGCTCAGCCCTTCTCTTGTGCTCCTGCATTGGTGTCCTCATGCCAAATGGCAGTAAAAATCCTTATGAGTCTTCATGACAAACCAACCAGCTTTGACACCAGAGTGCATTGGCAGGGAGCAACTCTTCCTGCTGTGGTAGTCAGCATGTTAAACCTGGCTCGGTGTATCTTTGCATGTTACCATGTAGTGCACTGTACACAGTAAAAGGCGTTTCATGGAGTAGGAAACCACTTTTTGTAGTGGGATCAGAACATGGTTTTGAATTTACCTTAAAGTCTTGTGGTTATACGAGTCCACCCATTTTAGAGAGATTTAATGAAACCTATAATGTTACTTTATATTGCCTTGAGGGCTTGCGGTTTTTTTACTCCACAATTCGTATAATTGTTTTAGAGAATAGGGTTAAATAAATCATAATAGGAAATGTAAATAAAGCTATTATCCCAGCAGTAGGCCAAGCACATTGCATTTTAAAACACTGGGGAATTTCACATGGAGCATGTGCGTATAGCAAGAAGGATAATAATGAACATTTATAGTAAGGGGTTATATATTTTCTTGTACTCCTCCTAGACTATTGTTTCTTGGAGATGTGAGATAATGATATCATTGTACTTGGATACCACAAATTATTTGTTGTTATACTCAACCAAAATCATTGGTTTCTATAGAATGAAATTATTTTATCACTTTATAAGAAACGTCTTTCTCAAAAGTATTGTTGAGCTAGTTAAAGACAGAAGAGTTACTGCAGACCATTTACACCTTTTGTTAAAAATAAACAAGCATGAACAAATTTCAAAAATTGGCCAGATTTTCTCTAATTTGGGGAAATTTGCAGGTTTATAATGAAGATGGAAATTTTCTGAGGGCAGACGTTACTGCTTAGTAGAAACCCATTTTTTCCACCAAAAATACATTTGAAAATTTCAGCCATCTTTAAAAGATCTGGTTTCAAAGGGTTACTTATTTGTCCCATCTACATGTACAGAAAGAAGGATATTACATTTTTGGCCATGTAGTTTTGATGTCTGCCTGGCAATGTACAGGAATTGTTAAGAACATGCTGGATTTCCTCAGGAAAGAGAGCCAATATCCTCAACAGTATTGTGTATTTATTAAAAGACGGAACAAAGAATTGAGTTTCTGCATCATCTAAGCTTTTAGTGTTGCAGGTCCCTCCTTTTCCTTTTTTTTTTTTATTTTTTCTTCCCCCCCGAGAGTAAGCCATTAGCTATTTATGTTTCTGCTCTTCTTGTCTAGAGCTGCTTTGCAGAAGACAATTCAATTTTTTACATCCCCAGTAGTGTCATTTACTTCACTGAGGATAATCTTGTTGCACTCAACTACAAGTCAGGATAGACTATAGGGATGCATACCAGATCAAGTGCCTGGGAGGAAGCTTCCAGTTGCCCTAAATCAGTCCTTTGAAATGCTCCATAGGTGCAAGAGAATCATTGGGAAGCAAAAAAAAAGACAGCACTACTCTTTGAATCTCTCCCTTCCTCCACCACCACCCTAAATGTGAGGTTTGCTGGTTGCTCCTGTTTCCAACATGGACAAATGACTGTCACCGTCATTTTGGTAAGACATCTCTCAGGCAGTCTTTAGTCACACGTGGCAATGAGAAGAACAGAGCAACTGAGGGCACTAAATGAGAAATGCATGCTAGCAGCATCAGTGTCCTCCCAGAAGCTTCTGTCTCGAGGGAAGAGCCCTCCTCCTCTTAAGAAAGCACACTGCCACATAAAGAAAATCCACCCTTACCTATCCAGCATCTTCAGGGAGGTATCCCTAAAGCAACACTGACCTTCCTTTCCTCTTTCTCCTGTCTGGCTGCATAGTCCTCACAGCAGAGGTCCAGTTGCTCTTTTGAGTCTTTGAAGATCCACCCTTGGGTGATGATGGGGGAAGGTCAGGGCTGAAAATAGGGACACTTTACAGATCCTGAGGTGATGGAAAGGTGCCTGAGTTTTGGCAGCGACAGTGCCATAGCCAAGGTGGTCCCTTGCTCTCCTCACTAGCAGGAACAGCAGACATCTGGTGTGATGTTGTCCTTTGCTTGTCTCCTGCTTCAGTGATGCTAAGGCAGAGCTTGCTACCGGCCAGAAACCAGACTGCAGAGCATTGCAATTGCAGCTTTTCCCTTTCTTTTTCTGCTTTATCTGTATGCTCACCTGTGTGTACCTCAGGAGAGCTGGCTAAAATCAAAAGTTCACTATTTCTTCCTCCAGCCACAGTGCATCAGTTACTCAAATTAAAGGACAGACCTGCTGCGAAGAAGAAAGTGTTCCCCAACTTGCAGCGATTTGTCATAAAGGTACTGTACCAATCAGTTGGATACCTGTGGCTTGCTACTAAAAGCAAATGATATTTCACAGCAGCTAACCAAGCACACAGGAATGAATAAATTAAGCAAAATGCTCTTTATTTGCCTTTTGCCTTTAAATGACCACTTTGTGTGCGTAGAAATACAAAGGGATATTTTTTTTTCTTTTTAAAGGCAACCAATGAAAATACCTAGGTTTTGGCTCCAGTACAAATTAATTCTTCCAGTAATTAAACAGGGTTAATTTTCTACTTAAAATTCAGTTTTGTATTTGAATTCAAATTTTTATTTGTAGCAGAATCTCACCTTGGCAACTTTGTGCCAAGTAACACAATAACAGAAATGTGCCCAGCACAAAATCATAAGCCCACTGATGTAACCACCAAGCTATATCCTTTAGTAAAAGTTATTTTTTGGAGTAAGAATGGATTTTGAATCATCTGTACTTCAAGAATTCTATGTGCCCCTTGAAGAATATCAGCTCAGGAATGGCTACTTTAGATGGGAATTCTTATTTCTTTCAAGGAAACCTATCCTAACAACAGGCGAAGACATGTCTTTTCCTTGGGGCAGCAACTGTATGTAGATTGGACTTATGCAGGAACTCATTTACAAAATTCACTGCCTTCCACTAAAAATCCCAGACACGTCTATACCCTTGCCTTCTCTAAAATAAAAGTATAGCTGGTAAATGACTTGAAAAACCCAGATACACATCATGAGTTGTCCTTATCATCATAGAAGGCACAAAAGAGTATTACAGACACTAGCCATGCTGCGTACTGTGCCTCTAAAAGGTACTTGGATGCTGCATTATAGAGAGAGTTGCCTCTCTGATCTTCTGGGAAAGTAAGGGCAGGAGAGTGCTTAGTGTTTCTGCAGACCTTTTATAAGATACATATGAGCCTTTTCTACCGAAATATAACTTCCCAGTAAAATGAGCAAATATATCCTTTGCATATGTCTCTATAAATCTTAGAAATTTATCATTTTAATTATGCTTTTTGGAACATATTCCACTCTCATTTCTTAGGGTGCGTTGCATTAAGACAGAAGGTTCATAATAATTTTTTTGGTGTATTCTTATGCTGTCATCAGGATTGACTATTTAGTTTTCCTGAACATTCTCTAAGATTTTAATAAATCATTCCTTTGCATTCACCAACATGCATTTCCTCCAGTTTTTCCTGTAGATATCTCAAATTATTTTTCTATGTTGAAGATCAAGGTTTTCCTATCTTTCTAGTTGATACATTCTTGTGGAGCTGTCCATCACCTAATTCCAAAGAACATGAGCCCAATCCTCATGTTGTATAAATTAGCTAATTGCCATGAAATTTGAAGATCATTTACACTAGCTTAAGACCTACACTTCCTTTGTGTCTTCAAGGTAAAAAAGAAGAGAAAGTAGAGAATTTTTTTCACTTTAATAGCATGTTAAAAAAACCCCAAACCTAAATGTCATAGCACACATTTATAAACATATATAGCTTGATTTTCAGCTCTGGCCAAAATATCTGCAGCACAATGATGGGCAAAGAGTTATCTTCTATTCCACCAATCTATGTTGCCCAGTTTTTTAGCTATTTTTCTTTCTTGTAGATCTTAAAGCCATGTGTCTGACCTTCACACAGCAGCCAGCAGGTGAAACAGGAGAAACATACTTCTCTGGCACGAGGAGAGATCTGGAGAACTGCATCTCTGTTTATGGTCTCCCTCCCCATGTTCTGTACGCACAGCTATACCACTCATGAAGTCTCTAAGCCACGCACTGCTGGAAGGTAAGAAGGGGATGTGTCTCCACGTGGTAATACCTACCCTGTTTCTTATACTAACAGACACTGTGAATCTGCACGTTGATCCAGCATAGCTATTTTTATTTGGAGCTCAGCGCTTGATTCAATCAGTTTTAAGATTAAAACACCTGGAAACATCTAACTAAGATCATCAACAATTTATAGACAAAACTAAAACTGTAAAATAGAAGTTGCAAAACAATGGAAAACATTTGCGTTGTCCAGCCCTGAGAAGCATGAGAACAAACAAATTTGAGCCCTACAGTACCTAATACATTGAAGGCTCTAATGAAACAAGTGTGAATTGAAGGGATGAATGATGAAAATTAGTGCACTTTAACAATGCAGTGATACTCACCGAATGGCAAAAGAATAGCCACAAACTTCTGAAGTAGAAATGACTAAAATTGCAATGCTGAGAAATGAATGCAATACATATCAAGTCAGCTCATGTCATCTGAACTCAGTTATTTCTCAGCTGTCAGAAAGGCATCTAAATGGGATGTAAAATCTGGTAGATTTCCTCTAAGGACATAAAGGTCTGGATTCTTTGCCACCTCAAGATCTGCTCCATATAGGGAGCCCAGCTGTAGCTGCCAAATTCTCAATCTGCCTGGTCTTGAATGTAAGTAGAAAAGACTAAGAGCTTTTATATTGATCATGGTTATTGAAGGGCATTCTTCAGTTGTTGATCAGTGTGGCATAGTCCGTCACTTGTCTCCCTGAACTAATCACATTGTCTTTTTGCCTGTTTTCCCTGACACAGCATCTGTTATGCCAGGATGTTGTGTGGCAGTTGGTATCTCAACAGCCTGCATAGCTTTGAGCCCACTGAGAATATTTCCATTCATGAGCTGGCAGCAGGTGTTTCCAGAGCTTTCCTGCTAATCAGGTTGCTTACCAGTGGGGTTGTTCACTCTTGTCCATAGCTGTAATGGATGAGCTCTCTGTGGCTGCTTATTCTCGGTTTATGTTATGCTCCTTGAAGGAGCTAACTGGGTGAGGTGGACCCCTCTAGAAAGCAGGAGGTGGTTCCTGCTTCCCAGGGGATAAATTTACTCGTAGAAGTAAATTTAAGTAAAAGGACATACGCTGTGATTAGTAATTCAGTTATTTCATCCTTGACTTCCTTTGGATCTCATGACTGAATGTGCTCTGCTCCTGGTGATGTGTTACTGTTCATCTTTTCAGTCAGTTCCAGCATCCCTTCAGCATCACTTCAGTTTCTGATGACTCCCCCACAAAGAATGATTTTTCAATAGGAATATCCCTCGTTTCTTCTGCAGTGAACAGTGGTGCAGCAAAAGCCTCTAATCCCTCTGGAATTGCTCTGTGTTCTCTGAATATATCTTCCATACCCTGATCATCAGTGCACCCTACAAATTTTCTGGCAGGCCTTTTGTTTCTGATAAGTATTAATAAATACTTATCCATAGTTTTGATTACTTTTACTAGTTGCTCTTTAATGTCTTTGTTGCTGCTTCATCTTTTGTTTCTAGACATATAAAGGTTGTATAGATCTCCCTATTTATGTTCTTTTTACACCCAGTCATTTCCAAGTTCTTCTATTTTAAAGCTACTGGTTTAGTTCATGTTCCATTAAAACCCAGTTTGTTTGAGTTTTAAATCCTTTCAGTCTTTGAGAGATCGCTGCAGGAGAAGATCCAGGCAAAGCCTTCTCAGAGCACTGGCCAATTTAGGGTGCCTTCATAATGCTGTTCTTCTTCTATATCCTATTAAAGGGTCTAATTTAATTTCTCACTTCTCCCAAGCAAGAGTCATCATCAACCCACCATCTGCACAGATCAGAAGGGAAAAATATGTTTCCAAGGTGCTTCAGGAATGTGTTTAACTTCAGCGGTTCCCAGGTAGTAAATAATGCTTCCAGAATTACTCTGGCAAAACAGCTTATGCTTAGATAATTATTAGCTTTTGTTTTCAAATTTGCAAGTAAATATTTATTTGATGCTCTTGAGTACCTGTTCTTTTTCAGATATTGTATGCTTCTTGTCATTGATTCTTCCACCCACCAGCATAAACCTCAAGACAGAACATCTGTTACCAAGTTCTCTGGGCGTGAGCCTGGACTTTCATTTGAAGAAACCACACAGGAAATCAGACTCTGCTCTCCAGTTCATTCTTTGTATCCATGCAGCATTTAAAAAGCTTTAAGGTCTCACTGTTTTAAAAGAATACACCAGAACTACTTGAAATCTGGGACACTGAAAGCTTACTGCATGAAAGAAGCAAATATTGACAAACTGAATTAACAGGGGACAAGTTCCAGAGTGCATCCACCTCACAGCCAGTAGCTCTCATCTTCCAAAGGGGCAAACCCTCTCTGAGAAAAAGCCCGAAAATCACATGGCTCATCTCTATTCTGCAATGACCTCTCATGATGGCTGTCCTACAAAACTGTTGAGACATGGAGGCTTGTGAATATGTGGGCTCAAATGAGATGATATTTTTGCAGCAGTTCTTGGAAACAAAAAACACGAGTCTCAAAATTTTCATGTCCAAATGTTGCATTCATTTCAAATTATTTAGTTTCTGTTCAGTCTTTTATTTATACATACACAAGATGCCCTCACTCATCCTATACATGCAGACATAAACAAATTAATTAATTGTGTTCTCCAACAGCCTTAAAAAGGAAAGAGTGAGAGACATTTTCTCTTTCTCAATACTTGGAAGCTGCTACTATAGGGACTTGATAATTAACAGAGTGACAAAAAAGAAGTAAGTCTTAAAATGGGAACTGACATGTTATTTCCTTGAATTGTAGGATCTGCAATAGAAGTTTAATCACTCTTCACATGACAAGGCTATCAGGAGAAAGCGTTATGGCTGTAGGACAAATCATATGGTAGGGACAGAGGCTATACACTAATAATTTCAGAACAGTGGCTTTTTTACTATAGAGCAGGAGATGATGTCACTGGATATCTGGATGCATTTCGACCAAGTCAAAGGAAGGATCTGTGATAGTACCAATTACATTGGGGAAGCGTGGAGAACATCTAGAGGCAAAAATTAGATAGTAGAACTAGGAAAAAGTGTAGAAAGACAGACCTGGAAGATTCTAGGTCACTGAGTCCCAGCACCTTCACCAGTTGCACCACAAGACCTCTTCATAAATACGTCAAGAACCCCATCCACAGTAAGTATGTTTTCTTTGCCCTTGATAGTCCTTCTAACAGGCTATTCAGTACTCTGTTATAAGCATTCTTCAAATTTCCTGTCGAATGTAATTAATGTCCTGTTTAAACCAATATGGTTTTGTGCTAGGTTTGTCCTCTGCGCAGATGGGTCTTTTCCATCCTCAGCAATATCTTTATAGACAGCAGCTGTTCTCAGCCTAGGCTAAGCTCAACAGTTTCTTCTGATCGTACTGGTTACTCCCCAGGTCTCACCATTCCCTTCTCTCTGCAGCTCTCACAGCTCAATTGCCTCACTGGGCAACCCTGTGCAAGCAGGTGGCTGGGGTCATGGGCACTCCAAATCAACAAGATCTTGCAGTGCCCATTTGTGGGTTGTTTTTCTGAGCAACTGTGTTTCAGTGGCAACAGTAATCAGTTACAGATCCACAGTTACATGGTGGTCTGGTCCTTCTCCTCAGTCATCTCCTATGGATGAGCTCCTGACTTTTAAAATCTGAGTCCTCAAATGAACAAATCTGCATGCCATTTAATCGAACTCCATCTCATTTCACCTTCTATTAATCTATTCCCTTCCTCATGTCTTGTTTTCTTTTGTGGAGATTTTATCTTATGATATCTTGGCTATTTGCAACATGAGGGGTTTCCTCAGCGCATTTCTATTTTTTGTGCCAAGATCATTACTGAAAATATTAAACAAGGTTGATCTGGAAAAATACCCAAGAAGAATTCCAGTAATCTCCCTCTATCCAGCCAGATACTTTCCCTTTCTACTTTTCCTATTCCATCTCCCTTCTAACCAACTTTTACCAGATTACAGTTCCTGCACTTTAATTCCTGACTCTTCCACTTAACTAAATTCCCATGTGACACTGCTTTTCTGGTATCCAGATAGATGGTTTCATTCCCCTTTCAGTTGTCTAGAAAATCAATTATCATATTAAGGAAAGTTATCATTTTTTTCTGATATGTTTGGTAAATCCCTTTTACATCTTTCCCATTTACCATGATATGCAAAATAGAAAATGCCTTTAGGAAACAATTCCCTTAAAAGTGGGGTGAGAAGCCCTGCATTCTTAAGAGCAAGTCAAAACTGGTGAGCAAAAATGGTGATGTAGACTAGGGAGAAATCCACGTGCAAGTCTTCATTGTTTCAACTCCTATATGAATATGTATGCAACACTTTGCTTTGACATTGTTTTTGAGCCAATTTAAACAAAAATTCCAAGGAGAGCCAAACTTGTTCAGTTTACAGCAAATACACAGAGGGAGGGGAGATCCACTCCAAGAGTGTTAGGAAAATTGGCTGTTGCTAAGAGCTGCTCTTGTCAAGGGTATAAAGATTTGCAAATCACAACCCTCCCTGTGACAGGAACCTATATATGTCCCCAAATCTCCTGAAGAATAGAAAGAAATTGCATGTGATCTAGCGGGGCACATTATATACTCACTGCTTACTGACATGCATGTTGAAAACAATTATTATAGAAGTTTAAATAAAAACAGGCAATCTGGTATGTTAGAGCAAGACTCCATCTGAATTCCTAAATTCTACAGCAATACAAATTATTCTTCTCATCATTAATAATAGTCATGATAATAGTATCATAAACACTTCTATAGCAAAGCACAAAATTAAAGAAAAAAGTAATCTTTGTCTTGTAGCAAGCGGCTACATTAAGTGGGGAATGTGGAAAATGTCTTGAAAATTCAGTAAAGCCCTTCAAGGCATAGATCTTGGGTGATCTGTATCTGAAAGGCCAATATTTCTTTAAAGAATTAAAGCCAAATTATCTCTGTGGCATAATAAGTTATTGATGAAATATTTTTCCTTTCTGCACCAGCAGAGGGTAGTTGCTCATGGTAGGGAAAGCAAGTGGTGCCTGCCCTCACCTGTGTCAGATACTGAACAGTCTTTAACCACTGCTCTCAATCAGACCTCAGGCATATGTTTACATGTTTCCTATGCAAACCCACTTACAGATGTCAGCAGCTGCCACTCCAGAGTAAATGTTTTTCTTTCTGCTGCAATGTGAATACAGTTCTGCTCCTAGGTCTATAAGTCACTGTTGGTTTCCTCATGTCTTTTAATTGCAGCATTACAGTAGCATTAGAAATTGAATTACTCCTCTTGGAATTTCAAATAAATAAATAAATCATCATCTTGTTCATCCAAACCCTTTCAGAAAAAAACAAAAACTAACCTCCTTTTCAAAGAAATGGCTATATTCTGAGCGGCAGACCTCTGTCCCTTGAGCTGAGCTGCACCTCTCGTCTTGCAGAGGTCAACGTGGTGCAGTGCAGTGACAATGGACGACTGCCTTACTTTATTTTTTTAAGAGTATTGTCAGCCCACAGCAGCCAAGCAGCAAGGCTGCTCAGAGCAGCGTTCTGCACTGGATAACACATTGTCATGGCAACCAAACAAATGGGTCATCCCACTCCTGCTCGGTTTCATTGTTGCATGGTGTGTAAGAGAAATCACAGCACGAGCGTGAACGTGTCTTTGAGCTTCTGAGAGACTGAGCCAGCTTCCCTTCCTAATCTACCCATGGGCATGGCACCCCTTGGGGGGACACTGGGTCTGTGTGCCTCCTCAGGGACATCAGATCCTTAGGTCTACGAGCTCAGAGGGTTTTGGAGCGAAAGCAACTGCCAGGAACCAGTGATGATGATCTCTTCTCCAAGAAATCATCGGGTGCCAGAGAGAAACAGACTACTAAAGCAAAGGCAGTAAAGTGGGAATGGCTGAGCCAAGTGCTAGCGTGGAATAACTGGGAAATACGGTGATGTAGTGGGACGAGTAGATGAGGGAGTCCTCTGAGGAGTGTGAAACAGTGTCTGCTGAGCACTGATTTCTTCTGATCTGGCCTGTGCTTTCCTCACTGTTCCAGTCTTGTTCTCCTTCCTTATAGTTTTTCTCATTCCCATTCCTTCCTCCTTTTCACCTTCCCATTCTTTTGTGTATTCTGTAATAATCCTTCACTGACACCTCATCTGCTACTCCTGTGGTCCTATTAGCTCACACCCGCCCTGCCACTCTCTTTCGCTTCTAGTAGGACTGTTTCAGCATCTTTTGCTTTGCATGATGCTTTCTGTCATAAGGCCTTGTTTTCAGACAGATGAGAACTTCATCAAGTTTATCGCTGTTCCAGCTGGAATTGTGTGTGCCAGACATCTGCATGAAGAAGGTATTTTCTTGAAGTTTATGTAATTATCGTCAGCCAAAATTCATAAAACATTTCAAAAATTCAGGGTAGAGTTGACATGGAGCTGGGCCAAAATTATGGTAATCTTATAAAAATCTAAACTTATTTCCCACACATTACCATATCCCTATGGTGCAAAACAGGGATATGCATTTTCCTTTAGGGCATGCTTCCTGTTTTCCTTCTATCTGTTCTTTTCCAAATTAGATATAAGTCCCTGAAAAAGTGTCATTTGCACATCTCCACAAAGAATTCTTAGTGTTTACCAGATAAGACCCCAACAGGTTTTGTTTATGCTGTGCATGCTGCAGGCCAGAGACCAGAGTGTAGTGTCGCCCAAGGGGAGGATGAGACAGTAGTCTGAAAAAGGTAAACAGACTCTGGATATGGGAGCTGGATCAAGAGGAAGACCAGGACCATTAGACAAGAAGATGAGTTTAAGATGATGAGCAGAATCATAGAATAGTTTGGGTTGGAAGGGACCTTAAAGATCATCTAGTTCCAACCCCCCTGCCATGGGCAGGGACACCTTCCACTAGACC
>JAVJGI010000063.1:37539766-37551253 GCA_035590275.1 Ibycter americanus | reverse complement strand
TGGGCAGGGACACCTTCCACTAGACCAGGTTGCTCCAAGCCCCATCCAACCTGGCCTTGAACGCTTCCAGGGATGGGCCATCCACAGCTTCTCTGGGCAACCTGTGCCAGTGCCTCACCACCCTCACAGTTTAGAATTTCTTCCTTGTATTTAATCTAAATCTACCCTCATTCAGTTTAAAGCTGTTACCTGTATCACTACACTCCCTGATAAAGAGTCCCTCCCCTTCGTTCCTGTAGGAGGAAGGCGACTTAAAGCCAGTGATTAGATGCTTTCAGAGGCCAGATCTAATATGCGAGCAAATAAGAAGAGACAAGAAGGGTTCTGGATTTTATGATAGTCCCAGATACTGGGAAAGAACTGGGACTGGACAGGCAAGCAGATAGTGGGGAGGGATCCTGTAATGAAAATGTACTGGGTGCAGCTTTGCAAGTGAAGAACAACTTAGGTGAGAAGAGAGAGGCACAGGAGGCAAGCATGGGGAGTGGGAGGAGATGCAGTAAAAGAAGAGGCTTAGCTCCCCAGAGTGCTGATGCAGCTGGGGGAAAAGAAGGAGCAGGATAGATTGCATGAAGACTAGAAAAGGAAAAAGTGATGCTGATTGCAAAGGAAGACTAGTGTGAGGAATCCAAGAAAGGATAACAGAGACTGAGACAGGACCAAGAGCTATAAAATTCTCAGACGAGGAAATGCTGGAAACATGGGGCAGAGGGGATTGATCTTAGGGAGAAACAGCAGGGGATATGCTTGGAATGGAATTAAAAATGCATAGGCCTCACTATTCATCTTCTGTCAGCAGATATGTGTAAAACTTTTCAGCAAAGGGTCTTATTCCACCACCAGGAAGGACAACTTGTCACGGCCAGCAGTTACTTCACTAGCTCAAGCTACAGAGTTCTGTGTGGTAGCTCTAGACATTGCCAACACGTAGGTGAACCATGAAGACATCAGGATGATGCCACATTGTGGGATATTCTGCTCCTGTTTCTGATTTAAAAACAAACCATCCAAAAAAAAAGTAGAATATTACCTGCACACTGCTTTTAAAACATGAAGCATGCAAAGCATCAGAAATGCACTTCTCTGTGCAACCTTTTCTCAGCTCACTTGTATGACTTTATTATGGTGGAAGGTTTACTTAAAGGTCACATGCTTTTATTGTGACAGGAATTGGGGCTTGGTTTTATGGAACAGCCGATTGTGAAACCGAGCTATGGCTGTGCTGTGAAAGGTGTACCGCCTGCAGGCCCATGGGTCGGAAGGTGTGTACAGAGGGAAGCAGGAGGAGAAAGTCTGAAGTGTTAAAGCTTCTGCAGAATTATCTACCCTGCTGCTCTCCATGATGTTGTCTACGATGCTAGACAAGTCACTAGAGCCAAACTATATTTGGCACTTAACGTTTTACTCATTATCTGAGTCTCTCACTGGAGCCTGAATTGATAAGGTGTGCTTTCACCATTGCCTTTCATGTCTTTGAGAGATGTGCTTTGAATGTCTAATGTGCCAAATGCACTGAAAAAAACGTCTTCCACTGGCAACTCAGAACAAGCAGGAACTGTTTCTTTTAATTTCGTTTGTTCCTCAGTCCTCTAGACATAAAATGGATGTACAAGTACTGCCGTATGTTACAGAGGTGTTCTGAAAATATGTGCATTTCTATTTGTGTAGCTGCTGGATGCTAGTACAAACCGCACGGAAAGTCTCAGAGAAAGTTCAATGACTGTCTTTAGAACAGGTTTTGAAAAGTGCAGGAGATAAGGCACAAGAGCCACATAAGTAAACAAAATACTGAAAAGCTATTTAAAAAGTAGGTACTCAATCAGGCAGATGTGCCGTGAACAAACACACTATGTGTGCTTGATGAGATTGCTGATGGAATTAGAAAGCATAATCACAAAGACCTAAATTAAGTTTGCATACAGATCTTAATTCTTGCATTTCCTACCTGTTGAGGGCCTGACTTTTCAGCCTCAAAAATATAATAATATAGCGTTGCACAGGTTTTGTACATACTCATACTTTCCACAACAGACACAAACAAATGCTGCAACAATAAGAAAACCCCATCCTTCAAAGCCATAGGGATAGTGTACTCTTTTCTAGACCACTGTGGTCACATTATTTGGGTGTGGTTGTACCCTATCAGTTGTTGTTCTTTCATTTTTGTGTTCTTTCACATTCTTTCTGAGTTTACCTTTCTATCTACTTGTGCAGTGCCCTGTGCAGTCAGATTAAAGTCCTGATTGCAGTTGTGAGATGTTTAATGCAACAAAAATATTAAATCATCTTGGCATTATCAAAATGACTAGGAGCCCATCATGCAGACTGATATGTTAGAAATGCAATATAAAAAAGGTGGTCCTTGAACCAAGGAATTTATAAATTTAAAATAAGACACATAAAAAGGACACAAGCACCTGAAATACTAACAAAATACAGTGGTCATATCAGCCAAAAATCAGTAGTTTTCTGCATTTATGCAGACATAACTGAGAGCATTATATCTTTCATATCAGACCTACTTGCCACTGCTTTCCAGAGCTGCAGATAAAGGGATAGCTGTTTATTCTCCTCATTGTCACTAGAGGCTTTTAGCTATAGTAAGCAAAATGCAAGCCAGTGTTTGTGTAATATATGATAGGTTCTTTGTTCTGTTTCCAGTTCCCAAGCCCTGTTGTGCCCACTGTGTATCAACATCTAAAAAATTAATTTCATAAGGTGTAACAAAAAGGGTGAATAGATCTAAGTCTATATGATAGTAATGGCGAACATTACTAAATCAGAGAAGTTATTCAATGTTACTGCATTATGCAAGACAGTAGGACTCAAAAGATTTATAGCACATTTCTGTCTGAAGACGGGAAGGGAATAGTGGGAAAATCACACTTTTGAGTAAAATGACTAAGGATTATTGCACTTTGAAGAGAAATATCATATTGGTGCATGTGTTCAACATTCACAAACAATATGTAGATGAAACATTTAATTAGTTTATAGAAGACCTGCAAATGTGAACAATTTATAGCTAGCTTCATCCATGGTAGCAGTGAAAAAGACCATAAAAGACAGGCAAAAACATGACTATTTCAAGAATGTATGCACATAGACCTTCCAGCAGAAGATCCATAGTTCACACTAGTTTGGGCAACTGAAAATGTGCCCACTTCTGACATAAAGAACCAGCATTTCCCTTGCCGATAGCCATCAGGATTGGAAATTCAGAATGCAAGGGAACTCTGTATTCAGTTCCAATTTTTAACATGCCCGGTACTGAATAGCTCCTTTTCTTCTTTTTTTTTTCTCTCTAGTTTCTTTCTTTCTCTTTCCAAATCTGTGGTTCACTCCAAAGGTGGCAATACAGTAAGAAGAAGAAAAAACAGAGATGCAGGAGACCTGACCATGCGTACCTGACTTTGCCACTCGTATGAGTTTGAACTAGTTACCTTCTTTCTCTGTGCCTCAGCTTTTCTCCCTGTGAAACGGAGCCCACAACAAGCTAGTGCAAAAGCAGGATGTCAGCATACTCTGCAGTGAGTAAAACCCCTCATTCTTGCATGTCCAGTTATTTGTCTTTATTTGATTTGCAAAAATCTTATCAGTTAGTCTTGATTCAGGGAAAAACAAATCACAGCTAGTTCAGTCTTGCCTCGGCCACCTACTTAAACTCCACTGCTAAGGAATGGAGGTATTTCAGGCATAACAACAACAATGGAATTCCTGCTTAATTAATCTCTAATTTTAATCTTGATCCATGCTTTACAAAATCATTCCTATCACTGAGTGTTCTACATTAATATGTATTAAGTACTGGATCGGCTTACTGAAGTAGTTAGTTTGTTTCATTGGAAATCTTTCACTGAAATTGTCTTTCCAAAGTTATAGAATATTTAGGATTTATACAGGAATTACAGGGCAAAAAGTAGTGCCTTTTATTATGTGAGAATTCAGGCTTCCTGACTGCAAGTATTAACCAGCATTAACTATTTTAAATATATTGTTGTAGTAACATTACTGAACATTTGTCCTTCACTTGTAAATTCTTTCATTTCAAGATAAGGCTAGAAAGAAGGAAGATTTCCTGGGAAATGCTGAGCTAAGACATTAACCAAACCAAGGGAACAGGTTGTATATCTTTGTGAAAACTACTTTCTCGATATTACTCGTGTATGAAGGGTTGATATTTTGCCAATCTCTATTTTTCTTGTCCTTGGTGCTAGACTGAGGAAAAGAGCTTCTGGCTACAGCAAACAGGACTGCTGCTGGCATGCTTTGCTTTATTATTCCCATCAGATGCTTCTGGTTTGGATTCTTTTTATTTCTCAAATAATTATTTTTATGCCACCAATTGTTACAAAATATTATCCTCACATTTACAACTGGAACCATACTCTTGAGGAAGTTTCATCATGTGTCCATTACCCAGGAGGTAAAAATGCATTGATAGAGAACAGTAAAAATTTCATCAAAACTGATCATTTTCAACTGATGGTTATATAATAACCTGTAACAAAATAAAAATTAAATAGACCTAGACAAAATGCAAGGCAAACATAATAATGCAAATAGAACTTAGTTTAGGTTCCATTTTACAGTTTAACATTATCATTAAAAAGAGCAATGAAAACCATAATGATAAGATGCCACATTAAAAAAAATAGCAGCACAGAAACTAATTAGAAAAGGTATGGAAAAGGAAAGAATTGTGCAGCATAGCAATGTGTATAATGCAAGAGCAGGGGAGACACGAAAACACCCCCTCTGAATTGGGACTGTGACAGAGTTAACCTGATTTCTAATATGAGTAGAGGTAAATAAAAAACACAGGAAGTTGAGCAAATCAACATATGTATTGGAAAAACCAACAAAAACAAACAAATAAACAACACAAAGTGAGTAGAGGTAAGTTCTGGTTTCTTTGTCAGAAGACAAAGTAAAAACATGGGAAACTTTTTGCATGTGATGGGAAACAGCAGACAATAAATACCCAGGTATTGGTGTGTATAAATAACAGCAATGGAACTGTTAGAAGTTGTATACAATGGAAGTAAATGCAGCATCTTTCCTTTAAAATGGCACGAAACCAGAGAAGGCACTGAGTGAAAATGACAGCTTGCTTCTGTAGTTAGCAAAAAAGTACAGCTGGGATTAAGACATAATCAAAGACTGACTAGCAACTAGAATTCTGACAGCAGTAATGAGTCTAGAAAGGAGTGTGGATTGTTTTTCCTTTATTTTTTGCCAAATACCAACTTCTCCCTGGGCTATTGCAAGCACCTAAAGCCTCCATCATGGCCAGTTCAAAGCTTGGAAAACAGCAGGCGCCCCTAATTATCAGAGTTTGGGTTGAAACTGTCGGTATCAGAAGATGCTAGAGGTTTCACAGTATAAAGTTTTTTAAGTTGTCAGAGTACCTCTATTTTGTACAGATAAATTATATTTTTTAAAAAAGATTTCTTCGTGCATTTATTTTTTCTGTTATATACTTCCCCTGTATGTTTGTTTTCCTGTTCATTATCCATATGTAGATATCATATATAGAGATATATATTATAAAGATCATATATTAAGTAGATTCTATACACACTCAGAAATACATGGCAATGCTTTTTCTTTCTGGATTATCCATATGTGGACAGTTTTCATAAAAACTTGAACAGTGGTTCAATGTTGAATTTCCCCTCTCTCAGACATGGCTCACCATCGTTTCAAACTGCATGTGATTAAAACTAAGCCGTTCATTTTGATATATGTCTGTCTCACAGCAAACTGTCCATTTTTCTTTATAAATATCCCTTTCAGCCACAAGACAGAATAATTTATTCTGTCAATTCAGAAAACCGTAAGAATATAGTGCCTTAATAGAGAGGCTGTTTCTCCCTCTCTTGCTTTCTCTCCTGCGTACACACAGGCAGCCCCTGCCCTGAAATGAAGTCTCAGATCTAGTTCTGTTCTACACAGGAAGTAAAATTACTTTACTAGCCTCAGGAAAGTACTTAAAAATATATTTTAAGATGTTCTTTTTTGTATCACTAACACGGTAACAAAAATGTTCTGTTTGCTGGCTGACTATTAAGAATCTGGGTGCATATTCACTGCACCAAATCTTTGACACTGCAGGAAAATAAAACATAACGAAGTGGTGTGAATTACAAACTGAACATTATCTTCACCTCCAAGTGAGTAAAGCGTGTTGGGTGTGTTGCACATGTCAGGATACAAACTTCCTAGCTACTATTAACATCTGTCAGACTGTCAAGTACCTTTTAAAAATTCCTAGGATTCAGGCTTTTTTAACATCAGTTTGCAAAGGAACATTTTTCTGACCGAAAGATATTGCAGGACCATAAACAATGGCTTTGAAAGGGACATCTTGGATAATCTAATCAAACACCTGCTTCAAGCAATGATGGTTTTATATTAGTCTCCCCATAAGTGTACTTAACCTTTTCTTAAAGGCATCTAATTATTTTGCCTCTGCTCTGGTGGCAAACTGTCATACTGTCTGATCAACCTCAGTGCTAAAGAAAATGCCTGTCTATCCAGGCTAAATTAATCTTTCTTTCAACTACAATTCTGGCCATTACTTCTGCCCACTATAAATTTTTGCACTTCTGTCTTTCCTGTTTTCACACATTATGATAGATATGTCTTTTAGCATTTCTCTCTCTTTAGACTAAAAAAGTCCCTCTACGATTCTCACACTCTCTTTCAATGAATCTGTCTACATTACTCTATATTTCAAGTACAGACAGCCCAGTACTATATAAAATGATAGCGATAACCTTCCAGCTCTTTGAAAAATGTATTTGCTTAGATTTCTTTAAATGCATATGTATACTTTTTGTAACATCTTCAGATAAGATCTCATTTTCGTTTGCATTAGTGACAGAATCATATTTCCTGAATATGTTTTATTTTACTTTATGCCTGTGCTACATATATTTCCTCTCCAGTTTCTCATCTTTTGTGCTGTGAATAGCAGGATGGAAAGAAGCCTACTAAAAGAATAAGGTTTTTTGTTGTTGCCTTGATTTGCTTTTTATGGAGTAGTTTCTTGATCCTGTACTTTAATTGCCAGGTGCAGGCATCTATCAGTGGAGTAACTTCAAATGTAGAATCTTACTGAATATTTCAAATTTCAAAAGCCCTAAATGTGGGCTTTTTCTTTACAATATCAAACAAGGGCTAGACTATGATCTCAGGGATGGCAAGATCTCTGAGTTTCCTAATACTGAGAAAGGGGAAAATTGCATTAATTTTTTGTTCAAGACTGCTACAGTCAGTGGAAAGCTGCCCTAGTGATGAAAATTTTGCCACAGTCCTCAGAGCAGCCAAGATTTCATGTAATGTATTTTCTGAAACAGCTGGCAGAATTCTCTGTGCCGTAGTAATTGGGTGACAGATAGCACTGAGATAGTGCTTTGTCAATATAGAGGGAGGTTATGAGGATTTTCAGTGCTAGGCAAGGGAATGGGTTTGGCTTTAAGTCCTGTAAATTATTGCTGTATATTTTAGCTCTACACACTCTGGCTACTGTTCCAACAGGAAAAAAATTACTGTGACAAGAAAAAATATTTTGGCAATCTCCAGCTAACTGTTGGTAGCTGCTATTTCTGTCCGTAGTGAAATATGTACTGTGCAGAAAAACTTTCTGGTTTATGTGCCCTGATACAGAAGGTGTTGGCCAAGATGCCTGTCCCCCCACTGAAGTCTACAGACACTCACCTGTTGCCTTTTGTGAGGGCAGAAACATATTCTTGAAGTGGGTATGATGACAGCGGAAATAATTTCGTGTTTTTCTTGTCTATCATCTGCCAGCACAGTGCAATGAATCAGCTCGCTGATGAGCAAGAGGTAACAGAAGTAAAGCTGGCACAGGGGAAGAAATGCAACTGTGCAACTGGAACACGGCAAGGAGGTTAGCAGAAAAGGAGAGAGGATGCTCTGCTCAACCCCAGCAAGCTTCTAGGCTGGCTCAGCCCATCTTGCCCAGCCACACGTGAGGATGGGACAGCCTAACACGGAGAGTGTAACACAGCTCCTTAAGGCTCCAGCTGCGTCTGATGAGCTTTTTTCTAATGGACAACGCTATTCATGGAGTATAGTATGGAGTGCAAACTTGTAAACCCAGCTAACAGGTCCTAAAATTTTGTGCCTGTGTATATCCATGGCTGATGAGATCCCTTCAAAGGATAAAGGATAAACCTCTCCACTGATAGCGATAGTTTCTTATACTCACATTCACAAAGCATTGCTGCTTTACCAGGGAGATGGCGCTGCCCTGGTATTGTTATTTTTTTCTTTCTCTTTGCAATATGTATAAGGATAGCCCAAATTAATCACAGCTATTTCTCCCTCTCATGTGGAGTCTCACATACAGTTTCTATGTGACTGCTGTTAGCCTCAGATTTTAGCTACCAGGAGTTTGCAGAGACCTTTAGGAGCTGTCACACTGATGACTTGCCTTGTGTTTCTTGTCACTGATGCAGATTCTCCATCTCCGATTTCTTGCAATAATGAAATAAAAAATTGATTGAACTTCTCTCCAGTCAAAAGGTGTTGTATTAGTAGGCAAACAGGCACTTGGGAGTATGAGTACTCCTAGCTAGGACAGAAGTTCAAGGATTCCTTGCTGCTTCTGGATTGTCAGACTGCAAAGCTGCTTGCATGTTGCTGAGCAGAAAGTTGAAGCACTGTTTCTATGTTCAGTGTACAAAAAGAAGTTCTTACCAAGTTTAAATTCTCAATCTCAGTCTGATTTCCCCAGTACCTCAGTCCATGAACACATTCGTTATTCCTGCCCAAGAATGCAGGATTGGTATGTGCCATTTTCTGGGAACAAAAGAAATAACAATATCTCAGTTTCTGGATCCATGAAGACTTTTCTCTGGATTCAGTTGTTGCAGTCAGTGTCTTTGATGACCCGATGCCCCTGATTCCTGTAACAAGTTCCAAAGTAAATCTCCCAAAGTTTCCATGAAACTGTTTCCCAAGAATGACAGGCTGTTGGGAGCTCACTAGACTCGCACTCCTCAGTCTGTACTCACCACTCAAGTATTTTCAGGTGAAGACATTAGTATAGTCATTAATACCTTGGATGATCGTCACACACAGACAATGATTACATAACGTTCTTTACTTTCCAATTTCTAATGCAAAGACCTCAAAAAACAAAACAAAACAAAAAAAAAAAAAAATTAGGGTTATCCTCGGTAGAAATCTCTAAGATCTGCCAGAACACAGTTACTGTAATTTTCAAGAACTATTGTGAAGACTATGGATATTTGGATCAGAGAGGTTTTGGCAGCAAACAAGCTAAGCAAAAATGATTCACAGTTTGGTTTGCTCAGGTGGAAGGAGGGGAGAGAAGAGAATTAGTCTGGATTTACAGAACACTGGGGCTTCTGTTTTGAAATTATTTTTGGATTAGTATCTGAGCAGATTCTGTTCCAACAGATTCCGGTTATGTTGGATAGACTCCACTCTAACAAGAAGGATACTGACCTCTTGGAAATAAATTTAGTAGATTTTGTTTAGATGACTCTTAAAATAAGTAGAAGAAATGGGAAAATGGAGATTTGTCCTAATTTCAGCAATCCAAGAGGCACCTCTGAGACACAGAAGAGTAAAAAAATAGAGTTGTTCTAAAAAAGAGAATATTTTTGCCTAACAGGGTATCTATGCAAAAAATGTAAGAAGTCTGAAAAATAAGCAAGAAGAAGAGAGTACAAAACCTGAAGTTTACAATGGTGGTTATAACATATCATATGTAGGATTGCGAGAACAAGATTTCCCTAATGATTTTTTCATAAAATGTCAGTTTTGGACAATACAGCTGATATTCAGTAGTTAACTCAGAAAATAGAAGAAATATGTCATCATATGTCAGACCATATATTTATGATGCAAATTAGAGCAGATAATTTGACAGTGATGAGTGTACAGATAAAACCTATGAATTCTACAAACTCTCTACTTTTAAGGTCTAAAGAAAGAATACAAGGAGAAATTTTGGGGGTAGAAGTCAAAAAAATTAACGCCTTCCTTTGACGAGTTGATCAAGCTACTGTAGGAATATCACTGAAATTACACAGCATTTGTAAGCTTTTTAACTACCCAGGTTATCTTTTGGTCAAAAAATGCCATAAGGGTCTGACATAACAAGGCTTTTACATCACCAAGCAGAGAACTTATGACTTAAGGGAGGAATTAAGTAACCTTGGATCTATGACAGCCTGAGTGTAAACAGATAACTAAGAATAAAAGCAAAGGGAACAGACTATCAAAGAGCTGCTGGTATTTACCCTAGAAAAAGCACAGCTTCACAGCAGGGCAGAGTGAAGGATGAAGCAGTCATCATTCCCACTCCACATTTTCTCTTCTTTGGTGTGTAATTCACAATTCCTTAGCAAGGCTTGGTCTGGTAAGCTACAGCGAATGGTTACTACCTTTGCAAAACACTAAGTAATGTTTCAGTAGTAAAAGGAAAGCAAGGGGAGCAGAAAAGGTGCAGAGGTAACCTGTGTCCATAGAGTCAGGTAAGCACAGCTTATCTCAGGTACCAAAACTTTTGCAGAGCTTTCCAGAAGCAGTGTCTGCCTCTCACACCTGACTCCTAAGTGTTGCCTTTTGGTACTATATATAGGGCTACAGCTTGATATATCCACCCCTCCTTCTCTGCTCTTCCTTTTTCTATCCTTCACTTCCCCCATTCTTGCTTAAAACGAAGTCAGCATTAGTAGAAGAGAATTTTTTTCAACCTAAGTGACATCATTGTCTTCAAGTACCAGTAAATGGGTTATCTGAAGCTAATGTGTACTTTCTTTCCAGTGTGGGTATTTTCAGGCAGGTAATCTTGAATTAGCCCATTGTCATTCTAGAGGAAAAGCAGATGGCTATAGCATTTTCTTACCATTTTATAGAGATTTCTAGTCGCTTCACATAAATGCAGATAAATTGGTAAATTAGGTCTGGCGGAAGAAAGCACTACATTAGCAAGCAGAGAACAGGTCCCTCAAGAATCCTAAAAACCACACATAACTTCTTCAAAAGAAGGAAACAAAGAGCAAGGAAGAATACAAGGAGTGAGAAATAGCTGGTCTATTTCCACAAAGGGCAGCTCAAAGGAAGAATAAAAAGATAGAAAAGAGGAAGGGTCACAGAATAAAATGCAGGATTTAAATTGCCTTGTGGTGGAAATAACGTTTCTTCTTGATCTGTTCCGTGTATAACAGACTGCTAAAGGTGGCGTGAGGTGTCTTAGTGTTGGGTTGGATGGGGTTTTTTCAGCTCTTTAGCCTCAGAAACATAAACTGTTTTACTTTCCTTGCTTTTGGTGGGGTCTTTCCTGAAAAAGCTGGAGCTCTGATGTGAACGACTCCGGGGAGAGGTCTTCCGATTGCTGAAGACAAGCCCCAGATAAGCTCTTTTTGGACAGCCGGAGTAACTTTTAAGGAGATCAAAGGCGTGCGGAACGCACAGGCACCC
>JAVJGI010000063.1:37494036-37539244 GCA_035590275.1 Ibycter americanus | reverse complement strand
GTTGCTCCGGCCGAGGGTGCCGGGGGGCTTGGGGGGCTCCCCCCGGGCATCCGACCCCCTGCGCCTCCCGAGCCGCCGGCGCAGGATGCCGGTGCCTGATGGTGTCACTGCAGGGGAGCGCTGCTTGATGCAAATACTTGAAACAAACAAAAAATGCGACCGAGACCTCTTTGACTTAACGTTATTCGTGCGTGATTTAATGAAAACCGCGGTATTTTTGTTTTTTTCATCCGACATAGGGTTGAAATGAATTCAACGCTTTTACTGTAAGTTGTTTTAAATGGAATTTCTGAGGGTAACTAAACACTGAAGGTACCTTTTTGTGTTTCAAGTAGTTCTGAAACGATGCCTTTGGAGTGGCACGTTGTGAAATGACATACAGGGATCTGTTCGGAAATGTCCCTCTTAAAGTAGTGTATAGTGATATTACACGCACTTTGAGTACGCTGAAGTGACTTTATATTCATTTGCAGTTAAGTCTTTATGTCGTTTCACTTATCCTACAGCAACACTCTGTAACATGCTCCAGATTAAGTTCAAGTTAAAATTTTATGCTGCAAAAGCACGTGTTTGAAGAAAAAAAATCAGAGCATTGCACAGTGTGTGTTCTTTTAAAACATCAGTAATGTGTATAGGACATGATGTGGTGGGTTTTTTTCCTGAGTCTGATTTTTCTGGTTTGATATTATAAATCTCTTCCAGGCGTGAACTGTAAAACTGGCTGCCACCCAGAGAATGGATTTTGTGAATTTCCCAGTGAATGCAGGTAAAAAGATGTCAGACAGGGCTATTAGCACAGGAATAGGTGGCTTTAATAATTCATATTCCTGGTAAAATAGACAGAAGCTGAAATGATTTGCCCTCTGAAAATATGGAACTGTAATGAAACAGCACTCTGTTAGGATGCAGTAACTGGAATCATAGAATATAGACATCTAGGTGCCTTTTTAGCCTACTTTTTCCAATAAGAAAAGTCTTTACATTGATTAGGATTTATTTTTTTTCCTCACTGAATGAAAGTTTTCTTCACATAAACTGCTGCTGGTATCCCAGAAGCGGCAATGGTATCTTTTTGTTCAACTGTGCTGCACAGTCCAATTTTGTATCCGAAACTTTCTTTATTGCACCTCAAAAAGGGGAACATCCTTGTACTTATGTTTATTACAAATAAACTATGCCTCTATCTTTTCTTTTATCTCTTTCAGGTGTCAACCCGGTTGGCAGGGTGCACTTTGTAATCAGTGTGTTCCTTTCCCTGGGTGTTTGCACGGCAGCTGTGCCAAGCCCTGGCAGTGCATCTGTGAGGAGGGCTGGGTTGGCAGCCTCTGTGACACAGGTTTGCACATCCTTCCCTGTCCTTGAGCAAGTGAGGTGAAACAGCCCCATCTGGTGCTGGAAACGTGCAAAAGTCCGTCTGGAGAACTAATTTTAAAAGATTGAACGTTAGTGCCAAATAATAAGGAGATTCTGGGCAGCAGCACATAAACCTGGAACTTTTATAATGATTTAGGCAGAAGCGCCCAGTATCTTTTGTAAGTGGGCATATGTTTGAGCAAAGCACAAACTCATCATTCTATTTTAAACATTGGTTATCGTGGACAAGGCCAACAAGTAACTGCTCCCTTGTCATATAGGCCCTTTCTATAAAAATACAAGTTGTCTTGTATATATAAAAAAATTTGAAATATGTATCTAGCACATTTTATGTATATATATACACATACACACACTACTTTCCTAATACTTCTTGAAAGGAAAACATTGTTCTTTTGTCTTCCTTTACTTAGCCCGGTGATGATTCAGTGGAGTAGCATTCGTATAACTGAGAAAAAGGTCTGCCTGAACAGGCTGCCACTTCTCTCTCGGGTCTGAGGGGTAAGCACAGCTCTTGTGTGCACTCTCTCACCCCTTGCCAGTCAGAATGAGCCAGCTTAGCATAAGCAAGCTGAAGAATTGGCCTTTGCTGAGCTGGTTTATTTTGGCTGACACAGGCAAATGTTCAGCCAGAGATCTGAGGGGGCTGAAACCACACGAGCATCCAGGAGCATGCACCTGTTCAGCTCATGTAGCTGCATCTGGAAGAGGACAGGTGTGCAGGGCCTCATGCTCTTTTCATGTCTTTCAGGCTTCTGTTGTTATACAGCTTATAATTTATAGAGCATGCCTGTGTTCTGCCAGTGCATACCCAGAGCTGTAATTAACGATGACACAGTTTGAACCAGATAAAATTTTCAAGATGACTAAAAGACTCAGAAGATTTCAGATAGTTCACATCCTTGCAGTGACATGGACCTTGGTGCAAGGTACTCAGGTGCTCACGTAGCTTCTCATCAGGTTTTGCAGCCCATACCCATGAACTGCACACATAAGCATAGACTGGCTTCTTAGTTTAAAGCTGGTCCTGGTATGTTTGCAGGAGCTGCGGTAGCAATGGTGCAGATGTGACTGTAAGCTCTTAGAGGTGGTGTTCTGGACACCTCTCACAGATGTGTTTGTACCTGAGACAGCCACGTAGATTCTCATTACAATTAGTGAGGAGGAACGGGTCCCTCTGTGACCTGCAATCATAGGTTTCCAAAAGTAGACAGAACAACCCCCCATGGCCACCTGAGGAGGCTCAGTTCTATTGCTTCTTGATGACTCCAAAGGACCAGATATTTAAAGGTACCATCTTCACATCTAAAGATTCCTGTAAATTTATATTAAGGTTTTCAAGCTGGGCATACTTTTAAAAGCTGTAAGTGCCTAACTGAATTTCTGATTACTAATGTATCTTCACAGTTCTGAGCCTTGCAATGTTTCCCTCTTGCGACTGGCTCCTAGGATGCAAAACAATGCTTTGGAAACTCTACCCATATCTTTACAGAAAAATATTTATTTTAATATATACTTGTTAAGCAAGTTCTGTAATATGAAAAAGGTATCCTTTGCTTACGTTCACAAACTGTTATTTCTCTCAATGCTCAAAGTCATCTCAGAGTCTTCTTTGCCAATTTGAATCTAGAACCCCATGAAGAGCAGCCAAGAATATTCAGCCAAAAAGAAATAACCATCTTTTCATCTGCAGGGACATGTTCTGTTGATAGTCTTTTATCTCAGTAGATTTGCCTACTCTAAAATGCATTGTTTTGCCACAAGGAATCAGGAGACGGGTCCTCCTTTTCTTGCTACTGGAAGGTTGCTACAAATTGTTATCCTGACCCAATAAAGCAGTGAAACTGCAAATGAGTTAATTGCTCACCCATTGATCTCAGCATCCTGTGCCAAAAAGTTGGTGTCAGTTTCCTGGCTGTGTAAAGTCATTATAGGCTGCTATAACTCATTAACAGGTACCCTAAATGAAACTTGATCAGATTACGAAAAAGGAAGGCTTTTGAAGGCTCCTGCTCTTTTGGGGATCACTGGCATATACACATAACTTTTTAAAATATTGAAATACAGATGCATCAGTTTCTTACTATGAAGTACCAGACTCCCTGCCTCTCTCTTCTAATACTGAATTTTTGTGTACGATGAGAGCAGGCCACAGTTGTTATATTTGCCACATGCATATGACATTAAGTGCTATTTTTTTAGCTACTGGAGACAATTTTTAGATTCAGGTGTGTAATGAAATAAGGCATGTTAGAAAGCTACATGTGCATTGTTACTGTGGAAGTTGACAAAGGGTCATGAGTAATGCAGTTTTGGTATTCTCTTGAAATTCTTCCTGTTTGCTGCTATAGAAAGTTTAATGTTTGCCAGGGAATTTCTGGCATAGACGCTGTTTTAATGATGCCAGCTACACAACTCATAAGAATGACAAAACCTGGAATGAAAAACTGTGGGAATGTCTGAAGTTCATTTGGCCACTGCTGCAAACACCTGAAATATTTGTAAAGTATAGACAAAGTCTCAGCAGCTTATTTGCTTGCTAAGCATAGGAGGAAAAAAAGATGGTTTGGGCTGGTGGTGTATCTCTTTTTCTGTTTTCTAGAAAAGTTAGTGTACAGTCTCCTTGGCTGGGATTGTGGAAGTTCCTTTCTGGAGTAGTTTTAGATCATCAAGTGGTTTGCTAATGCCTCTGCTTAGCTGTTGTTTTTACTGCGGGCAGCGTGGTTCTCAGTTCAGGTCAAAAATGACCTTCCCAGTAATTTAGAAGCATGTAGATTATAGGTTGGGCTTGATTCACTGTAACACGTAGGCTCAGTGGTATCATTTGTGACTATTATTGCAGCCACGTGGACAGACTTAAAAGAAAGAAATCTCTGAGTTGGTGTTAGTGTTAACGCTGCTGGTTAACCTCTTTGCAATGGAGTGCACCAGCCTGCCTAACTGAATACCGTGGCATCTTCTCAGCCTGTGGAAACACAGCCTTGAAATTTGGTATATGGACACCTGGAACCCAGCTGCACAGCACAGAGTCTCCCTCTGCAGCTGACATATACTTCACAGTACAGTAACCATATCAAACACTGAACATAACAAAGGAAAACCAATTTAGTCAATTTATTTCCAGGGAAGAAATGACAGCCCAGTCAAAGTATACGATGCATGCTGCTAAATTTGAGATCAGTCATCTCTGCCATTGTGTCATCTCTGGCTGTGCCTGCACAGTCATGTTAGTGGGCCCCTGATCTCCCACATGAATCGTAGCCCCAGTTTGGCTAAAAAGCCAACATGTAGTGTGAACTCAGAGTATGCTGTGCTATATGTCACTTGACTCCTTTGCCAAGGACACGTGTTGGTAAGTTGTCATCAGAATACAGGTGGAGCCTCAAATGCCCGTGCCAGGTATGCATGAGACAGGGTTTAGAAATTTTGCTGTGACAAAAACTACTGCTGGCTGTGCGTGCCTTGTAAAAACACTCAGTGATTGCTTCATCTGCTGCAACGTGACAAGTTACTTTTATGCAAATATTAATGAATTTATTGGTAGTGTGATTGTGGCTGTTCATAATACATATGTAAATGTACCATATTTTTTTTTGAATTCTCATCTCAAAATCATTTATCACTTGAAGCAGGTAAATCACTTGGTTGTTGGCCTTTTGAGTGGTAAACTAGAGAAAAATAGAGAAAATGGCTATTTGAGGCTATATATGTATTATGTTCTAAAAGGACATGTTGCAGCAAGCTTTAAGTTGTGTTTTAAAATTAAATCCCCAACATAAATTACTGACAGTAATGTATGTGTGTGTATATATACATACCTATCCATACATATATTTCAGAGAGTTTCCTTGTTCCTGCATCAGAACTTGTGCTTTATTAGCTGCCTTCAAAGCCTGTGAAAATAGGTGGCAAACAACACTGCTCCAAAAAAGGATTCAAGGTTATTTTGGTCCTTGTGCAAATTGGAGCTTACACTCATAAGTGCATGCAAAGAGGTTGTTTTGCAATGTAAACAGGCTAATGCATAAAAAGACAGAGCTTCTTATCCAGGGAAGATCGTATTTGAAAGCTAAGGCTGTTAAAATGTTTTGCTGTGGTTAAAATTTTGCAGTACCTCATGATATCATCTAAATTTCATGTTATGTTGTGGGAAGTAAAACGTAAATGCCCTGAAATCCCTTTTCATCTTCTTAGAAAGTGTACGTGGGCACATGTGTGTGCGAGGCATCAGATAACCTCCAGTCAGCACTTCTCTGCAGCTGCTCCATTAGCTGGCTAAAATATGCACTTGTTTGTTTATTTATTTTTAATTATTTTAAAAATTCAGTAATCATTTGAGTGGGAAGTGGCTCAGCAGGGAAATTGTAAAGAAAATGAGATGTGTGACTTCGGGTCCAGACGTCATACAGCTATCTCTTCTGGTACAGTTATGTAAGGGTTGGAGGCAGCCCAGCCAAAAGATGAAATTTTAAGAGATTTTTTGCAACTTGCTGATCTCTGTTATTATGAAGTGTTTGTTCATAAGCACATAATGATAGGCTCTGGGCAGGGAGCGGGGAGATTTCCCAGTTCCTGATTGCTTTATCAGAATTCTGCTCACGGAGAAGCCAAGGTTGTAAAAGGGCGACTAGACTATGTAGGAGTTCTTTGTCCCATACTAATATTTTATTGATAATATTACTTATTTATAGACTGGAACAATTCAAACATATTTTACAAGTGAGAGCTAGGAAGAGAAAAACAAGCTGAAAGTGCTTGCAATAGGTGAACAGTCTGAACTCTTTTAACAGAGGGAAGACTAAATAACAATTTCTAAAATGCAGGATAAAGGACCATTAAAGCTGTATTTTATTTGAAGTATATACTGTTTGTTGACTCTTTCACATTAGATTAATTAAGCATTGATTTTTATATTTTTTTTAAACAGATATTCACCCATGTTCTGCAAAGCCCTGCACCAATAACTCAACGTGCATAGAGACTGGCGATGGAGGATATATTTGTCTGTGTGCCCAGGGATTTACAGGAAAAAACTGCCATCTCAAGAAAGGACCCTGCATTATTAATGGGTAAATATTGATTTCTGATGTGAATTTAAAGTCCATGCTCCTACTGACTATTATTCAATTTTGCTAAGCAAAAGTATCTCTGTGCTAAAATATATAAAGCTTCTCCTAGTTGTTGGTATTTTTATCAGACTTTACAAATCTGATCTGTTCATATTGTAAAGCTTTACAGATATCAGCATGAGTTTGCATGCAAAATTTGATATTAAAAGTGCTAATTTGCACATTTCGTTGTGATGCATTTATGCCTTCCCATGATTTTTGTAAACAAACTTGAAGTAACCTCCCGTCCTGTGTTCTCTAGTGAGAGATAACTGCATATACAAACCATATACAGTAATAAGAACAGTAGCCAACGCACAAGCTGTCTGCACAAAAACATCTAGTCCACCAGCTTGTCATTTTTCTTAACTGACATATAATGGTATGTCCGTAGTCTACTGAAGGAGATAATCTCCCTTCCACCAGCACAGTGTGTGGGAGGCCATTGCTCTCCGTTCTCTAAGTGGGACATTAGGAACAGCGTTGCCAATAGGTTGAAGTGTGTGATCCTCCCCCTCTGCTCAGCCCTGGTGAGACACATCTGGAGTGCTGGGTCCAGTTCTGGGCTCCCCAGTGCCAGAGTGAGTCCAGCAAAGAGCCATGACGATGATTAAGGGATGGGAACATCTCTCCTGTAAGGAGAGGCTGTGAGAGCTGGATTATTTAGCCTGAAGAAGAGCAGGCTCTGAGGGAACTTATCCATATGTATAAATACCTGACAGAACCAAGTGAAAAAGGTGGAGCCAGACTTTTCTTAGAGGTGCACAGTGAAAGTGCAAGAGGCAGTGGGCAGACTGAAAAAATTTCAGCAGTATCACTGGTAGAACTGCTTGAAAAAATAATGACCTTTCAAAGTTAAAGAAAATGTGAACTGGTGTTTTTGCTGAAATCTAGAAGTATCTGCTGTCTTCTAGCTCATCAAGGATCTGATCCCGTAACAGAACACCTTTCTGGTGGATACAAGCTTGGTAAAACTATCACCTTAAAATCACAGTTTTCTTTTTGGAGATTGCCTTCTTTCTGTCTAGCTCCATACTGGTACCCTCTGGTTCTCTTTTTGCTCAGTGATAGATAATTATGACTATTCAGATGTACCTTATGACTAAATCTTCCTGAGGACTTGTACGCTCTTGTTTAAGGAGCATTAACAACTCTCACTGTCTCTGGCGAGAATTGCCATTCTTACAACTTCATGTTAGTGGATTTTTTTTGCCATTGCTTTTATCTGGGGGATAGTCACACAGTCCTGCCTGGATTTACTTTCAGCCTCTAAGATAACTGCTCTGATTTGTCTGTTTCTCTTCACTGAAAATGAAGGAATTTAAGTTCCTTGCAAGTACCTTGAATCACATCCAAGCTACTTGCCTAACATAGGGGATGTGAGTAGCTTTCTGTACTTTTCATCTGTAGAGCAAATATTTCAGTAATTTAATGCAGATGTATATTAACTATCCCAAAGAACAGGTACAGCATCAGTGAGATAACAGATTAGTTCCATGTACTTCATTAAAATCCTCAAGGTTTTAAATTGCTGAAACTACATTTTTGTGATGGTACTCTGTGTTTGAACCAAATGCTTATGAGCTAGTCTGGAAAGCATTTCTTAACAATTTTTTCTTAATGAAGCAACAATACTTAAAACAGCAATTCTTTTCCTCTAGGAAGCTGGGTCTTTTTCAGAAAAATGAGCAGCAGGCTCATGCTTTTAGTTCAGAAAGACAACTGTTCTCAGCATAAGCACTCCGTGTCTGCCAATACTTCACAGTCTAATGGAGAGTGCACCTCACATCCTGGAAAAAGACTTCATTGTATGATGCCATCTCACTCACATCTCACCTCCTCTCAGTTCAGCTCAGTGGTGATGTTAACAATGTTGACACCACTAAGCATTGCCACTGGCTACTTAGTTAATATTTACAGCACCAAGACAACTCACAAATCAAAGTGTTTGTTCTAGCCTGTTTACAAAATCAGGCAGATGCATCAACGTCAGTGATATCTGTGTGATGTTTTGAAGTTTTGCTCTGAAGCAGAGCAGCGAGCGGTACTTTCTAAAATGAAAGCAGAGTGTTTGGAAAGCAAAGCGGTACATCCATGTTTCCACAACTAGCCCTTCATGTACCATACCTTGCTGAACATATGTTAAATGCCAAAAATGCAAAGTAACTAAAAACGAATCTATTCAAGGAGATTAATATTGATTATTTATTTAAACATATTAAAATTAGGCAAATGCAACTCAGTGTTAGTAATAAAGAAAATTTTCAAAATTCTGCATATTTCCCCTTGTTTTTCATGGAAATTATTTACATTTCTGGAAGGTTCAGAAAAAATTTTACACTTAAATTCTCCAGCAATTTCTTCCTATTTCCCTGAAAAGTACTGTAATTCAACCCAACCATGAGGGTTCAAACTTCTACACATTGCGATACCCGAAAGATTTTGCACGGGACCTATAAGGCTAATAGAGGGTACTAGACTCTCCAAGAATGCCATAACCACTCATTTAGTCAAGGACTGTAGAACTACAGCTTCCATATTTTGCTTAAAGCTGACACAGTGGCTAGTGATTGTGACAAAATTCCTTGTTGGCACGATCACCTCAAGCTGTCACCAAAAACTGCTATTTCAAAGTCCAGGGACAACCACACCTTTAGCTTTCCTAATACTGCTTCCAGACTTCCAATTTGTTCTTTCAGTAGCTTTTTTTTCCAGCCAGCATCTATAGTGAAGGGCAATATAGGAAGACAGAGCACTTTATGTGAAAGCAGCAAAAAATAGGCAGATGATTCCTCTACCATGATGTTCAGGCTCTCCTGATGGGTAGCCACCAAGTGTTTCAGTCCCCAGTAAAACCAGATGTGCATGTCTCTGTCATAGCTACTCCCATAACAATGGCTTGGCATTTGAGAAACTCAGCCTTACCCTAACCAGTTGTCAGGGACCATTTGTAGTCAGGAGCTGATAACCCTTTCACAGTCATCTCACTCAGATCTTTTAAATCTCTGTGTCTCACCATGGAAATGGCCAAATGCTACTGGCCACTGCATATGTGAAATGTCAGCATTCATGAAACTGTGATGTCCGTTACCCCTGGAACCTTCCCCTGGAGATGTAACACTTACAACAGCTTGGCCTTTTCAACTATGCACTGGTACTATGTGGTATGTCTTCAGAGACTTATAAGCATTAGGAAAAGTGTTGTTGTCAGAGAGGCTTGTTGGAAGCTTTGCCAAGCGTCACTCATTTTTAGAAGGTAAGTTTTAAAAGCTTTGTTCATATATGAAGAACAGCCATGAAAGTGGGTTTTATCGGTGACCCTGTGACCTGGGGTCCCTTTTCTGCCAACAGAGCCAGCTAAAGGACCAAGTCCACATTGCACAGTTCCAATGAATGTGCAGGTTAATGCCCTTCTGTCAGTGGGTGGCCCTATCTTTTGGCCTTACGCTCAGTAAGGCACAGTTATGTTACAAAGGTAAAAAGAGGTGTCTCAGTGAATTTACATCACTTAAAACATAGGACTGGGCTATTAATTACTAAGTTCTTAAAGGGTTTGCAGAAATACTTGGTTTCATATGGTGCCGTACTCACATTGCAGCTGTCTTTGCCAAGGCTGAAATTATCCTGTTTATATTTTTTATTATATTTAATCAAAATTTTTGGCTGAACAGAAACTTGCAGGAAAGTATCTGTTTACTTCTAAATTTTTTGTGTTGTGGAGCACTGAAGAGGTAGAATAAAAACAATCAGCTTTACATCTAGCTGCTATGGCAGTGTTTTGCTTTGCCAGTACAATACATAAATTATCTTGTGAGTAATCATGTGGAAAAGGAAGCAGTGCTGCTAGTGTCTTTGTTCAGTCTTGTCTGAATAGTTGCAGAGCTAAATAGCTCTAAGCATATGAAAACACTGCGAAGCTTAATTTCAATAAATATTTGAAATAATTTAAAATCTCTTCACATTGAATTTATATACTGGTGTACTAATCCTGCCCGAAGGGTCAGCAGAAGATGCAACCTGTATTGCAAAGCTGTTGAACAAACTCATTCTTGATTCAACTTCATTAACTTCAATGGATTTGCATTTGGAATTGGCTGTTCTAAAGAAAACCAGCTTCTTTTATTATATAAAGTGTTTCCTAATAGCTTCTTTCATCGGACTTAATTCATTTCTGTCTACGTGTTTGTCATCTATTCTAGCTCTCCCTGCCAGAATGGAGGAACATGCACTGATGACAATGGTTTTGCACCCCATGCTTCCTGCCTGTGCCCTTCTGGTTTTGCTGGCAACTTCTGCGAATTAGATAGAGATGACTGTGAATCCAACCCGTGTGAAAATGGAGGAACATGTACAGATACTGGTGTGGGTTTCAGCTGTTTTTGTCCCCATGGCTATACAGGAAAGCTCTGCAGCAGCCGTCTTGTATTCTGTGCAAGCAGCCCATGTGAGAATGGAGGGACGTGCAGTGAACATCCCCAAGGATTCAAATGCACCTGTAAACCAGAATTCGTTGGTATGACCTGCAAACATCCCAGCAAAAACACAAGTCTTTCTGGAGTGAGTATGGAGGCAAAGCACAGGCAGAATTACAACCCACCCTCAAAAGCTCATCACAGATCAGTACATCAACAAGAAATCCTGAAAATAACAGTGAAAGAAACAATCCAAAATGCAGATCCCTTGCTGAGTAGAAGTCAGGTGATATGTTTTGTTATACTGGGCTTGCTTACGTGTCTTGTTGTCTTGGGTACAACCGGGATTGTGTTTTTTTCAAAATGTGAGATGTGGCTTGCTAATGCCAAATATAGTCATCTCCTACGCAAGAAAAAGAACTTCTTTCTGAAATCTAACAATGGGGAAAATCTCTCAGTTAATATTATCTTCCCAGAGAAGATCAAATTGACTAATTACACTAAGAACTACACTGCCATCTAGGCCCTTGAAAGCCGAGCAGCAACTCGCAACTTTTCATAGCAATATGTAAAATAGATTGAATTTATTGCCTGTGATTAGCATCAATATTTGTGGGCACATTTCCAGTAGCTTGTGCTGAGTGATATTGAAGACATATAAGGTATCTGTATTGCTAAGGAATTTTTCATTCCCCAAAATAAAAGGGAAAAAAAAAATTAAAGAGCAGGGAATGTTAATTTTATTTCTTTTCAAGGCAGCTATTTTTTGTAAAATAAAAGGTAATTTACCACTGGAACTGTATTGCAGCTTTCTTGTCTTGTGCATAGTTTATTTGGCAAATACGGTACCTGTAAATTACTCAGTCATGCTTTTTTTTTTTAAATAAACAGCACTTAAGGGCTATACTGGTTTATTTATTCATTTGTAAATGTTGTGCTACAGCAAAGTCCGCAACAAGTGTCCCTTCTTAATTCTTCTGCTATATGTGATAAAGGCTTTAGATATTGTGATCAACAGGAGCAAATTCACACTGATGTCTCACCTATACAGTCAGTTTTGCTATTTTTACATGCTTATAAGAGAGATTACTCCTTCTATAGAAACTTATAGGTCTTTGTGATGTTAATTTCAGGTTAAAGGTCTCTGTTGCTTGCAATACTGTCTCCATAAATTGTTTCATTTATCTATTTTAAAATGTTAAAAAGGCATTCGATGTCTTTGTCATACTTTCTGTTTAGAGACCTAATAGAGATGTAAAGGATCTGATTCTGACTTTTCTATAACTGTTCCTCAAAGAACTCTGCTGAGAGAAGTATCCTTCACTCCTGTGTCACAGGGAGAATGAAAAGATAACATGTCACCTGAAAGAGGACAGCTGCTTTTAGTTCTTCATTTCTCCTTTTTCTCTGTCATATTTCAAGGAGAGGGCAAGATTTTCAGGAATCAAAAGCAGCACTGGCAAACAGGCAAAGGCTCAGGAAAGCCACAAAATGTTAGGAGCCTGAAGGCAATTATAGGTCTTAATGTCCCTGAGAAGCCTCACCTGGGGCCATCACCCACTCCCTGCCCACAGGCCCACTTCAAGGTCAGCCCAGGGCTATCGGTCCTGCTCTGAGTTATGCTGTAGGAGCGCTGGTCTCCACTTCTGCCTGCTGGATGGACCTCAGCCCTGTACTGCAGGTAGCCTATCCACTGGGTGGTGGACCCTTTGGACCTGTGCTCCAGCTCTGTCTCCTTTTGCTCCTGACTGGAGCCTATAGATGGACCCTGGACCTGGTTCATCACTTGCTCTGTCCGGGACTGTCGATGGGCCCGTTACCAGCACCAGCCCTGGCAATGTGTTCAGCTCCTGTGAGACTGTGCTGTTGGGGTGGGTATGTCCCACCCTGGGGCATGACCCTGCTGGGTCCCTCAGCATCACTTCCTTAGTGGGCAGCCTGCCCATGGCTACTCCCTTTAAAAAACAAAAACAAAACAAAACAAAAAAAATCCCAACAAAACCAAATCACTTTGAACTGCAGTGCCTAAAGTTGTCCTCACCTGCCTTTAAGTAACAATTTACTTCCTCAGCCACCCCAAACAGGAACATTTAGCAGCTTCTTCTAAGCTATCTGATAATTATGCTATCCCCAAATCCATTAACAGCTGCTTAAATTTAAGAGGAGAACAAAAAAGCCTTAAAGCTTACACTGGTCATCACCCTAGGATATTTTCTGTTGACATCTCAATTGCTATGAGTATACAGCGAGTCTGCTGTGTTGCTGATAATATTTGCACATATCATAGCATTACAATGCAGTGCAAAGGTTAGAGCTAATAGGAAAAATGGTGTTGAGATACTACTGTGGAAAGTGTTGACTTCCAGATAACGGGATGAAAATTTTAAAGGAAGCAGATGCTCCCTCTCAAAACTTTTGTTGAGAAGACAAATATTCATCAAACCCACCAACTTTTCAACGAGTCCTGGCAAAGATGACTAACTTCAAAATCCAGATGAAGGTAAAACCAGGTAAGCAGTGATAAATTTGAAGCCATGAAACATGAGCCACAGGAGTTTACACATTTCTTTTAAAACAACAGATTTAAAACAAGTAATTCAGTGTTTTATGTTTTAATGTGATATTCTGTGATTAGAAGTATGTTAGGTTCAATTTGGAGATAATCGGAAACTTTGAATAGCTTGTAGCTTTGATTCAAACCCAGTTGCAACAGCAGGTAGCCACTAGGAATTGGTGATATATATCACCAATATAAATACCAGACTCGGCTGTGTACCTTCCCCCTCTCTTTGAGCAGAGGGTCCCTCAGCCCTTACAGCTCGCTCTGCCCTGAGCCAGAGCAAGGCTTTGGGTAAGAAAGCTTGTGTATAAATTACAAGTATAAATTACAAAATCCAGGTAATTATAATTCATTTCTATAAACTGTCACATGATTTTTTTTGCTGTGGTGACCTGGTTGGCATCTCCTCCATCACAGTATATTTATATGTAGACAGGAGAGCCTCTTTGAAGAGAAGGTCACTAGCTCAGCATGGAAAAAACCACAGATTTTAGCTCCCAGTATCCTTCTTATCATTGGTGGTGCCAGTGAACAGTATAGAAGGCTGCTGTTGTCCTGCCATACTCTCCAAAGGGAAAAAGTGTTTTCTTAAACATGAAAGGCTGGAAAAAATAATAGCTGTCTTTAGCTTCTCTGTACCAGGAAAAATTAAACATATGTGTGGGGGTTTCTCATATTTGTGCTGTTAGTGAATAGCTCCGAAGCCTCATCACCACATAAGTGACACAAAACTGGATGATAAGAAGGATTTAAGTTTAAGAAAACTACAGTGTTTGAATCAATGGCCTGCAACAGGTCTCCAAAGCAAGAAGTTTAAAACAAATATTGTGCAGAAACACTGACATAAAGGCAAAGAGGAGACAAAGAGCATTGATACCACTTCAATTTTATATTTATTCTGCATATTTTTTATTAATGGACAGAGAACAACATGTTTACGATAACCCATTGTCAGAGGTACCAACCTGTGTTGCCATTTCTCACCTTTTTGATTTCTGAATGATCTCCCTTGGTCAAGCAATGATGTCTCTGAGCCTCAAACCCCACCTCTGCCTTTCTGCCTCTTAAAAAATAAATAAAGACAGCTAGGCTGAGGGATGGGTTGGGACGGGACAGTGGGACAGTTTAAGGACAATAGTTCCCTCTTGTCTCCAAGCTATAGGAGAATATATTAAAAGGTATTTTTATTTTAACCATATCCCTTCGAGCCGTATTAGCCTCTGTTCCTGCTAGGTTAACAAATACAGATCCATAGATGTTCCACAAAGATCAAGTTTTTAGAGACAGGGTGTGGATGTTTTTCTAGATTTTTTTTCTTTTTTTTTTTTTTTATGGCTCTAGTGAAGGAGAGGTCTGGCTGCTGTAAAAGTAGAACATATGAAGTAGCAATCACCAAATTCTGGACGAGGATGTCTGAATAGAGAATATGTACATGGCTTTTCTTTTTACTGCCATTCTTCATATTTATCCATAAGCCAATAATGTATGTATTGCTTTTGACTAATAAGTATTCTATTTGCAAGTGCCAAGTCATCTGCTGATGACATGTCCACAACAGCCTAGTTAATCTGCTCCTCTGCATTGATAACCCGAGTCCTGTTTTCAAAGAAATATTTAGGTGCAGATGAACATGATATTCCTACTTAAAACAGACCTTCAGTTTTTGAGGGTGAAGCAGTGTCCAGAACCTGGCTGCAGGAATAGATACAAACTGAAGACAGTGGTCTGCATTGCATTGCCCGAGTACAATAATTTTCATAACGATGTCTTACCCTCTCCAAGTTCTCAAATTCGCCTGTGCCTTGGCAAAATTTATTTACCATCACAGCCTTCAGGGCAAAACAATTTGCTATAGATATAGGACACTCTTTTTTTCTTTTTTTTCTTTTTTTTTTTTTTTTTTTTTTTTTTTAAATTTTTTTACTCCAGGACCACCCTGGCAGAACTACGTGCATATGCATTCAGAGCACACTAAATTATTGCAACATTGCACTGTTGATTTTCCAAAACACATCTCCTTTACTATGCATTTCTTGTGAATGAGCCATGGACAAATTTTGCATTCCTGGATGTCACACAGCCTAGGAAAATACGCAGTTCTGCCTGGCTTAGGTGAAAGAAGAGTCTTGAGAGAAGACTTTTGTGGCTGCTTAAACCATGTTGGAGCCAGCATTTGAGGCCCACAAAGATGGGCCAACTTTGCTGCGTCTCTGTGGCCATTGAATGAGATCAACTCAGAAAATGTACTGTGTATTACAATTTTCCTTTATAACGTCGTTATATTTTGAAGTTTCTTCCTAAATTTCTTGAAGGAAATGAGGATATGGTTCTCCTAGAACATTGCAAGAAAGAGGTACAAGACTTTTATATAAAGGAGAGTATTTCAGTCTCAAATACAAACTGAACTGTTGCTCTTGGGTTTGAAGAAAACAATTGAATTAGTTAATTTTGATCATCAGCTCTAAAGCTCAAAAAGAAAGTTTTTCTTCCGACTCACTCTCCTATAGGTCTTTGAGATGGAGGACCTTTGCTGAAGCTCATATCTAAGTCAGGGTCTTAGACAAGTTCATGGGAACACAATGCAGAGTCTAGTCCTTATACTTAGCAATCCAGACAAATTTTGCAGGCACACGTTCACGGTCTCTCAAAGGCAACTCTGAGCAACTTTAGAGATGCTAAAATATGAAGTTGGTGTAATACAAAGAAGAGGGACTAAGCCAGGCTTAACTAGAAGTCTTGATTGGACCAAAAATGTTTTTATAATGTTTTGACACATGAAATTGGGAACACAATACTGCTTGATTTTTTCTCTTTATATCCAGTTTCCTCTTTCGAAATTTTATCCTTGCTATTAATTGCAGCCTTCTACTATGTATATCCACTTGATGGCAGCATTTGAACACACAACCGTTTGAATCCCTTCAAACTGTCTCCTTTGCATTTTGCATCGGGAAGTTTGTAAACCACCCCCAGTGACTGGGCAAAAAGGGAGAACGAGAAGGTGCCCGTGGTTCTTCACCTGTAGGTAACTACTGCTCATGACCTGGTGAGCTGCAGCAAAACCAAAACCACATCTGCATCAGTAGAGAAAGCTAGTAGTGTTTCCCCAACAGAATTACTGGTCTCCCTTGGAATTAAACTGGAGAGTAGAGAGCTCTTACCTACAGACCCATGGGGTTAATGATACTTCTGGAAAGGTTACTGCAATAAGAATATCTGGTTTGGATCTTCTGCCATTGTACACGAACACATGCACATCTACATATTCATAAGTAATGCTGGATTTTGGTGCACTACCTGTGGCATGCAAAATTTATCCATTCTTCTAACTTGTACATAGCTTTTGATAGACCAAACACAGACAGTATGCACTTTATAAACAAAACTACAGGAATGAAGACAGCTTAAATGAACAGTCACGGAGAGTAAATGCCGAACAATGAAAGGAAAATCAAGAAAATATTTTATACAGATTCAGGTAAATGAAAAGGTGTTGGTAAACTAGTATACTCCAGTATGCTTATGTATTTTTTTCAACCCAAAAGGGCATGCACAGCAGCTTTGTCAGTAATCTCATATTCATTCTCATGTGGTGAACTTTTTATTTACCTGCCTTTGTCTTACTGAATTTCAAACATGTTCAAATTGGAAGGGGGAAAATATATGGTTTAATTTTAAAAAATCTATTTTGTACCACATTCAAGGCCAAAACTTCACTCAGTTTTCCATAGCAGTGGCAAGCATCTTACATCTTGCTGGGAGTTGTGCATTTACAACATTTCCAGCAAGGAATAGTTAATATTTTGACAGGCTAAATAAGTGTAGAGTTCATTGGAGTGATTCCATTCTACCTTCCAGTGTTTAAATTACTGGAAGTATTTCAAGAGTCCTGCATCTTATCATGGGGCAAGCGTAAGCTCTTAAGGGATTCAAGCCTCAGTTCTCACCTGGGCCTGGTTTTCTTCCTAAATAATGGGACTTGGAGGACTAAGGAGATCTGACTGATCTGATGGCTGAGAGCCTGGATTGCTGAGAGATAAGAGAGACAGCTTGTTTTCCGGGAGTGTTGGAGCAGTCCCTTTAGTTTTGAGCCCGAGAAAGAGTTGTGATGCCTCCTTGCCGAGGGAGAACAAAGATTGCCTGGAAGCCAGAGATGAAAGCGTAAGAAATCGCGTGTGGGCTTAGTGGTGGGAGAGCACCATAAAGGGACCAAGTTTGATGTGAAGCCCTGTCAGGGAGTTTTTCTGTAGACAACTGCAGGGCTGTTATACTGCTAACAGATGAGCTCATCAGGGGAGATCTTTGTGCTTTACAGAGCACGAGTGAGGTTGAGGGAACTGAAGAAGAAGGCTGCAACTTTACCAGGTTTGCCCTCCACAGCTGCCTGCAGGCCCAGTCCTGCTCTCCCCTCCAGAAAGCTGGAATCATCCAGTACTGTCAGTGACACTTCTGCTGTTACCTAGGGATGTTGTCTTCCTTTTGAATATCAGTCCTTTTGGTATTTTCTTCATTACTACCCAGATTCTGCATTGATCTCGGTTGGAGATTTTCATTTTCCTATCCTACAGTTCTGATCTTCTCCCCCAAAAAAGTACTGATCAGTGAAAAAGTGTGTGAAAAATTCAGGCTGTCCCCCAGCCTCAAGCCTTTCTTTTCCAGAGAAGCCAGTAAGAAAGGTTAGAGATGGTTAGGTCTGTCGTCAAGTTACAAAATTAGGTGTGACATGCAAATGGATTTCCAGTAGCTGCCTCCAGTTCCTAAGTAGGTAGGTGCAGGGCCATCATGTCCACTGACACCATTTGCAGAAGTATGACATGAGGGACAAAGGGGCTTGTTTTACGCTATACATATTAGTGTCTCAAATCCATCTATGTTTGAAACTAACTGCGTGCCAGTGCATATTAAACATGAATAAAAGCAAAAAGAGTGGTGGTGGAGCACTTAGGAATGGAGGACCATGCCGATATCAATGCAGCCATAATCCAGTAACAACTTTAGCAAAGGGCTTCGTGTGTCCTACTTTGCAGAGGCACACAAAAAACGGAAAGGAAAAAGGAGAAATAGCCTGGTTTAAAGAGACAATGAAATGATGAGTCCAAGCATTTTCTTTAAGGATGTGAAGTAAAACAGTGTGGTGGGATTGTCTCCACAGAGCCCCAAGACAGAAGAGGAATGAAGGCCACCCAGTTAACCTGGAAACAATGAACCTCAAAGTCCTTGTCAGTCTAGCAGGCGCAACTAGCTTGAGGCAGAGGAGGAAATCTAAGTAGGTGGCATAGCTGGAAGAAGCAGGGAATTTAGGCTTTTTTTTTCTTCTTTTTTTTCCTTCTGTCTTCCCTGAGATGTGCTGGTTAGATTTGTGATACCCTACCCAATTGCTTACCGGCAGCAGGGTAGGTGTGACCACTACAGGGTAATGGGGAATTGGCCATCCTGTTATGGATAAGTGTCTACTTTTCGTCTCACAGTTGAAAGAGAGGTAGGAAGTGAGTGGGCTGAAATGGGTTTGATGGTAGCTTGTGTTTGTTCAGCAAAGACTAACCTAAATGCTTGAGGTGGTAGTGGGCTGTCTGTAGCCTGATGATGCCTATAGCTAGGCAAAAATAGTTTTGTTCCATTGGATAGCACCATGATGTAATTCTGTCAAAAAAACCAATTATAGCTTAAAAGGATTCCTTGCAGTTCATTTTCCCCTCCAGTCTTTGGAAGAACTTGATATAGAGGAGACAAAATGTTATTAAAGCCTGCGGTACAAATGCTGGAGCTTTAAACTATCAGCCTAAATAGGTCTTCAGATGTATTCACGTAATAAACACTTACATATGCTCTTCAGATGTATTCATGTAATAAACACTCTTGTAGTCAGTGCTGAGTTTGCAAACAAGTGAGTTGCCATTGAAAAAGTTCCAACTAAGGCTGCCCACAAAGCTCTGCCCAACCAATATTCATGTTTCTCCTGAAGAACCACATTTGCCATAAAGCTCCAGTGAATCCAACTGATTGTATATAATATGTGTCTCCTGCTGCCTACAAATCTCCAATTTTTGTCAAAAAAAAGAAAAGGGGGAGTAGTTTGAACATGGACAGCGTGTGCTTGAATGTCTGCAAGGTGCTTTAGCAGGCCATGGCTGTGGCAGTGAGCAATGCTGTGACTAGATGGTGCACTTGCCATATGGTATATAGAAACTGCAAATAGAGTGGTGATAGCTGCTCCTTGCACAGGTATTTCTGAAAGCTTTGGTAGCAGTTCCTGTGTGTATATCTGTCTTCATCTTTGGAGAAGGATAATTTCAGCCATTAGATAAGTGGAAACTCTGGATTTTGAGCTCTGAACCCATGAAGGACATATATTCAGTATAAGTGCACGCACCACCACCACCCAAAAAACAAACAAAGAAAAACCCACTAGCAACACACCACAGTATTTCTGTCCGATCATCCAGCAAGGTTTATTCACTATTATTTGTATTACCTGGGTTGCAATTATACTGCAAGTGAGCCTGCCTGTACTGCAACTTGTCTGATGATCCTCTTTCTGGGAGCCTGTGCTGAGGCTGTGATAGCAATGCTTGATGCAAATCAGCCACATTAAGTTTCCCATGCTCAGTATCTGGCTCAGGCTAATGTTGTTTTAAGTCTCAGCAAAAAAAAATAGCTTCGTTTCCAAGGATGAGAAGAGATTGTCTTTTCTACTTGTTATTTAAAAATAATAATCTGACAGTCGTGTTGAAGCGTAACAGTACTGTTCTGAGGGCTGCTCATACAAACTTCATGTCCTTTCAACATGAGTTTTATTGGGCTGACATGAATTTCTAGTTATTAGTGCAATAGCTAAAACAACAAGCGTGAGGGGAGCATATGCCAGGTTTATTGGAATCAACCAATCCAGATAAATGTCAAGCCTTTTAAAAGCAGCAGTACACCTCCTGCAGGTCAGAGACCAACCCTCCCAAAGTCTTAGAGCTTCTGGCTGAAATATATTCTCTCACAGATAACAAGTTACTGTGCCTTAACTGGCCCTGGTTACAGGTTGTGTAAAACTGCCCATCCTGGAGCAAATAAAAAAGTAATTAGTTGTTTTGTCTTTCAGTTTCAGTGAACTCACTGTGCCTTGCATTTGCTGTGAGCTGATAGTTGCACATGATTATAGGATGCAGCTGGCCATGGTGATCTGTCATTCCGCAGGAGTGTGTAGGTCTCTGTGCCTGGAGTGTGATAGACCTGAGATCCTCACTCTGAATTCCTTCCAGTGACAGCGATGGGCATTTTAAGGCTGTTAGACTGAAAAGCTTCAAAATTTTTATTCAAAGCCTGAGATCCTTGTTCACAAAAAGGGCAAGTGGGAAGAAAATGTACTTGCAGTTTGATTCATTTTGTGTGTGTGCGTGTCTGAATACAGGCTTCAGGACAAAGCTCCTATTCTGAAATTAGAACTGAAACTGGAACAACAGAGGGCCTTAGGGTTGCATTCTCATTTGACATGACTGCATTCTTCTCAAAGTTCCGTGAGAATATCGTATGATTCCTGGGATATGTAAGTTTAGTACTTGAACAAAGCAGCGTGCATCACGCATATTGCAAACTTGTTTTGCCTTGGCACACAACTGCCGTGCGGCTCGAAAGGTCCAGCTGGAGCAAGGCTCCAGCAATTCTTTCATTCTATCCAAATGGTCATTTTTTTCAAGTGCACTCTGCAGAATCAATTTCTACTTGCAAGATAACATTTTGACACGAGGGAAATAAAAAGGAGCTGTGAGTTACACTCCTTTGTTCATACTGAAAAGTGTAACTGATTTAGAAAAAAAGTAAAGTACAAATTTTTCTTTGAAACAGTGTTACTGAAAGGTTAGTCTTGCTGTATTTTATCATTTCAGATGCTCTCCAGGACAATTAAGTCATTCAGACTTGACAGCGGTAGAGGAGGGCTGAAGGTTTTCCTTGGGTGCAAGTATTTTAGAAGGATTTATCACCGAAATCACTGCAAAGGCTGGGTGGTAAGATGGGTTTAGGTTTTGAACTCTTTTTTTTGTTTGTTTTCCCCCACTGAAAACACATATGTAAATATTGTTCTCATTTGTTCCAAATAGAAACATGTCCAGTCTAAGCATGAGATTGACTTATATAAACCACACAGTAGCGTGCACAGGTTTTGACTCTGAATTCTGGTCTGAGTTCCTTTTTTAATGAGTAACACTGTAATACTTTTAGAATATATACTTCAATTAACAAGTGTCACATTCTTTCGGCACTCTTGTGACACATAAATATTTTTATTTTCCTCGGAATTAAAGAACTGATGCCTTGCCAAGGTCCTGAGTTCTGGCTCTGATTTCTGCCATCAGGCACCTAGACTTCTAGGTCCTCAGCCTTGGGACACATCTGTTTCACGGGCCTGGTTTGCTCCATGAGTGACATGGCAGTTGTAAGTGAACTACTAACTGTCATCTGTGGAAAAAAAATGAATCTTGATCTCTGTCTGCTACCTGAAAGCTGCTTCTTTACTCAGTGCTTCCAGAACGGTTGAAAGACCTTTGTCCTAGAGCAAAGATTTTAAAAGAAATTTCAGGAATATAATTCCTGTTTTCCCCCTTTGTGTACTAGTTTTGTGTCTGTGGTCAGATGGTAAAATACACTGCGCAACAACCAGTGGTATTGCTTGCAGCTGAGTAAACCCTTTTTAAACTTACTAAACTAAACGAAATGGCATTATGTTTTCCAGCAGGGATATAGACTCCGTTAGCATAAAATAGCCAAAGGGTAGTTGATGATACATATTTACCAGTGCAGGAGTGATTTTGAGCTGGTAAAGCATATGTGCTGAGGGAGGCTGAAGAAACAGAAGGTTTCACAGGGGCAGGGAGGTTACTTTAACTGTCATGTTATGACAGCATGTGTTCATTACTTTTCTGGGCATGGCCCTTTGTTCTAGTGCCTTGCTGTATGTGTTAAATCCTACGTAGTGCTGAAGCTCTATAGACTCGGAGTACAGCAAAAAAATAAAATAAAATCTACCATGCAGTGCTAGGCTGAGCGTTATCCTGCATGCTCAGGAGAGCCTGGAGTGGGCATTCAGCTGGACTGGGAGAGTGGGGTAGCTGTGTCAGCCCAGCGCTGCCCCTGAGGCTATGAACTCATTCCCTGGCTGGGTTTTTAGGTCAGGGCAGCAATGCATTGATGGTGCTGGACTAATTCTGCTTCCAGAGCCCCTGCAGTCAGCACCAGCATTCCTGTGCTCCACCAGGTACTGCAGGTTTACCCAGAGCTGACCTAGGGCACCTGAGTCATTTGGCTCCTTTGAAAATCCCATTCTAAAAACTGCCCTACTGAATCTAAGGGAGAACCAGTGAAGAGCTGGCAAAAAAACTCAGTTCTTTCTCATGTTCACATTCAGTTGCCCTCTTCTCTTTTTCCACAACTTCAAGTGATAAAGTAAACTAAGCCAGTAGTAATTAGATCTGAAAATCTGTGAAGAAATCTGTTCACAGGTACTGGTATCATGAAAAATGCAAAGTAAGACATCTCTGTTTTGACTGCCAGTAGACTGCCTTTACCTACGTGATAAGACTTAAATTGTGCAAGCTGGGAGGAAAGTGTAGTTCTCACTGTGTGGAAGCAGCAAATGTTGGTGGAACAGAGCACTCCTGAAGAAAAAGGACTCTTCGTTGCTTAACAGCTTTTGCAAAAGGTTTTTGGGGGAAGAAAAGGGGAGGTGAACTCAGACATAGCATCTATATGAAAACATGTCATGGTACTGAATAGTAAATGGGTGCAAGTACAGCAGAAATACTACTGCATGTCTGAATGTTCACATGAACACCGCACAGTCAGAACTCAGTTCTGCACCCTTCTTTAGTCCACTAATTTCTGTTTCTTATGTAGGATCAAGCCCTATGGTAGTGTTTGCTTTCTTCTAGAATAAATCCTTAAAATTACACACAAATTTATTTTACTAACAGGTAAAGTTTTTAACAACGCTAAAAAGAAAGAAACATCAGTAATGATACCCCATTCATTCAGATGAGAGTGGAATATCAGCTACCTTCTTTCTTTTGGGACCTGGTCTTGCAAAACAAACATTGTGCTGGTGTTATAGAAAAGGTCATGAGAGACACCAGTTGCATTTACTACCTGTAGGGACACAATGCCAGTTTGGACATCCACGAACTGAACTGAACCTTTCCTTTGAACTCAGACTGATTTTAGTTTTCTTCAGTTATTATGTTTTCTTCTGGTGCCAAGTGCAAGATATATTGCAGAAGAAAATTAAAAACACAACCTGGTTTTTTTTAGATCTCCATCCTGCTCTTGTGGACCAGAGATTTGGCTGACTATCCAAGCATCTGGAAGCTTCCTAAAAGCATCTTCAGAGGTTTTAAAGACTGCTTTTTTACAAGATGGTTTCTAATGGCTTGTGTGCCCTTCTATAAATAGTAGTGTCATCTGCACACATACCAGTTACAGTGAGTCTACCTGCACACAGGTGTCACTCATCCAAAGAAAGTGATTTGTTGTGTCCTTTTTTTCCATTTGCAATGAGCCTCAGATTGGCTGTGTTCCCACAGAACGATTTATTTTGCCTTCTAAAGAGCTGAAAATTTTCTTTTGCTAAAACTTTGGGCTTCAGTGCCTGGTGTTTTTTGAGAAAGGGGCAATAGCATACTGGGAATTGTATTTAGAAAGTGTTCATATGCAATGAGCATAATTATGCTAATGACTACCGCTCTTATAGGAAGAATTTGAAGCACACGTGGATGTTTCAGCACTCCCTATCTCTCATTCTGTTTAAAACTCCCTGGCAATGTGTTTGTCCCTTAGACAGAGGGAGAGGACAGATATTATTTAGGGAAGGGGCAGTTATCTGATTTCACTGACGTTTACGAAACATCAGAATCACAACAAAGCTCAGCTGAGAACTCTTTTGGCAATTACTGCAGCATACGAATTCAATGCCTAATACTGATGACACAAAACACATTTTCCTGTTTGTGTTATTGAAACCTCAAAACCAGCTCAGAGCTGAGCCCCTTTTCCCATTAGTACATACTTGGTGAACAAGCAGGACAAACAGCCAGAGTCTTGTAAAAGTCTTCAGACTACAGGCTATTTCACGAGAGTACACCTAGCGATTTTGTATTGAAGAAAAGTTTTCTGGTTCCATCTTACTATTAACCAGTATATAGGGTCTATTTACTTCTGTCCTGTTCCACAGGGAAAAGTCTGGCTTACAGCAATACAATGTTGTCCTCTAGCTGGCCACGTGAGTAGAAATATGCAGAACCCCCCAGAAAGGAAGATGCGCACAGATAAGCTACCTTCCTCTTTTACGCTGCTGGATCTTCACTCATAGCTGGTCACTGAAGTCTTCAGCCTTGGCGCTCTCGTCCTCTATTTAAGACTAGATCAATGTAAGTTTGTCAAGGTCTGAGTTTAAATATTCCTATTTGTCTCTTGAATCTGTCTGAGGGTGGAAAGCCACTAAACTAATAGCAAAATTTAAACAAACCCAACCTGTGTCCTTTCATGTCGCCCTACCCAATTCTCTTCCACAGCGTCTGCAGACCAGCATTCTTCTTGCCATATTCCAGAGGAAGCCAGGAAACCTTGTTCAGTCCCCCCGATTTGTACAATAAGAAATTCTAGGTGTAAGTTCTGAAGGCTGAGCTCTTGCAAAACTGCAAATCTTCTGTCTTAGACTAGAAACATACTTGGTAATGTGGAGCTATTTGTGCCATCTGGCAGCTGTCAGCTTTCTCTATTCACTTCCCCCCTACTAATGCAAAACACAGAAACTGGACCTTTTACATCTTGCTACGTGAAAAAGGTTGGTGTCTAGAGGCTTTTTAAGGCCAAATCATTGGACTGTTCTGGTGCCTGCTCTCTGGGCATCCACTGCAAACATTAATAATGACTTACCCTGGTCAGCAATAATCATATATTCCTCTTCCTCTAATATTTTTTTATGGCAGTGTGTCTTCTAAGAACATTGCACATGTCCTCTTAAATACCTGAAATTCACCTCGTACACTGTTTCAGAAGGATTTTTAAAACAGCTGGTGTTTATCTCATAGCTATCTCCATTTTTAGCTGCAGTTTACTGACCTCCATCATTTTTATCAAAGATTACATTCGTATTTTTTTTCTTTTTGCCAGAACACTTACAGCTATTCTCAAATCGTTTTTAGTCAGTGCTGACACTTTGATATAAGCCACCTGTGACATGAAGTGATTAATTTGCTTATTTTTCCGTTTGTGTTGTGTCCTATGAGGAGAGGCACTGGGTCAGGCAGGACCTTCAGGTGGTTGTGGAGAAATTGTGTCTTCCCTGGAGGGTAAAGCAGGGGCAGAGGTTTGGGGACAAGAGGGCAAGGCAAGGCAGCAGGCTGAGATAGCTGCAGCAAGCAGCCAGGAACTTGCATTGCAAACAGACTGCCGAGAAGGCAGTGAGCAGACAGCAGCCAGAACTTCATGGTGAGCGAAAGACATGCTCACTGGAGAGCCGAATGGGCTGTGCAGATTTTGAATTGATGGAAACTAAGCCTGGAAAAAGAGTTCACAAGAAAAGACAGTGAGCAAAGGCAGCTTGGTTTATAAATGCCTTTATTCTGTTGTAAAGTAACGAGATTTCTGAATGTCTAGAAGTGGGATGTTAAAACCTTAGTTTTTTCAGAGTAAAGGGTTTTTTTCTTTGCTGTCTGTTTGTTTGTTTTGTCGTTGTGGGGGTGCAGACTATAGGGAAAAAGTCTAGATACACCTGCCTTAAATTTCTGGTTGTTGTGGGCATGATCCTGCTTTGCAGTGCAAGAATAAGCAAAGGTGCAATTTGTCTGGTGGCAGTGACTACTGCAGGCTGAAAGTGAGCTCTGTGGAACGTGCCAGTATTTTCTTCACTATGAGGGTGGTGAGGCACTGGAACAGGTTGCCCAGAGAAGCTGTGGATGCCCCGTCCCTGGAAGTGTTCAAGGCCAGGTTGGATGGGGCTTTGAATGCTTCCAGGTCTAGCAGAAGGTGTCCCTGCCCATAGCAGGGGGGTTGGAACTAGGGGACCTTTAAGGTCCCTTCCAATTCAAACCATTCTGTGATGCTATGATTTCAATACAGCAATAAAAAATAAAGCATGAGGAGCTGTGGAGAACAACATGCTCTGCATTTACATTTCATTCCTGGGACCATCCCTGCCTATCAAAGATGCTCTGGTTCTGCTCTCTGAAGGCAGCTGTAAAGTCGAAGGCTTTTGATGTTCATAATGTAAATTAAACTGTCATGTATTTCACAGAGTAGCCTTGCAGCACCTCTCTGCCCTGAGGTGCTCAGCTACCTGGAGGGCCCAGATCAATGCACAACCGAGCTCGCTCTAATATCTGGCAGAAAGAGAAATCTCACTGTAACTCTTCTTTGCAGCTACACACTTCAGATGAGAATACCGCAGGGCAGAGTAACAAATAAATCCCTGCTGCTTTTCAGAAGAAAGGTGAGTTTGGTGCATGAACCTTACTTTTCTGGAGTTTTGTGCGTTCACATTGGAACTAGTGTTCATGGAGTACTCCAGAGTGGTGAGATTTTCTGCATCAGGATGTCACAGTGCGGTGAGCACGCATTGTAGGCAATTGGTTGCCAATCCCCAAAACAGTGCCAGCTTCAGAAATGAAAGATGTTGGTGGGGGTGCTGCTAACCACACTTCTTACATTCCAAAAAAATAACATATTACCTGGGTGAAGTCCATCTGCTGAAGCTGTAAAAATTCTGAGCTCTCAAAGGCCATAACAAACCTCACTGTGGAAACTTGATTATCCACTATTCAAAGAAATTTTCCCTGTTCAGCACCTTGCCAAATGTCTACAAGGTTCTGGCTTTACAAATTTCTGTAGGTTCTTTCTTGGTTCCATTTTACTTTTATCCTACTCCTCCAAAACACTAGGTCACCTCTGCTTGTAGCATTTCCCATTTTACCATTTTTAACTGATTTCTGAATAGCTGTTCTCTGAATATTGCTGCCTAATTGAAACATAGCATGACCTGTACTACTTAACCAAGATCAAGGTCCCATTGCAACACGCTGTATGGAAACAGAGCAGGAGACAAATTACTGTCCCAAAACACATGGACAAACCATAGCAGAGTGAAGGGTAAGAAAGTGGGAAGATCTCTGTAAGGTGAGTGAGGTTTGGGTAACAGACAATTGTGACTTGGGAAATAAGCCTTAGCTGGATAATTAGAGCTGCTGTCTTACACCCAGAGCCTGGTGGCATAGCCCCAGCCTTATCTGCTAACATGGTGTGGTAGGTTTGTAAGCATCCCCAGGGCTGGCTGCATGCAGCATTGTTTGAACCAAGGCTGTGGATATGCCAGCTCTGATTCCAGGACTCCTCTACAACACTCCTCTGTGTTTGTTTCCTCAAAAGCAGAACTAAAAGAATTCAGTTTGATAGAAACTATTTTATTCCGTTTCATATGTTTGCAGCTCCTACCTCCCAAGAATCTGTTCAGCTTGTTAAAAAATGAAATTGCTACAGATGGATATTTCTTTCAATTACTGTGAAAACATGTAACAAATCCTCTGGCATGCCAAGAACCAGGCATCAAAGCTCAAGAGCTTACATATTCTATTAAGTGGTTTAATATTGTAGAGAAGAACAGAAAAAATACAGTGCTTTGTCCCTCATGGCCTTCTTTAGGAGACCTCAGGGAACCAAAAGGTTGCAGTTTTCCTGGTCTCCCTGCTCTAATATTAAACCACTTAATAGAATATGTAAGCACTTGAGCTTTGATGCCTGGTTCTTGGCATAGCAAGTACAGTTCATACTGGTTTGATGATTTGGGGTGGTCTGTGGGAGATTATTTTCCCCTCCTGTTGAGAAACCACAGGAAACAGAGGCCTGGTGCACAGACTTTTCCTTTTTGACTTGGGGTATAGCTTGCTGCTACTTTCCCTTGCACTGCTACTTGTTACCTCAACAAACTTTTCATTCAAAGGGAATAGCTGCAGCAACGGTAGGTGGATGGGCTCAGAGTTCCTACTTTACATACAACAGAGACTTTCTATGACATGGACCCATTTGGGGCAGCAGACTGAGCCACACATAGCCCCAGAAATGCAAAGAAAAATAAGCATTGTTATAGACCTAAGATGTCCTGTGCTTCAGTGAAAACAGACCATCTTCTATGTCAGCTTTAGCTGACCAAGAGGCTGTTTCATCGTGTTCCCATCTACTGCCACACTCCTGCGCTAGCTGTGCATGCTCTAGAACTGAAGCGGGGAAAAAACACCCCAAAATCTATATTGCATTTATTTTTCCAGGAACACATGTATCCAAATCAGAACTGAGCAGGAGAAGGAAGTCCTGCTCCATGGGAAATTTTTTCAGACTTCATTGGAAAAGCTGAGATGAGAAAAATACTTAATTTGGAAATGTTCTTTTTTATTTTCTTTAGGATCTTGCTCATTTAGATTGATTTAAACACAAGCTTGTGTTTTGCAAATGACTGTTGGCTCAAAGGTTTGGGACCCCAGTGCCCAGATTCCCCAGGACGGATCTCCAGCCACACACCCACCACGTGACTCCCACATTGTGCCACATGATTCAGAAGGAAATCAGGATATTGCCAATGGAAAAAGTCCTCTAACTTGAAAAGAAGAACATCATAGACAAGGAGAAGCCTGGACGGTAGGTCTCAGCTGCACTTCAGCAAGGATAATCATGTTGTAGCACAGCACTTGATTAACATGGCAGAAAGGGAAACAGGGATGAAGCCCTTATGGGGGCATTGGCCAAGAGGGAAATGATATATAGTACTTTATTGGAATTAAATATTGTACACCAGATTAAAGGGGACCAGGGGAGGAGTAAAAAATAGACTGGTTTGGGTAAATGAAATATTTAATCATCAACATTTTGAGGCAACATCAGAATCGTCTATCTTACTGATATTTCATCTCACTTTTACAGAAAATTTTTCTACCTGCCTCTTTCCCAAAACTGAGCTCAAGAGGCTTGCTCTGAGAAGTTTTGATAATGATTTCAGTACTGTGTCTTTGGTCCAGCTCTCCTTTTAAGGTTGGATTCTTCCCCCTCTCTTACTGCTTTTATATCAGTACAACTTTAGGCACTTGGACACCGAACAAAGACACAAATTGGTCTATGGCCTGAAAATATGCCAATCTCTTCTAATTTTAACAGCAGGAATAGCAAACATTTCCTAAGTCTTGCACTCCCCCTCCACCAGCTCAACACTGGCCTAAATGAAGCTCTCTTCAAATGCTTTGTGATTGCTATAATGAAATACTCTGGCTGTGTACTAGATGTGGAAACATGTTCCTAAGCCTTGCTTCTAATTTTAGAATTAATATTATGAGGGATTTCTATTCCTTGTTCATTTAAAATCTGATTTGATAGCAGTAGAAGAGGCTGTTGAAGGAGGTCACAAAAATACTCAGCTGAGCTTTGATGAACCTGTGTTTCCCTCATTAACATGAGGTGAATTCATTGTTTGTGAAGTTTCTTCCCTTCTCCCAGCTGCAGTTTAGGCCAGTTCTCAGCTTGAGTGTGTATTGATTTGAAAGAGTTCTTAGCTACACTATTGATTATATCCAACAAGAACAGACATCTCACACACCATCTCTGGAGCTCTTAAAAAAATTGTAGCCAAATTCTTGTATGTGCCAGAAAATCTGTGTTAAAATTACAGGTCATAGAATGGGTGAAGTTGGAAGGAACTTCTGAGGTCATCTGGTGCAAACCCCCTGCTCAAGAAGGGCCACCTAAAGCCAGTTGCTCAGAACCATGTCCAGGCAGATTTTTAATACCTCCCAAGGTGGGAGAATCCATAACATCCCTGGGCAACCTGTACCAGTGCTCAGTCATCCTCACAGTAAAAAAATGTTTCCTGATATTCAGGAGGAACATCCTGTGCTTCGGCTTGTCCCCATTGCTTCTTATCCTGTCACTGGGCACCACTGAAGAAAGCCTGGCTCTGTCTTCTTTGCACCCTCCCTTCAGGTATTTATATAGCTGAATAAGATATATATGATACATGTTATGATATATGATAAGATCCCCCTCGAGCCTTCTCTTCTCTAGGCTAAACAGTCCCAGCTCTCTCAGCCTTCCCTTATAACAGAGATGCTCTAAACCTTTAACCATCTTTGTGGGCCTTTGTTAGACTCCCTCCAGTATATCCATGTCTCTGTTGTACTGAGAAGCCCAGAACTGGATGCAGTACTCCAGGTGTGGCCACACCAGTGCTGAGTAGAGGGGAAGGAAGGATCACCTTTCTCAACCTGCTGGCAATGTTTCACCTAATGCAGCTCAGGATATCGTTAGCCACCTTTGCAGCAAGGGCACATTGCTCACATATTCAACTTGGTGCCCACCGGGATTCCCGGGTCCTTTACTGCAAAGCTGCTTTCCAGCTGGGTGGCCCCCAACATATGTTGGTACATGAGGTTGTTCTTCCCAGGTGCAAGACTTTGTACTTCCTCTTGAACTTCATGAAGTTCCTGCCAGCCCATTTCTCCAGCCTGTTGAGGTCCCTCTGGATTGCAGCACAACCCTCTGGTGTACCGGACACTCCTCCCAGTTTTGTGTCATCTGCAGATTTGCTGAAAGTACACTCTGCCCACTATCCAAATCATTAACAAAGATGTAAAATAGGATCAGACCCAGTACTGACCACTGTAGTATGCCGCTGGTTACTGACCTCCGACTAGACTTTGTGCCATAGATCACTGCTCTCCAGGCCCAGCTGCTCAGTCAGTTTTCAATCCTCCTCATTGTCTGCTCATTCAGCCCATATATCAACTGCTTGTCTATGAGGATCTTCTGGAAGATAGTGTCAAAGGTCTTACTAAAGTCCAGACAGAAAATATCTGCTGCTCTCCCCTTGTCTACCAGGCCAGTCATTTCATCCTAGAAGTCTATCAAGCTGGTTGAGCAAGACCTTTTCTCAGTGAATTCATGCTGACTACTCCTGATGATTATCTTGTTGTTCGTGTGCCTGGAAATGGTTTCCAGAATTAGCTGCTCTATCACCTCCCCAGGGATTGAGGTGAGACTGACCAGCTTGTAGTTTCCTGGGACCTCCTTCTTGCTCTTTCTTGAAGATAGGATCAAACATTTTTCTGCATCATTTCTGTTGTCCCCTAAAATTCACAAAAAGTCCCTGGCCTTACCCAGAGATGAGACCTGTAGAATTAGAGCATGTATACCCATAACAGGGAAGCCTTTCATCCTTTATCACAACTAGAGAGAGAGAAGCTGGTTCACGCTTGCTGCTGGGTAACTAAGATGCTGAATCCATGTGAATATATCCTGCCCTCCAGAAGGGCTTATTTTCTCAGGCTTACCAGCAAATGCCATGGTTACAAGGCTTCAGAAACTGGCTTACATGCATATGGAAGGGTAGGCACATGGTGACTTGAACTTCTGGGAAGACAGGGGTATCTCAGAAGATTTAGTGGCCCAGTCATGCTCGGGACAAGTACTTTCACGAGGCAGTTGGCAGTAGACAAAGCTTTAAGCTGACAGAAAAAGTCATAACTATTCAGAAGTTGGAAGATGAAGGCAGCTGAACACACAGGAAACTATTTTCTTTTTTGTAAATGAAGCAAATAATCTCTGAAACAATGTTCCTAGTGTTGCAATGTATTTCGTATCCCTTTAATTCTTCACGCAAAGGTTAGCTATCCAGTTAAAGGGACACTGTGACTTGTTTACTTGTCACAATGTATGTTTATATTGATTCAAAGAAGGGAGCTGTGCGAAGCACAGATCAGTTTGGCTTTTGAACAACCTAGCTAAGAAAACTGATATGCATAGTATACAAAGAATCCTCAATAACAATGACCTATATTGTAAAATAGGAACATGAATAAATAAGCTATTACATTGGTAGTACCTTATTCTGTAAGTTTAAAATGTTATAAAGTAAATAACGTGGACTCTTTAAACGAGTTTCCTTTAAGACATTTAGGTTTTTCTTTCTTTCAAGATGATTTAAAGTTTGACAGTGCTAAGTATGATAATACTGTACTAGAAGAATAATGGAAATGGGATATTAAACATCAGAAAGATAGTCAGTGTACACTGTAGAGTGCATTGTATTTTAGTATATTTTCTAATGTACGTATTAAAAAAACAGAAAGTTTTATGTTGTTGAGTGCTAGTGGTGGTTATGACTTTCTAAAAATCTTATAGCCATCCATGTACACTAGCTCATTATAATTTCTGCTTCAGCATATTAATAAGCAAGCATAAACATTTAAAATCATAACTTAGCAGCTTTTATGTTTGCTTTACCTGCTTCTTAGACACCCTAATACCTTTTAATAAAGCTTTGCAATTCAAGATTATAGGATTTTCACGGAGAAGCCCTCAAAGAACTTCACAAATTCCATTCACAAAACCCTGTGGATAAAGATTATCCTTATTGTAGAAGATCAGTAAATTAAGAAACAGGGTTTCAATAATCTGCTTAAGGTAACTGTGAAGTACAACCCTCAGTTCTTAATTTTAGCCCTTGTTCTAATAATTTCCTTCCATATCCTCATTTATTTTTCCTAAAAAAAAAAAAAAAAAAAAAAAATACTCAAATGGCAAGTGATTTTAATGAATAAAATCTACAGAGGTAGGTTTGAAAGAACATTTGGCGAGGCAGTGTATGCTTTTTAGTGTAAAAAGATGAAGTTTCCAGAAACTCTTTCTGACATGCATGGGCATCTCCTAAGCAAACTGCTCCAATCCCCTTTTCTTTCATAGCTCTTTTATGAATAACCAATTGGACTTGTCTTAGACATTGGGTTCAACAGTGCCATATCTGAACAGTGCAATACCGAGAGGTGCTGCCTTTTCCCCAGCCTGTGGCAGGGTGATCCTCCAGGTGGTGGTCAGAACTGTCTGAGGCTCACTTGTAGACCCTTACCTGTCATTTCAATTGGTCCTTTTAGTGCACTTTTCTCCACTTGTTTAATAAAGAGAGAAAATACAGCCTGTCAGATGCACCCTTGTGTAGTGATGTCTTTGTGTTCAGACCTGCTTTGCTGCAGACCTGACTTCTTGCAACCGTGGTTTCGGCTAGGAACTGCCGTGCCTTCACCAATGCAGCTCCCTAGGGTCATTGCTCTCCTTGTCTATGATGGGAGCCCACATTAGTTAGGCTATGCTGATGGACTCCAACCCGTGAATAAAGGTTACATTCCAGCCTAAACATATTGTTTGGTTATCTTTAAGTCCCCGTCCCTTTTTGTTGTTTACTTGCTCTCCAGGTACACATCTCACACTTTTCACCTGCCAGCTACTGTTAATTTCTTCTTCTCCTGTCTCTCCTCTCAGACAGTTAATACAATTTTCTTGCATTCACTAGCATGTCTCCCACTCTTTTCCATATTTGAGGAGAGAGACTCGAGATTAAAGTTTGGCAATGGTTGCTGTCATAAAAAGGGGATTGGAGGATGCAATATCACCTTGTCTTCTCACAGTGGATCTCAGCCCACCATTTCTTTAAACTCACCATAGCACAATCACCATTCAGTAATATTACCAGAACAAAATCTTATGTATATGATTGGATGAGACACAACATGCTGATCATAACATATTCAAAAGTGGTGCAGTAACCATGCCCTGTATTATTTTTTAAGATTACACAGATATCCCAAGTGTAACATTGGAGCTGTAGACATTGCATTAATGCCCTAGAGTACTGTAACTTTAAGGTGTCCTTGAATAACTTGCAAAACCAGCCTAGAAAGAATACAGATCAGATAGTGAAAAAAATTTCTATTATGTAAGACATCAGTATTCTTTTAGTCTAGTCTTTTTTGTGGCTGAGCTGAAACAAAAGAATACATATTTCCAGAGAAAGGAAGTAAAAGAGCAGATTGTAATGTAGAAATCCAGCAAGACTAAATGGTGCTTTTTTTTTTTTTTTAAATTGCTGAAGAGTTGTACATGACTTTTTGTAGCTAATATCCCACATTCAGGAACTATCACTGGCTGAAAGACTTCAAGATTTTATGTTTAAGATGAATTGCTAAACATAAGGTGTTACTGAGTACTCTAAATCTTTATGGAAACCCCTAATAGCCTGATCCTACTATTGTTGTTGCCGTTACTAGACAAAATGCTCCAAATTTCTAAGGGAACATAGAAAAAAAATCAGCATTATCTTCCTATCCAAGTCATATCCTCTAAAAGATGGATTCTGTCACCTACACTCCTGTCTCCAAATATTCCTTCTAACATCAATGGAAGAATCACATGGACCTGACTTGACAAAACCAAAAAGCAGTGTAAATTAGCTAGTTTGGTTTGCCATCTTCCAGCAAGGACTTCTGGTTACATGATCAGAAGACAATTCTGTGTTACCTCTGTGCCTGACCTCTCACACCATCATAACAAACCCACCAGAGTAAGGTATATTGCAGTACTGGAGTAAAAAATAATGATAACTCTAGGATCCTCACAATCTGCATCGGTCTCATAACTTTTTCAGTTTTTTTCTAGTTTCTTGGGACAGGAACATGTTTTGTGCTGTGATTTGGAGCAGTAGAAAGTGTCCTGTTGATTAAAAGTAAAGAACAATGCTGGGTTCTCTGTGTACCCTGACTTAATAACTTGCTATATCTGGTCTCCTTGACATTGTACGCACATGTGCAAGGCTGTCCTGAGTAATGATAAGCTCACTCTGATGTGCTGAACTGTACAGCATACCAGGCATTTAAATGGTACAATCAAAACACAGATTTTTGTTGGTAGCAGTATACATGGCAGAAAGATGACATTAGTATTTAGAAGATCCAAAAGATGGAGACTGTATCTCTAGCAGGAAATGAAATGGTTTGGCAGAAGGCAAATAAAGAAAGGAAATCTTTTCTTACATTAAAAAAAAAGAAAAAAAATTGAGAGTTGGCAAGGAGCTGAATATAGAGACCCCCTAAGCTACATTAAACTTTTCTCTTGTAATTCCTCCACCCTCTAAGATGAACTGTTTGAAAGTCCAATTAGTCCCTTAATAATCATGACTGTTATCTAATGATGAATAAACCATCTGCAGAAAATATTGCAATCACAGACACAGCTGTTACCATATGCTGAAATTTTCTTACATGACCTTGGTTGCTACAGTACCTACCAGCTGAAATAAGTAGAAATATTGCCAGCTTCAATTAGACTAGCAAGCTGTTCTTTTCCCAAGGCTGTTTAGGCACTTCAGCCATTAACATAAAACACAAACCAAGGAGTTATTAGAAATTTTGACTACCCGTTCCTAAACTGAAGAGGTGAAATTCTGGAAAGAATTTCAGTTCATCGTTATTAACGTGGCTAAAAATAGAAAACTCAAGTACTTGATTTCAAAAGATCCCCAATTATCTGTTGCTTCTAGAAATGGAATCTTAAGCCGGGGGAGGGTGCAGGAAACACAGAGGCCCTGGAAATGAGCTGCCTTGGGTTTATTTAGAACAAAGGCACAAAAGGGGATTTTTTGGCAAAGATTTTTTTGGCATGCTTTTCTTTATTCAACAGGTAGGAAGTATGTGACCTTGTTTACAGTTTGTCTACCATTAGGTCTATTTCTAGCAACCCAAGATGTTTGAATAAAAGTAATCCTTTAAAACCTTTCCAAATCTAAACTTTTAAACATGCATTTGTAGTAAGGAGGTGCCGGCTTAATTATGTATACCTTTGTCAAGTAGTAAATATTTTAATCTTTTGGGGATTTTACGTTAGCCTTTCTAATCCATGTAACCTTTTCTATATTAAACCAATATTAAAATGCTGAATGTTGATATAAACCTTAAAAAGTCTAATGAAACCAATGTAATTTCTTAGGCCAGGAAAATTATTTTGCTGTTTAATTGCTTAAATTATCCATTAAGTTTTATATAATGCAATTAAGGAATAAAAGAGATGGAGGGAATGAAGACTGTGGATTGAATTACAGTGCCTGCAAGCATTCCCAGACCTATTTTGTTTTACAGATTGTTCACTAGCAGTTCAGTGTGTGATATCAGTATTTAAAATCCAGTTCGTCCAGTAATTTTTGTAGAATGACTAAGTCACATGGCCTTTTTCTACTCAGAAAGCTGTAACTAGTTCTGTAAGGGATTTATGTGGTCATGATAATGACTCTTCTGACTCACTTACCATGGACATTCTCTAATATCTAATTAAAAAGTAATGTTTTTGCAAACAGCCCTATTGCTGAAATTATTCATTGCAATAGGGGTACCAGAATTGCTCATGGGATGCCTGGTCATGATTTGTAGCTTTTCATTCCTTCTTCTACCTGCTAATAGTATCACCTGAAGTTAAAAGGACATTAAATGTGTAACTACAACTATTTCTATGACCTACAAACACTTTACATCACTTTGAAGGAAAGAAGAGATGGTCTATACTGAGTTGTGGTCCAGCTTCTCAGTAGGTAGGGAAGGAAGGGAAAAACAGATGTAGCCCGTCACAGAAACTGCCTGGCTTCTAGCTCCACCACAATCTCCTTCTTCATTCAGCACATTTGTAATTCTCTTTCTCACCTACACAATAAGCTCCCATTTTCTGTTTCAGTACCCTTTAAAGTATGTTCCAAGTGTCACACTAAAGAAGCACAAAATGTCTGTGCCATTCCCAGACTACGAGCTCATTCACACAGTGTGGTATCTGACCTCCAGGAACACACCAAAAGCACTGAAGGAGTCTGACCTAAGCACCTTGTTGTGTGTCCTACTAAAACCAATTCCACTCAATAGATACTATACAATTTACAGGCTGTTGCTATTAATGTTTTATAGTAAGGGAAACCCTGACTTAGACAGGGCAATGGGAGTTTTGCTACTGCCTTTGCAAAAGCCAAGACTTTCCTCACTGCAGTTACAATGGAATTATGCTGGCATACTCTTTAAAATACTTGTGAGTATCACTAGTTCATATGATCAAAAAGCTCAACTCATGAATCAGATTATTTACAGTGCAGTTAGAAGAGTCTGTGTGTTTGCACATACGCCCATGTATAACCAAATGTACTGACGTTGGAATATTAAATCATATATTAACCTTAAAGCTATACGAATTGGTAGTAATCTCTTACTAATACAGCAAACAAACCGCAGTTACTTTGTGATTGCAGTTTGAGAACTCTGTATCCTTATTGCAAAGTCCACTTATCCCCTTTGTTAGGCCTTTGCAGAAATCGGTCTGTGTCTTCCTCAACAGAGCCGATAAACTTCGTGATCAATAAGCACCTAAGACAGCCTAAAGTGACTTTTAATTAGAAGGGAAAATGGTTTTATATTACTAATATGTATGTTCTAATGCTTTCAGGGAGACACAAAGGAGAAAAAAAATCCCAAACTGGTTTCTAGATGTAGATAGACAAGCTTTTGGCAGAACTTAAGACATGGCTGCGTGGGCTAGCACAGGAATGGCATCTGAGGCTGGGAAGTCCTTTTCAGCCTTACATTTCTAATCGCCATTAGCGAATATGCATTTACAGTTGACAAAAAAAATGGTTTTACAGATGTGTACCTTATCAAATTCCTTACAGCAATCTCATAGGAGTGAAAAAACCAAAGATTATTCTATTTATAATATAATTCAAAGAGTCGGGACCCTCGCCATGCCTGGATGTCACTTATTTCAACAGGCAGATTTGTAACCCTTCAAACCACCTGTATTTTTCAGGGACCATACATATTTTAGGTTGATAGGTGATTTATGTTCTCTCTGTCCTGTTTATGAGAGTATGGTGTGCTCACAACCAGCATCTGTTTGAAAAGTACTGCACTAGAAACGGGGTCCAAGGTCATGCTGAACAAGGAGCACATTAGAAGGTAGAGATGAGAGTTAAAAAAACTGCTTTTTTTGTTATTTCTTTAAAACTCTTATTGTCTTTCTTAATAGCGTGTTTTCATCACGATGGCACCCAATTGTTTACTGCCTGAACCTGGCATCTACACCGCTGCCTCAGCAATCTTTCGTATTTGGCTACTTCACAAATCTATTTCTATTTGGGTGAAAAATTATTTCCAAAGTATGTTCAGGATCTATATTTTCTTTCTGTATATTCCCACCAGTTCAACCATCTGTGCAAATTAGCAATGCTGAAATGCTTATTAGAGCTTTTTCCCCCCCTTGATTAACATTTGGTGAAGTCTCTTATAAATTGTGGATCAAACATTCAGACCACCTACATCACTTGGACCCAGGTCTAAAAAGAAACTTAGACATGATGATCCCAATCAGATCTGGGGCTCCAAAGCACCCAAACCAGTGAGTGAATGGGAGAGGTGCAATGCCAGGCAGGCTGCGTAAAACAGCCTGTCTGGAAGTAGTAAAGCATTCTGCTGCCATTTCTCAAACCCTACCTGTCTCATGGGTTTAGGCTTCTAACTGTAAGCATAGGTTGGACAATACCATGAAACCTGGAATCACGAATGTCAGATTTTTAGGAATGTAGGCAGGCATGCAGAGATTTAGACTGAGGAGTGCTGTGAACATAAAGGAACAGCCTTATATGTAATTCCACCTTCATTGGGACCACCGTCATCAGAGCTGAGCGTAGAGGTGGACCAACACTCTCAGCTCCTGGGAGGGAGCTAAAACATGGACATGTCCATCACAGACATGTTCTGAAAAAGGAGGACTGGGGGCTTAGAACTGGAGGTTGGGGAACAAGGGCCAACATCCAGTACCCTTTTAGAGAACAACCCACAATGTCGTTTCTTCATTCAAGGCTGGGACATCTGTTCAGACGTGATACACTCTGAGCAGAAGATTAATTTAGTTTCTAAAACTATCTAGTCAAATCAAACTTTTGACACTTCAGATTGTGAAAATTAAATTTCAAGGAAAATGTGATCAAACCTCAAATTGTGTTGTGATGCCAGATGCTTGAAATAGCCCTGGATCTTTCCTCCTTTCTTCTTCCTCTGGCAATATTTTGGAGACAGAAGGAAGGAATGGATGGGTTCAGAATAACGCTGTAGGAAAGGTGGTACAGGCAAAATAGGGGGACTGCATTCAGAATTGCTTTTATATTTACCTATCATAATGCCAAGCAATTTTTGGGGAGCTAATGTAGTCACTGTGAGACAATGGGAAAGATCTAGTTCAATTTTTTTTATAAAAATCTCTTTAGACTCATTTTTCTTCTATAAACCTAACGCCTTAGACAGTCTGACCTAAAACCATACATCTTTTAGTTCCAGGTGGTGTAATTCTTGTTGACAGCCTGATTCTAAAGATCCATTCTGTAGGCCAGTGTCTCTTAATTTCATTTAATTGAATGACCGTAAGGATGTTTTTAGGAAAAAACACCCACGGACCATCTCTACAGTGCTCCCACAATTGTCTTCATTTACTAGCAACTAAAAATTAGGCTAAAGTTTGAATGTTCATTTATTACAAAATGAAAGAAAGTGTTTGCTTGGAAGTATGGAGAGTATATGTGGTTTCTTTCTAATTTCACAGACCAATGTATTAAACTCCAGCAGTGATGCACGGAGTACAGTTTGAGAAGCGCAACCCAGAAGAACTATTGGAGATATTCTACTGGATGCAGATTGCATATTTTCATTCCTAGGATGTCTGTCTAATGTATTAATATGTTGGGAATGTCCGTGCTTGATCATTTGACTGCTTTCTGTGGTGCATCTGCCAAAAACAGACCAGAGCTGATTGTACCAGATGAGAAGCTTGTTGCAGTTGCATGCACGAAATTTGGCTGTTAGCTGACTTGAAGCTCAACAGACAACTGCAGTCAACACTGGGTAAATTCTGAAGTTTGGCAAGGCTGCCATTGCCAGCTTGGAGGACAGAGGGAGAGAGTTTTATATGAACCATGTGAGGGAGTGCATAGATTTATTTCTCTCTTGCCACCCTGCCCAATGCTTTGCAGAAAAAAAAAAAAAAAAAAAAGAGTTCTTCATTGAAAAATGAAATTAAGAATTACCACAATACCAGTGTAAAACCAAGGATGCAACAGAAACTCTATACCTTTCTGAATCCACAAACCTTTAACTTTTTTGTCAGAGGACAATATACCAAGAAAAGCGTTTGACAGAGGAAGAAACTCCTATGTTGAGCCTGGCAAAGCTATTGCACTGACACAATAACTCCTCGTTAAGGTTCTAAGGTTCAAATTCTACCCCCTTGAAAGAAAATAGCAACTCAGGTATCTTCCATGGCTCTCTTGTATTACGTTTTTCTTCTACACTGCATATTCAGAAACTGATTAGCTTCACAATTTCCCTTCTCTTGTTTAGGAAATAAATATCTGGAATTGTCATCCTCAGCTTTGCTGTTTCAGTCTTGTCAATGAATCTCGATCAATTTTATTTTCTAGAAATACTGGTAATGTACTAAATGTGCATATTATTAGAACCTATTTAAAGTCCTTAGGACAGCTGTTTTAGAACATATTTCCTTGAAAATAATATTCAGCCTGAAAAGCAGGATTAATTAGCTTTGCAACGACCTACATAGATTCTTCAAAGTGCCTGATTGCTATCAGCCATCCAAGGAAAAAGCTAAGCAAATTGCACTTAGTTGATCTCATACAGGGGTCATGGAAAAAGAGAGCACATTATTTATAAGGGAAAAAAATAACATGCTAGAGACATCAAACAATCTATTGACATCATCTGGCAGCTCATTTGAATTTATACTCAAGGAAAAATGTATTACAACCTGAGGGCCAAGGCAACAGCAGAAAATAAGATCACTGTCATTATTACAGACAACATAAACTGTTGACAGTCTCTGACGATGATGTTACTGCTGTGTGTCTGTCAAAAAAGATAAAGACTTATTTTGAGTCTATCTCTTTCTAGTCATTCAGCACCTCTCATTTTTTGTCTGGCATTGTCCATGCAGTTTGTAACTTTCAGTATTCTGAAATTTAGTCTTTTTTGGTGTATTTTTATGCTATGTTGTATACTGCATAGACACTGGTCTGGGGCTCTACAATAATATTTGTAAGGGAAGATTAACCAACTCAGTATATGCAACATCTGTCCATTCTCCTACAGCAATGAACTGTAATGGTAAAATTGCACAGTGTGGAGATGGCAGGATATATAAGGAGAGGATACATCAAGTCTTTGCATGGACTGGACTTTGATCTCTTGTGCTGCAGCATCCTAGGAAGAAAGCCTAGACAGGGTCACACTAGAAGATCAACTATAGCCCTCAGAGCTCCTCAGGAACTGATACAGGGCCAGGATGATTTGTCCTTCCATCACCCAGATCAGCAGAGCTGATGCAGCACAAGGAGGGAGCAAGAAAAACCCATGAAGGAAAGAAACAGCTTCAGGAAAAACTGAATGCAAAAGTTTGAAAATCCTGCATGGAGTAGCAGCCACAGGCAACCTCACAGGATCCCTGGACAGAGGTACCTTCAGAGTTTTGTTTTCATTTTATTTCCTTCCTCAACCTTCTCCTCTCCACATAGAAGAGTCTCCCTCCATATGGCAGTTTCTCCATCCTCCTAGTCATTTTATTTGTTCTCTGTACCTTCTCTAACTCCACTATGTCCTTCATGAGGTGCAGAATCCACAACTGTACACAATACTGAACAAGTGATGCAAAATGATGTTCTGTCTCATTCTCAGCTCTCCTTTCTGGTGATGCCTAATATTTTGTGGTTTTTTTCAGAGTTCTGCTACACACTGATTGCAGAGTATTTTCAGTGATGACTCCAAAAATTCCCTCCAGAGTTGTAGCTGCCTGTTCAGAGCTCAGCATCACATACACATGGTTTAGACTCCTGTTCCTTTGATGTCTAACCTGATGTTTTCAACACTGCTGAGTTAAAAACTGCCACCTCCTGCCTGCCCACTCATTCAATTTGGTGAGGTCTTTCTGGGGTTCTTCACTACCAGTGGGGCATCTGATGATCTGAAAAAAGTCTTAACATCGGCTGCAAACTTGCCAGTTTCTGTGGGCATTTCCTTCCCCACGTCATTGATGAAGACTTGTATAAAACTAGTAGCACTTCTTTAGGGACTTTGTTTTTTCAGTAATGATAAACATTAAAAATGAGACCTATGGAGTGGCATGTAAGGTGGGCAATTCTAATGCCACTAGATCAGAATCTGGACATGTTTAATTCTTATTGAATCCAGCATGTATACTCCATGTGCAGCAGTGAGAAGTAGTAAGTGCAGAGCAGAAGATCTTTGTCAGCACTCTTAGGAAGGCAAAGGCTTATCTGTCCAGACCACAGCAGGTTTTGCAGTGCATCTGCCTTCCTCCCTCATGCAGTCTGCATAACTTGTTAGCATTACCACTTCCAGGACCTGAAGTTTTTTCAGGTGGTTGGAAGGTACTTACAGAGTGCAGAAGATGGGCTTTGTCTAGTGATTAAATCATCAGAGAAAGTCCAGGTTAGGATGGACTCTGTCCCCAAATTCTTTTCTCTACTTTGTCCTTTAACTCCACCATACATAAAACATTGCTAATGCTGCACCTCTTGGGGAAGTTGAAAAGCTTTGCTCTGTAACATTTGCAGAGTTCAATATAAAAAAGGTATTAAGTTACAAAGTAAAATCATAACAGTAAACGTTTCCCTGGGAAGCCAAGTCTAAACCGGATCCAAAATATGTCATCTCCCTTGAGCTCTGTGTTACATCTGTGATACCAGACACAAAAACCTTGGTAAAGCCTCTCTGAGTAACTGAGAGGCAAGCTGAAAAAGCCAAGGCCAGAGAAGATACAAAAATTATCCAGCCAAATATATAATCTGCTTGCAACAGCACAGAGACTGGAAGTACCGAAAGCCTTAGGGCTGTTTTTTTGCAGCTGTTATAAGCACTCAACCTGGGCAGTGACTTGAAAAAGTTGGGTGCTTGGCCCATTGGGGCATCAGAGCTTCTGTCCCTGCTGTATCTGCCCCCTTTCCAACTTTAGGAAACTCTGCCTTCCCGAAAAGGGAGAGGGGAGTTGCTAAGAGATTCACTCTGAAGTACCAGGCCCACAGCTTTGTCTGAAAGGCACTGGAATTGGGATTCTGCAGTAAACACCATTAACCGGTCAGGGTTCAGAGCAGCAAACTTGTCTCTACAGGTAAGCGAAAGGAGCAGCCAGCTCTGGTACACCAGCTCAGTTGCAGGAGGAACAAGGTTCTGGACTATAGCCAGCTGATCCCATGTCAAAACTGGTGTGCGTGGGGGAAATAATAATGGCAAGAACAGCTTTTTTTTTTTTTTTTAGGAAGACTGAACACAGGCAATGAAGCAAATAAGGGCTGGCAGCAATTTACACAAGCTGTGATCTTCCTATTCTTACAGACCAGATTTGCAGATAAAGAAAAGCTTTTAATCAATGGCAGTGTAAAACTTCCTCCTACTCAGATTGTTACAGTCTTGGAAAAACAACAGCTTGATCAGGTAGACTCCTCTTGTCTTGGGGCAGAACGATGCCCCGGGACAAGCTTTATTCCAGCCCCATCTTCTGCAGTAATAATTTAGAGGACTTGCAAAAGATCCTCAAAGTTCACTTAGGAAAGCTAAGTGTTTCTGTAGAATGTGTTAAATTTCGTAATAAGAGGAGAGGCAAGAAGCAACTGCAACTCTGTGTGGTAGAACGAAGGCTAACTGAATGTTGTTCATTTGGAAATGTCCTAGAGGGCATGCTATAATATAAATTGGTTTATGGTATTAATAAGGAGAGAATTCAAAGGATGATTGCTGGCAGAGGAGAACTTAACCTGGCCCAAAAGTTTGAAATTACCAAAAGTAATAGAAGCAGTACTGAAAAATTACAAGATATGCGAGTATAACACGGAGACAATCAAACTGCTTCGGTAAACAAAACATGAAGCCAGTTGGAACAAACTTGCTCTCCTGAGGGTTGTTTCCATGTGGAGGAGCTCATTTTACATCAGGTTGTCAGCATAAAATGGCCCAATGTCATAAGTGCCTGAAGATATAAGGCTAGGCCAGAAAACGCGATGGCGACTGTCAAGCAGCGTAACAAACACAGGCTACAAAGCCCATCAAAGCAGAGGACAAGGAGGCAAGCAGAGGAGGGGGGAAAGGTACGCTTTCTAATACATAAAAAAAGATAAAAGCCAGTGGTTAGGAAATGCCCTGCCAGGTGGAGGGGGGCTCTCTGCTTCCTCTTGCAAATACATAAGTCTCAGTGGTCTGAAGTCCAAGGCAAAGTCTGTTAGGCAGTGAGCACCCCAAAGAACTAAAAGTTAGTATCTATTATTTTATGAGTACCAGGGCACGTTTTTCAGTTGCAAAACTGGTCCAGCTGCTTGTGGGTTAACAGTGGGAAACAGGACAGTGTGCAAGGCCTGAGCTGAGGTGGAACTAGATCTATTAATATTGACCATAATATATAGGTGACCTGGAATATATATGTGCCTGCTGGAAGAGTCTGTTACAAGCTGCCTCAGCTAGATACCAGAGGAAGCTGTCTAGGCAGAGAAACAAATAGACTCAGGCAGGAAATGGGCAAGACACCCATTTAAATCCAGGGGTACAGAAGAAAGCAAAGAACAAATCCTGGAAGTTACATGAAGTTGCTATTTACTGAATAAAATATTTGTCTTTATGGCAAAACATGAAGACAAGGAGAAAGAAGGGGGTGAGGACAGGAACACCATCAACACTGAACCTACTATCAAAACATTCCAAACTTGGCAACATCCAGAATGTTGCAGCACTACCAAACTATTAGGCTGCAACAAGGCTTTTACCATCCCATACCAGCCCCCTCATACCTCAGCACCACCACCAGTCCCACACAAGGTTCCA
>JAVJGI010000063.1:37439144-37493936 GCA_035590275.1 Ibycter americanus | reverse complement strand
TCTCTTCCAGGCTCCTCAGTGCTATTTAGCTACTTAGCCCAAACAAGCCACAGCTGTACATTATCCACATCAGCCAATCCACCGCCCCTGAAGCCAGCCCACAACTGTGTATTATCAATGTTAATTAACCCTCTACAATTCCTCTACACCAGAACACCAAAAGTTCTATATAGCCATCAAAATTTTTACTGGTGTGTACATTGAACAACAAATGTACAGGTGAACAGCCGTGTTGATCACTGAGAGTCCTGCTGCCATTAATGATACAGAAATGGACAATTTGATACAGAAACATAAAAAGAAGAGTTCTTATAGAGTGTTTCAATTAATATCGTACTTTAGATACTGTATTTCCCCTGCTATACTTACCCTACTTTTTCAAGTTCATGAAGTTCCTGAACTGATGTTTGATCCAGACTGACATGTTTAATTAGTGTATGCCCTGTGAATCTGTTTATTTCTTTGCTAATTTTGTTTGTTTGTCTTTGAACCGATATGGACTTTTTACCTCTACAACATTATCTGCCAACGAGTTGTATAATGTAAATATTTAAGTTTGTGGAAGGTACTTCTAAAAACTAGTTATTTTCATTGCTTTGAAACTTCTGTGGCTCCATGCACCTATATGGAGGGAAAGGCTCAGCAGTTTTCCTACTTATTACTTCAGTGTTCATGTTTTTATAGATATTTCCAAGCTGAAAAGTCCTTTTCTTTGTTCTTTCTTTGTGTGAAAGTTGTTCCAAACATCTGGTTATTCTTGTTCTTCTCTATACCTTTTCTAGGTCTACTTTATCTACAGTAGTTCTAGTTCTACTGTATGGAATGAACAGATCTCCACACTGTATTCAAGATATGCAGCATTCAAAGCAGTATACTGATATCTTGTCTGCTCTCAGCAATTCTCCAAAGCAGTTCCTCTATCATGGAAGCCATTGCCAAGATTTCAGATTACTTTTCTCCTATGCCTTCATCCTACTTAAGAGTTCCTGTTACATCTTGATCATTTGTAAACCAGAGAATTTCTCTGGCAGATTCCCTCTTCACAACTTCCAAAATTTCTACAATTCTTACCAAGTTGCTCTTCAGTTATTTTTTTCTGACCACCTTTATTATTCTTTGCTCTTTCTTTGGTAGAGTTTATGCTGTTTTCTATTTCCCCCAGCTGGATATGACTTCCACCTTTTTGGAAGGGAGAGTTTTTTTAGAGCTACTTTACTCTTTCATTTGGTTGTTTCACGAAGCTGGATCCTTTTCTTTTTGTAGTTGGGTTTTCATTGAATGGTTCTGTTTAATTAGCACTGTTCATTAGCTGCAACCCTCTGATGTGGTGGTTTTAAACATTATCCGTGCAAACTATAAAAAATTTGTCCTTCTTGCTGTTCCTTTTTGGCTTCCTTTTAACTAGTTTTCTCATGGTAACGTAGTTACATTTTAAAAAAAGAAAATGCTATTGAGCTGCATTTTTCTTTCCTATAATCCAGTTCAACATATTTATGTGAGATCATATCACATCATTTTGCAGTGTCCCTTCCACAGATACTTTTTTAAAATGCAGATAAAAACTAATTAGTTATAAAAAGAAGGACTTCCAGAAGAAGTCCTTTTTCAGAAACAAACTCCTATCTGAGCAAAGGCAAAGCCTACCTTTGTATGATAAGGAGGTAGGTTTTCCAGTATGGGACATAAAGATACAGTTACTGCTCTGTGCTCTCATTCTTTTACATTGGGTTGACCTTAAGAAAAAAAAAAGTGGCTCCAGCTGCCTTACAAAAGTAAAAAGATGCATAAAAGATTGAAAGGCAGATGACTGCAGAGAACCACTGCTAGTGAGCAGGAATAGCCATGGTGCACCAGTGGCTCTGACATAAGTTAGTCAGGAACCCAGGTGAAATGATCGATGTAAGTTATGTCAGTCAAAATTATCAAAATAGCTAAATGTAATTCTTTTGTCTTGGAATAGGGGAGTTAGCTATGTTTACCTAAAATAAATCATTTGTACTTACTATTTGATTGCTGCAAAAGACGAAACTAGGTATCTCACATCCCTGCAATCTTGTCTAGACAATCCTTTCTCTTCCAACATTCCTTTTAATTTGCAGTTCGATGGTACTAAAGTAAAATTATGTGGCATACTCCCTGTTCTGATTTGAGATTTGTCACATAACATTATGCACTGATTTTTTTGCCAAGGTGTCCCTATTTTACAGCCCAAAATAAACCCTCAGTCTGCTATGAGTACATATTGTCCATCACTCATAATTTCCTTCCTGAGTCCTGATTTTGCCATATTGGAAAACATTGGCAATGAAGTCCATAATAAGTGGAAATAATGCCTGAGTGAAAACTGCAGGAGCACAACTTTTTCAAAAGTTATATCATACACTCATTGTACATTGCTTCTTCATATAAAATGTTTCCTGACAATCTATGACATCAGGGCCAGACTAACTTGTTTTATGGCAGCAACTGAAGCATATAATTAAAATTAAAATCAGAAGGCTTGCAGGGACTGTCTGTTTGGAAGGAAAAATAGACCAAGAGGTATTTGAAGATCTCTGCGAATCCATACAATGCACATCTGTGATGAAGTAAACACAGCAAGGAGCTTTTGCTATTGACCTAAATAGGATCAGACATGAAGGATCTGGATCTTTATGTTCTTGGTACTTGGAAACTTAAGCAGGCGAAAGACTTAGTCTATAGTTCATACAATTTGAGTGCTGTTTAAAATATAGAATTGAAGCAAATGACAGAATTCACTGGAAATTCAAGATTTTTTAAAAGTCGCACTTACTTATATACATTATGCAATAATTACACTGAAAACTTTGCTTTATCTCTGATTAGTTAACAACTTTCAACTGTCAGGTATTCATTCCATACAGTGAACAAAAGAATGCTACATATAATAAAGTCAGTTATGATATGAGCCCTAGATAAGTAGTATGTAAAAGGCTTAAAGATGATATCTCTCAGAACTTGTACATTTAAGTAAGGAGCAGAGTCAACAAAACTTACAAGATTACCAAATTAAACGTTACGATCAATGTGAATAATATGGACAATTCTTGACATATTTCAGTCTTTGTTACTATAGTCACTGCACGAGTGCATATATGCATATATGATTGTACCTGCGAACATGCTGAATACCTTGGCACTATATCTGGGCTTTCTAGATCTCTGTCAGGCTTTGGTGGGGAAACCAGAACAAAAGTTCAGTCCAAATGGTCTAATCAGCATATGTTTAATGTGCTGACTAGTTCCATTTCTTCAGAAAATGCAGTTCTGGCTGCTGCTTTCCTATAAGACTGAGAGATGTGTCCTTCAATATTACTCTTCAGGACATTTATTGAGGAGGTGGAGAGATTAGAAAGAAGAGGGAATAGGAAAGAATACGAAGAATAACCAAATGTGCAAGTACAGGGTGGATTAATGAGAAGCCAGGTAGCAATTCTGTAGAATAAGAGCTAAGGGTGTTTTTGGATAACATCTGACAAATAGAAGAGTGAATATGACCGAAGTGATTAGTTGCTGCGTGTACTTGTTTCTCAGAAATTCACTGCCCTTGGATAGCAGCTGGTGAAAAGGGACCTGAAGTCTTATCTCCAAGAACAATTTAATGGACAGTTTTCATACTAAACAAATGTGTAGTTCACAAGACTAACCAGCAGAGAGCAACACTATTTAAATTTGAGCTGAGCGTGATATCTTGACAAACTAATTATTACATTACTATGCATAAAACTGTATAATGCAGTATGTTAAATGTAAGGCTCTGTTACATTAGTCACAGCCACTCACTGCCAATGCATTCCAATGTAATGTCTAACCCAGAAAAACATGTATGCAAATCATCTGAATACTTGCTTTTAATTTGCATGACGTTGAGGGGTTCTTCTGAGGTTATGATGTATGGCAAACTTGTAAAATTAAACACAGATGTACTTTCATTTCGCACACAAAATTTAACTGCAGAGCTTTAACAAGGAATTTGCACAATGAAATGATTCCCTGTAGCCACCTGAAGTGGTCAGCTGGTTCAGAATGAACTCAGCTTGTGCAAGGTGTATTGGGCAAATGAAAACCATCTATTTTATCTGCAAGTTCTTCCATATCTGTTGGTGGAAAAAGTTCACCGTCTCCTTTACGTGGCAGCCCCTGAAATTGCCCAGACTGGAATTACTCCAGCCACTCTTTTGGTGAGGCCACCGGACAACAGCTATTAAAACTGTCTGTACATTTTAGGCTGAGGGCATTGGTGAGGTGAGCTGCTGAGCCCAGTCACCCTACAAGATGCAGCAGGAGCCTGCCCTTCAGTGAAGCTGGCAGTCTAGGCAATAACTTTTCTTGCCCTTGTCTCCGTTTCTTCCAGCTTCCTAAAGATGTAGGGACCAGCTTAAAATGAAGTCTTTAAGCTGTACCAAAAAGGGCAAAGTAACAGGCTTTCCCAGATGGTGGGAAACTCTGGCATCATGCCTGTCCTAACCCACAGGGAGATGATGTGTCTGCTGAGGAGCATTAACGTTTCCTAATGCTGCCAGTGAGCAGAGTATCGCTGCCATTCTCTGCCTGGGTATACATGGCAGACATTATATAGGGAGCTGTCTTGGAACAGTTTTCAAATTCATAGAAAAAGACATTGTAAGATGGCAGCGAATTCCCTGGCAAATGTGAAATAGGTTCTGGAGGGAGAAATCCTGAACTGTCCAAGTAATATAATATCTTCAATATACTTCTCCCATCTCCATTATTTTTTCACTGAGCCTCAAACAAAAGGTTACAAAAAGGGTCAGTCTCCCCCTTTTAATTTCTTTAGGATTAAGTTAGAAATTTTGCCTTTGATCAGGTTCCAGAAAACAACAAAAAGTGGAAAAAAAAATGTGTTTAACCCACAGCGTAGTTGTAAACTTAGATAGTTAACTGTCTTACCAAGCATCTTACAGGAACATAGTGTGTGTGTGTGTTTGTGTGTGTGTATATATATATATATATATATATATAATGGTGAAGTAGAGGTAGGCAATGAAACTTTCCATGAAAATCTTTCTGGTTGGCCAAATGAAATGATTTGGTCTGTTTCCATGCAGTTTCACCCACAAAGTATTCTTGTAGTCTGGCTTACAAAAAAGGATATTCGGTATAAATTTTAATAAAATATTGCTAAGTATTTCCAGAAAGTGAATTTGAAATTAACACAGACACTTCACAGCAGCAGTCTGATCCAAGAAATTGTGCTCAGCTAGTCAGAGAAAAGGAACTGTAGCACGCGTCTAGGCAAAATATTGGACCAGCTACAAATTATCAGAGTTCAAAGCAAACAGTATATAGAAGATGTAGAGGTCAAGCACAAGTCATTTTGGTTTGGTAGTCAGATTAATTTCCCAAATCGTGTGAAAGACTATGGAGGTCTTTATAACACAAAAACTTGGAAATGTCACTGAGTAAATTACTTGCTTCAAAAGATCCTCTAAGCTTGCCTTGTGTACTCCCAAAGTCACAGGCATGCATCACAGCGGAGAGGTTGTAATATAACCATTGTAAGCAAGAATATGGGACTTTCAGTTCTTGGAGCTATCAAGAACTGTAACGGCACTGAGAAGAGGCAAAGAGGTACTAATTCCTATGTGCCTTTGTGGTCATTTCCTAGTCTGCTTGTCCTGGCATGGTTGAACACTGAAAGCCGACTTAACTCAGGTTGTTACCTCTCTGATCTAAAGTGTAGCAGATGATGTTTGTGGTACAAAGGGTGAGTGCTAATGTCTTGAACATTTGCATTTATCAAATGTTTTAAAATGCAACAACTGATTGAAGACTCATATAATGCCAGGAGCCATCCTAACTTGTGTATGCATGGAACAGAGTACCATTAAACCAGCTTTTTCTTGTACCATCTTCTTGTGACTTAAGACGTTCACTCAGACAATACAGTCAGTATGCTTCCCTCATTACTAAATGACACTGACATTTGTGTCACCAGTGTCCATGGGGCTGGATACTCATGAGGAAGATGACGAAGCTCCAAACCAAAAAGCAATATTCCTCAAGGAGAACAGGTATAAGGGAACCCTCAGAAAGGAAGATCTTGCTAGAGAAGTTACAGATCCCACCTGGATTGGAAGGATTAGGGGAAAGAGCTAAAAGAACATGTTTTCATTAATAGAAGGACTGTATAAGAGACAAAAGACTCCTTTGTCCTCTGGGAAGATTATTCAATCCCATCATATCCCTTTTTCTTGCTGCCACTCTGGCAAGTAGGACTAAGTAACAATAAGGACTAAGGATAATGCAAAGTGAAGTGCATCTTTTCCATCTCATGCAATATCTCCTCTTACACTTTATCTTCTTATTTTTCATAAGAGCATTATCTCAAGTAAAGAAGCAAGCACAAGACAGGCTGGGGATTCACTTCTGTGCCACGTGGCGAAGTGCACTTAGCACTCCCTCCTACTTGTGCCTGAGCACAGCCCTGCCCCAGCTTGCTTGCTAGCTCTGTGATGTGTCTGCTTACAGCTACAAATTGCTACAAGATCCAGCAGACTCAGTCTAGTGTGTATTTATTCCACCAGTACTTCTGGGGCTAGAGAAACACTAGGTTTGCATTACAGCATACAGAATGAAGGCACAGCCTCTCCAGCATTACCGCCTAAAGGTTCCAAACATGGACAACCTACTAACCTGCATCATTGTAGATTTCTCCTATAACTTTCAACACAGTCAAATATATACCTGCCCTCAGTGCATGCAGGTGTAAGCTGAGATGAACTGTGTGCATGAGAGTGCATGTAGTATCAGAACACAAGAATGAGCTCCTCTGCTCCTACCATTTCACACTACGCTTTATTTTCCCTTCAGTTATTTGCTGTGCCAGGATGACTGCAAAGTCTTAGAATATATGCATGTCTGTATCTTAGCAATGCTATAGTATCAGCAGTTTTCACTAGCGATGTATGCGCGCCCTCCTGCTTTCAGTAGATGGCTGACAATTTAAAATAATTGTGATGCTTCTGTTTTCTCATACATTAACCTGTTACTGACTGGTCCTTTTCATGCTTTTAACACCATCAAGATCTCCAGAATCACATCTGAGGAAGATATTGTGGTCCCAGCAGAGACATACAAGGAGATCATAGATGATCAGTCCCTGGGAGATCTGGCAAAACCCTGACTCAGACGGTCAGTGCCTTCTCAGCAGCCCAGTCAGCTGTGTCTGGAGCACTGGACAGAGGAAGACGGCTGAGGATGACGTTCCATCATGGGTGACCACTTCTTCACACACTTTACAACTCAGCCTGCTATATTATCTATGTAGCTGTTGTTCTGCCACAGATGCCCTTTCTGGCTGCTAGCTGGGATGAACTGTATCATGATGCAGAGCTGGGGGAAAGGAGTGCTGTAGGGTTTTTCTTTCCAGGGGAAGGCAGGGACATACCTTCTGTGAACACCTCAAAACCCACTGCTCATTACCTCTCAATCCTGACTTCAATCAAAAGTTCTGGACTTTTTCTAGTTAGGGCTACACCAACACTTTCTAGGTTCTTAGCCTCCCTTTGAAGTCCACCCATACCTTAAACAGAAGAGACAAACACCTAAAATTGTGTAAGGAAGACCATAACAGTTGGACAAGCATACAGCAATACTTTCAAGAATACTCTCCCAGCCTCCAGCAAGTTGCAGCCCAGGAGCTTCCTGATCCTAATGTAGCATTGCTGTATAGCAATAAATGGATTATTCTCACATGAACTTGTCTGGAAGGCTTGCAGGTGCATTTTTGTGATTTGAGGAAGGCTCACCTGTACTTGGCCTTTTCTTAGCACTACTACTGAGCGTGAGAAGACGACATACTTAAGCATAATCACATCTTCCTTGTCAGCACATTTCTAAGTTCTAACATTTCTAAGTTCTAGGTAAATGAATTCTTTAGGAAATTCTCCCAGTTACACGTTAGAGATAATTTTTGAGCTGTGAGATTTGATTTGGGAAAATCAATAGGTAAATACCCATCAAGAGAACACAGAGCTAGCAAGTTAATGACCCTTGTATGCAGAAGAGATGCTAGGCACCAAATAAATCTATAGGAGGGTTAGAGGGCTACTCTTCCGGAATTATGACTGTTTGAAGCTACAAAATTAAAGCATCAATTTTAAAACTGTTCTTAATAATTGAACTAACCCCTCTCTTGGAGATTGGCTTTATGAAACATGAAAGAGTTATGAAAGCTTTCTTTGGAAGATGGCATAATCTTCAAAATCGTCCCAGTGAGTACATTTCCAACAAGTTATTTTAACAGAGCTGCTAATCCATCATGTGTATTTTATGGAAAGATCTTCCTCTTTTACCAGATCTGCTGGGCTTCAAGTTAGTTGTGTCTTCACCTGTATGCTTTGACTGGAAGCCTCAGGATAAAAGATATTATCCCTCTTATGTGCCAAGTTCTTGAATGACAGGGATAAAAATACAGTTTGGAAACTCCTTATTGTTACATTATGCAGTCGCTTTTGAAATAGTTAAAACCCAAAAACCCCAAGTTAGGGAAGTTGGAACACCATTTGCTGAACATAAATTTCTAGATCTCTGCCCACAAGGGAAAGAGAAGTCACTTTATGTATCCTTTGAACAGAAAATGTGGCATTGCAAAGCCTATGAATTACATAGTGTTCTCCCTGAAAAATAGAATTGCATAATATGTTGTTTTACTACTGCACGTAGTAAAAAATCATTCTTAGGTCCCAAAGCCAGAAAAAACAACACATGAAAGGACAAACTGACTACAAGTTCACTGCTTTGGATATAAAAAGGTATCTGGCATGATGAAGTCTTTTTTAGTCCATGTGTTTTTCATTTGAATTGGTTCATGTAAGGTTCTTTCAAGAGGAGTTAAAAAATGCGATAAATCTCCTTAGGAATAGAGCTGTGCAAGCTTGGGAAACTCGCTGGGCAAGCCAGCTTCTTTTGTCTGCCAAATTCTAGGGGCACAAGAGCCTAATGAGAGCTTAATTAAAATTGATGTGAAAAAATTAAACAGTTTAAAGTATTGTTTTGGGGTTTGCAAAGCTCATACCAGTGAAAGTCGATCATTTTGTGGCTTTGGAATTTAGTTCAATTAATATTTTTTTCTTTTCATCTGTAGGCCTCTCTTGCTATCTCTTGTTTCTCCATCTGAAAAGAAACAAACTAGGAAAAACCCTGTTAGGGAAGAGGAAAGAGCCTATCTGTCTGTTTTCCTCAGTTTCCCTGAGTCCAGGGGAGTGAATACTTCAGCGTTCACGTCAGAGTTTAGAATCTCTTCCCCTTTCAGGACATTTTTCTACGTGGTCTTTTGCAGGCAAGCATGAAATCATGCTGTCTGAGCCCTGAGCATATGTGCATTCACTCTACTCATCCTTGGATGGAGCATACTGCTGAGCACAAATTGATATTTTCTGTCTTTCAGCAGGGGCCTTAGTTTGGGCTCTGCACTGTAAATGCAGTAACATGGCTCCCAGTTCAGGGCTGTCATACATCCAACTGGCTCATGTCTCGGGCAAAGAAACTTGTACTCTGCCTGCAAAAGACGATGTAGACATACTCTGATACTCATTCACACTGGGCTTGATCTGATGCCTGCTGGAATCAGTGACAGTCTTTATACTTCAATAGGTTTTGCAATAATCTTTTTTCAATGCCTTGCATGAAGTATTTATCACTCAGAACTTCTAGGGACTTCAGTGGGCCTCAAGATGCTCAATATCTAGAAGCGTTACTTTTTGCCATTTCAGTTCAGACATCCCTTTCACACAAAAAGCAACACTCTTGTTCCAAGCGAATTTCCATTTTGGTGACAGGTTTAGTGATCATGAGCATCATTCATCATGTCAGTGGTTCTGGTAGCATCTCTGCTTGGACAACCTTGAACTCTAGTAAGTTCAGGGACGCAATTGGAGCTCGCTTTATTCGTAGCATTGCCTGGTTAGAGCATACTGTGCACCAGTGCAAATAAAGGCTGGGAATCAGTGGTGTCACATCAACCTGACGAATGTCAATAGTCAGGCTTTATAAAGATAATGGTCGCTTGAAAGAGAAATGGCATCAGAAGTCAATGTATTTTTTACTAGCACAGTTTCCTCCAGCCCCTTAGAAGCACACTCTCCATAGGTACTCTAACAAGGTTTCAATGACAGGCAATTAATTCTCTGTTTATTTTTACATCAAACATATTTACTTAAGCTAGAACAGAAACGTTTAGTCTGTCGGCAATGATTTTTGGGGGTTGTTGATTTTTTTCATTTGGCAAAAGAAACTAAAATAAACATAGTTCTTTTTTTAAAACAAGGCTTCTGGGTTTGGGAGGAAAAAACCCACTTCCTGAAGTGGTTAATCTTGAAAACAGAATTTTGGGACCCTTCTGTTATAGCTTTGTATTACAAATAAAGTAGAAAACCAAAACAATCTGAGTGGTGGGGCAACACGATCAGCTGTTTTTTTGCTAAATTAAGCCTTTCTGTGAGCTAGGCCAATGGATATCAACCATCTCCGGAAACAAACGTATTTGTGTGACAAGGGAATATTATGGGTATTTTGGTGAATAAGTCAAGACTCTAGACAGCACAACAGAGACTATTTCTTACATATCATTCCCAGGGAAACCAAAATGAAAGCAAAGTTTTCCAAAGAGGAAGCAGCCATTGCAAAACACTGACCAGGTGGATGTGCTTTACCGAAATACCACTTCTGGGTTTTTCTTCTCTCTCTCTTTTTTTTTTTAAAAAAAAAAAAAAAAAACAAACCCAAACAAAACAGTGAATAGATCTTTCAATCCCATTGCTCCTGCAGGTGAATTCAACTCAATAATAAACACCCTGCTTTTGCAGCCACATAATTTTCACATTTAAATAAGTTCTACTGCGGTCAGTTCAGTGAACACGTAATTCTATCCTTGGGACAGAGGAGTGGTGACACCGAACAAGAAGCCCAACCAAAAGCATTTGTCCAACTGAATTTTTGCAATGAAGACATTTCTTGAAGACAGTGGCAACAAAGCGATCAAGTTCAAGCCGTGTAAATTCATATATTAATTTGTTTTGTAGTAATCATCCCTACGTCTGTACTAAAGCTAGCTTCTTATACTGTATGCACTCTTATCTGTGATATTTTCTTTAAGTACTCTCAACACTACAAAGAACTTGTAAAGTCAAGTTATGGCACTGTTAGAGTCAACCCAGAATCTTTTGATCAAATAATCAAATTAAATATCAAAAGGCAATTAAAAATGAAAAGAATTCAGTCTACTTCCACTTTTCAGTTGAGCAAGCATTATTATTATTTTATTTCCTCCCACTTTCTTGGGTTCTGCCATATGGCTCGGGTGATATGGATACACAATTACTGAAGCAGGTTTAACGTAGATCAAAGCATCACGGAACTCGAAATTTTACCACTTTCTCTGAATTTCAGAGATACTGTTCCATGGTTTTTTTCTGACCCATTGCCTTACAATACAGAAAATTCTCAGTTTACACAACACTTCTTACATCCCCAGAGACATCCAACAAACCACGAAGAATTGCTATTGCACTTATATTTTTCATGCCCTGTCAATTCTGTTCTTAATTTTCAGTTAAATATTCTTATCAAGAGGCAAATAGATCTTCCTTTTTTTTATAACCCTAGTGTCTAGCATTATAGGATATAATGTGAACAGTATGCTGCTGTTGCTATTATTAGTGATAGTTTTGTTATGTCATATGTACTGTGTAGCTTACACAACATTCAAAAAATCAGGTTCCTGTATCCAGAGTATTTATAATTTAGAGGGACAGGTTGCACCAGTTGCACCTGGAGGAATCGCAATACAGAAGAACAGAATAGTGCCCTTAAGAGCTCAGACATGCTGTGGGTGGGATGAATATGCCGCCTTCTCTGTGACTAGCCAGCTCTGCTGGACTCAAAGCAAACAACTGCCCCCAGAAGCTCTCAGAATTGTTAGGCTGCCGAGAAGGTATCTGCATGGGCTGACCTGAAGCCCATAGCGTACAGACCTGCATGAGAAGGCTGACCTCCCTAGCCTGCCCTCCACACATTGCACAAATGGAAAGAAATGGTTTCCTTAAGAGGAATTCAAAGCAGGATGTGTCCTGAACCACTGTTTGCAAAGGCATCTTTGTCTCTCTGGTGATTTTAGGAAGAGTCAAGGAAACCTCCTAACTTGGGCACTCAGTGGTAAGTTATTAGGCAATGGGAATACTGCAGTGGTACAGGGACAGGGTGGCTCCACTGCTCCTTTGAGGGCTCAGTCTGTTTTTTCCACTGCACTACCACAATCTTTACAACAAGAGCTGTGGCCTCTCTGCCCCTTCACAGCTCCCAAAACCCAGCCAGCCGTCTGCAGAGCAGCAGAGAGTTCAGACACCAAGGGAGTAATGGGGAGGAAGGGGGGAAAGAAGAAAAAAGGAAACATGGAGAGGCAAGTTGTGATGCTGAAATGTTCAAATGTGGTTTAAGCATGGTTTAAATGTGGTTTGGTGTTGATATGTCTGTAGGAAGGAAAGGACAAAATAATTTCAAAAAGGTCTAACAGCAATAAGGTGATTGTGAGGGAAGGTAATTAAAGAGATGTGAGGCTGTGAGTGCTGATACAACACAGTGGAAAGGGGAAGGAAAACAGAGATGTGGGAACACACTGGCTAATGTAGGATCTTAGAAGCTGAAGCCAAGAATTTGACTACATAAAAAGTACATCGGGAGACCAAAGATGTGCTCTCCTCCAGTAGACAAAAGCCAGATGCAGTGGGGCTTGCTACGAAGCTTTGTGTCGCTATTACATGTTGGTCATGTTATTTCTGTCTTCATCAAGTGTTATTAACTCATCATTACCACAGGCTTTTTGTCCTGTAAAGCTTTGTACTCTGGGCAAGAAGTCATTCTTTGCTCATAGTTTCTTCCAAGCAGAAGAGCAATACCTTTGTGGCTGGAAGGACAGTCATGATAGCAGAATCACTGGAGTACACAGGGGAAATAGGGCAGATCCTGCCTGTGAGCTGCTGCCTTTGTGTAGGAAAATGGAGCAACAACTCCACACTAATCCTGTTATACCCCTAAGATGCATAAGTGTATATAGCCAAAAATTTCTTCATTGTCAAAAACTGCTAGGGTTTAGGACCCAGATAAAAAAACAGCTCATCTGAATATTAATTTGGTTTAAAGTGAAAAGTCTGTTTCATCCTTAATTTTTGAATGAAGTTATGATCAGGATTTTTTCAACACTGAATGCTGGTTTTGGTGTCAGCTAATCTGAAATGTGTCACCAAATTTCAAGGGCTGTCCTTCACAACAGATTCTTCAGCTTTCCCAAGAGCTGTAACTGTCATCTTGGTTGAGTTTACATTCAGGTGCATGTTCGGGATGGATTTCATCAAATTAATTAGGTGCCACTCTTCACACAAATATTTACAAATAATGTATTTGTTACCTGTGGTGGGGGAGACACACCGATGACACTTATAGGCAGATTTCCAGGCTAACTTCTTCTGGTGCTTTTGTTTCTTGCCTTCATTATTAAGCAATGCTATTCATTGCTTGCTAAGACCCTAATGAGGAAATCACTCTTTCATACTTCAGAGGGCTCTGTGCTTTGGTTTTAACTTGCAGTAGATTAATCCTGTCTCTTGCACTGAGTTTAGTTGCCTGTGACTGCCTTGAAAAAGCAGGTATTTTCTCTTTGTGAATAAATTTTTCTTCTCTGAGATATTTTGCTTTGTGAAGTTGCTGTGCAAACTGCTGGCACTCAGAGAGGATGCTCTCCAGGTTTCTTTTCTAACCTGCTCTGTATGAAACACAGACACCTCCACAGAAAGGCAAGGCAGAGTCTTCTGCTGGTTGTAGTTTCTCTCTTCTTGCCTTGCTGCCACCCAAGGTTATCAGTGGGCTGAGCAGAGTAGTGAAGGTGGCTTGTTTCCCCTGGCTCACAGAAGTATAGCACCAGTTCATCCACAGAAGATGTATGACATGTGTGTGATGTCTCCATTCCAGTGAGCCAGCCACAAAACATCTGTTCAGCACACGACCACATCAACAGTTTTGCTCTGTCATGTTCAGAAGGGTCTCTCACACCAGCTGGATGGGTGCACAGCAGATAACAGCAGCTGCAAGCTGAGTGAAGTGTAGCTGGATCTACCCCAGGCACAAAGCCAGACACACAGCCTGACACAGCACCGCACTCATGGTTAGTCCCTGAATGCTGTGCTCCCATTAAAAATATCCATCCATTTCTTGAAACCCATTTATTTTAGGGAACATCTGTTATGCCAGTATGACTGGAGGGCACGTTGTGCTGGTATAAACAAGCCATGGGGGAAGTTTCATGCCGTGTTCCCACCATGCTTTCTTTGTTCTTCTCCCTTCTCATCTCAGTGACAGCTATGTCCTGGGCAAAGCTTGTCATTTATGTGGAAAAGTGTGATATTTTTAGCCTGATTTCCTAATAACATGAGAATTGTGAGATCATGTCCTCCATGTGACCAAGAGTATTTGTGGAGGGAAAGGCCATTGTATCTGTATCCGCTAGCCCCTCAGCCTTCCCAGCATTTTTTTACCCTGTTTATCAATCTCAACCAAACATTCCAGAAGACTGAAGAGCTCTGAAACGTCAAACGTCTGGTATGTTCTCCGAGAAAAAGGTGTAGTTAAAAGGAAAGCACTAACCATGGTAATAGCAGCACATCAGAAAAATTGCAGGGTTTCTCTTCCCTCTCCCCTCCATCCATGAGAGACAAATGTATAGGAAACCAAATTTCTTCAGTCCTGCTACTCGTCGAATTACTTTTTTCTGTAAGGCCCAGTGTAAACAAGGGTTACCTCACTGAACGCTCCTTCCAGTCTCACTTCAGTATATAGGCATTATTGACAGACAAGAACTGACACCTGCAAGCTGTGTAATGACTGAAACAGAGGGAAAAGCATGTCAGAACGGCATCATTTTGTATGCCTTCTGCTCTCAGTTTGCCAAAGCTTCAATACTATGAAGGCTCAAGGCTTACACCCTTGCATATATTTTGGTTTTGCTTTATATAGTGTTTATCTTGCTATTTCCACACCTGCTGATGTATGTGGCAGCACAGGCATGAACAAAGAGCAGTTTCAGCTGTAGATGTCCATACATAGCAGGTCACCTGCCCACACACAGGAAGCCTGACCTCCACTGACAGTTACTTTGTGTCTTTGCTATTTAGAAAACATTAGTAAGAAAGGGCATCTATCAGACCAGACAGTCATCACTAACACATGCTAAATAGATAATACAGAAAAGGACCAATAATGTTAATAATGAATAACAGGGCAATTCAGAAGTTAATTGAATCCCCCATCCCATTCAGTCTGAAACCTTAACCTGACACTGCTTCTTCTCCAGTCTGTTAAGAAGTTGTGCTATACTAAATGCTTAAATTTCAGTAAACTAAGAGTGACCTGGAAGTTAAAATAAATATCCCACTGTCATGAAAGAAATGGTCTTGCTGCACACTGTAAATTCTGAGAAATTCCATTAATGCCTGTAGACAATATGCTTAGGTTTCACACTATGAAAAACCCAAAAAACAGAATGAAGGGAAATGGGCAATTTGATCCCTTTGTAAACTTCTGTAATTTTCTAACCCATGCTTGTGTTGCAAAACTAAATTGACCCTGCATGTAAAATTTAAAAGCATTGTAAAGACATTTCCATTTTTTCCTCCTTGTTCTTACTCTGAAGTTAACCTTAGGGTTGATCAAGTTGGAGACTTATTTGCCAATAGCTACTGAGAATAGAGATGAAACATTGTCATGAATTTCCATCTTGATCTATTATACTGCATTGAAAATACTGAGAAGGTGATAACTTTGAATCATGCTAGGAGTCTTCAGACAGCCTATGGAGTTTGTGAAAGATTCTTAGTAAATACTGGGTTTACTACTAGGTACAACTTTGGAAGATAATAGATACATAACTTTTCACAGAGCAACAGCATCCCAGAAGCACAAATTAACTTGGTCTCAGTACCATGCTTCTCAGATTTTACAGCCTTTGGATCAGAGCTCGGCCATACGGATCAGCACTGGTAGTGACTCAAACCACAGACAAAGCTGATGCATTTCTGCAAAAGACTGTGGCCCAAAAAAGGATGGAGCTCTTCGCTTGCCACTGCTGGGAGAAAGGGGAAAAGCTGGGTATTGAAATTATGTTTCCTTCCTGCCTGACAGTAATGTGGACTCTGAGAATTCAGAGAGGTAGGGGAAAATGCATTTTACAGAGCACGAGTAGATCCGGTTTTGAAGCACCAACTTCTGCTGGGAAGATAAGGAGCTGTTGAAAATCCTCCTCTTGCTACACTGAGTAGACTTGCTAGGGAAAATACCATAATACCATCTCACTTTCAGACATCTGAATGTCCTTCCTGAAGCCTTTTCTGTTTTCTTCAGTCATGTACAGCTTTACTTTATTTGATACAAATAGGGCAGTGTATAGTCCACCTCCCGTTAAGTTGACTTAAGTCCATGAAGTGACTTAAAAGAAGTGGGGTTGGCAAACAATCCTTTTCCTTACTGCATCCTTTGAAATGTTTGCTCAGCTTTCCGTCTTTGACATTGTTTTCAAACATACAAGCATTTTTTAGTGAAAGGAGTAAACTGAAATGTCAAATCCTTTAGATTTTCTTTTATCCTGGGTAGGCACAACTGAAACAGGCGATAGCTCTAAAAAGTTGCATAGATCTGTTCCAGAGAAAGACTTCTTTATAAGGAAAGTTAGAGAAAGTAGAGAACGGCAAAAAGTGAAGAGTAACAGTATCACATTTGTAGATGAGATGAGGGCATGAAAGAGGGAATATTAGTTAAGGAGAAAAGACCAAAAATGTGTGGAGGCTTTATTAGTGTGCAATCTCATTAGAATGAGTCACAGTTGAGCAATTTTGCCTTAGAGGAGTTCCTTTGATTCATGGTAAGAAACTGGGAGGCTCTGGAACTGAAGAAAACCAAGAATTAGTGATGGAAAATACCAAAAGTTCAGAATTTCAAATTTAGTTGATTATGACAAATGTTCTGAATCTTGTAGCATTGCACTGTTAGAATTCATACTAATATGTAGAGGTGGATGGTCTGTTCCAAGACCACTGAGCTCATTTGTCTAGTACTTGGGGCAGGATGAGTTATACCTGGTTGATTTCTCAGAGATACTTGTCTAACTTGTTCTAAAAACTTTGCAAGGAAGGACGTTCCATGCTATCCCTAATCTGCTTCTGTATTTTATTACATGCTTTGATATGGATCACTGATAAACTGTGGGTATTCTGTTAACCAGCTGTGTATCCACCTTGGATGAAAAACTGGTTCCTTATGTCTCATTTTTCAACTTTGTGGATATCTAAAATCACCCTTGCTGTCCCAAAGGTGGTCTTCCTTTTGTCACTGGGGTTAGACAAAGCTAAAAAAGGCCTAATGATAACTATTAATGCTACTTTAATGGCACTGGCACTATTTTACTTTCTTTTTTGAAGGATTGCTGACAGCAGGAAAACAAAAATGAAACAAAATGTAGATAGTATGTAAACCTCAGAGAAGCAAGATTCCATCTGAAATTTGGCCAAGCATGCAGAAATGGAATGGGAACACTTGCAGCCAAAGTTCCTTTCCTGCTCCTGGGGGAAGTCAAACAGCAAGGTACAGCAGGGCTGGACTGTGTGTCAAGGGAATGTTGTGGGACACTGAGCGGCTGTCAGGCCAAAACATCTGCCTTCTCCAACCACCCTTCCCACCAATACTTCAGATTCCCCAAAGACAAACCTCCAAGATGCCCTGACACGGTGTCATTAGCGATACAGCGGAGAGTTAACACTGTTTCCAGCAAGAAGCACAAACACAGGGCCATGAGAAAATTATTTGTGAATTGCCTGATCTACGGAAGTGTGCTATATCCACCAACACCCAGGCCTGTGACATCCGTTTGTCATCTTTCCAGGAAAATGTTTCCAACACTTAGAAGCTTCCTGCATTTATTGGAGATTTTGGGTTTTGTGGCATTTATATCCATTTACATAACTTCTGTAAATCTGTTGCTAATTGTTGTATTTGCTTCTTTATTCCATTTGCCCGATGCCCTTTGAGTGGTTTTAATAAAATCACATATTATGACTAATGTTTGCTGTCCCCCATCAGAGAGTCCTTTTATGTCTTGAATAAAGAAGGCCTGCCAATTACGGCCCAAGCCTTTATTCCTTACACACCCAAGTCTCCCATCCCACTCATTGACATCTCGGTACTCCTTCAGGATGGGGCAAGGTGATACTCACACTGTGCAGGCTGGGAAGGCATTGCTTCCACATGGTAGTCAAATTTCTCACTCAGCTGGACAATAAGGAAGCACTGAGACCCAGTCTTCAAGATTTGCAAAGGAAACGCCCTCAGATCACACTTGTGCATTCTAAATAAATATCCATGTTTACACTGATGTAAGAAATGTATGAGAGAGGGAAAATCATGGATGGCTTACTGCAGGGTTTTATAAAGAAACTATCCTTCTGGAGAGATTACTGCATAACTTGGCTATGTCCAAAGATCTAATTCACAAAAAATTGTACATAAGCATCTGCAGTGCTAATCGTTACAAAAGCAATTCTACTGAACAGTGCTAGTTTGCTGGGACCAGAAATGGCTCTGTACTGAATAAGGCTGTTCCAGGAAAAGTTAATCCACAAGTAGCTACTCTTTGTCATTTCCTTCATTCTCCTCTTTCTGAAGCCAAATCTGCTTGGCACTGCAGCAGCTGGCTTCCAAGATAAAGCTGTAAGATCTCACACAGGCATGCTATGGTCTCTGCGTATTCACAAATGTCAGCAGCTTTTGTGTAAGGCAGGGTTCCCTCCATACCAGCCGACAGTGACTTGACAACGCTGTGTACTTGCAAAGCCTTCCCTTACGCAAACCCAGACTAATCACAGAAAGGTCATGAAGAGAAATGTGGAAGTTTGAAAGGCTGATGCCATCAAATCCCACAATATCAGTAGTTCCTAGTACAGCCCTGAGCAGTGAGAATATATTGATCCCAGCAACAAGTCTGGGATGTTGGTCCAGAATACAGTATTCTAATTCCAAGGAGTATCAGTGCAATATTTATATAGTGATTCAAAGACAAATTGGTAATGTTAGTCAACAAATCATTCTAAAATGGCTATTGCAAACAATTTATGTGCAACATAATTCAACATACCCATCTTCTGTGGCCAGTATCTATCCCAACTAACATTTTTGAAATATCTCCATTCACATATGTATAAGACATTTTTATATAGTTATAAAAGATTAAAATATTAAGCAAAACTGTACATTTCATAGACTATTGGTGGTTGCTTTAAAGAGCAACATACATCGTAATGTGGAAACACACATTTAGATAATGTGGAAAGAACAGGGATTTTCATTTTAGTCCCTCAATGAGGTAATTATATCTGCTTGTCCTGGGATTCTTTTGAAAGACGATGGTCTAAAACCCCTGATCCTAACATCTTTAAAAAGAGATTTTAAAATAAACCTCTAGACCTCACCTTTGCAGAAATGAAAGTTCTTTAAAAACATGAATAAAATGAGGTTAAAAATCAAAAGGGAAACAAAACACATAAAGTGATTTTTTAAAAGAAGAAGATATTTATGATAACTGCATGATTTTGTGGCCTGGATATTTATCTTAATACCTTGGAAGAACGAGATTTCTTTCAGAAATAAGTTTGCATGCAGGTGTATGTCTTACTCTCAGTGCCCCATTCCCAGTTTCATTATATGTTATAGTATGTTTTACCTTAAAGCAGTGCTTGGAGGCAATACTGTTTGGAAGCTGGTTAAAATTCTGTGCTTTAGCTATTTCAATTTTAGTATTTAACATTGTATATTCAGAAAAATGTAACACTAAAATCAGCCCAAACTCAGAACGTGCTAAGTATGGTATAAGCAGAAATTTTAGTGAAAAGAACATAGTGAAGAAATTAAAAAGAAGTAGCTTAATCCACTCGAAAAAAACCTGTGATTTCCCAGCACTACCAAATTAAATGTGTTTTGGATAAATAAGAAAACAGAGGAAAAAAGTCAGCTTGTGTTGCTGGGGTGGAAAAGAACAGGTCGCCCAGAGCAGGCATTCTGCACGGCTTTGACAGCCACCTGCACCAGAAGGAAGATGTTCTCTTGGTCTTGGCCTAGGGTAAGCTGCAGAGGCTATTTAATTAACCTCACCAGCTAGGTTAGAAATTGGAACAGCTAAAGAGCATCTGGAGTATGATCTTACTGCTCTCTTTTTTCATAACTTTGCTGCAAATTCCACATTTGATTTCTCAAGTAAATGTATTTAAAGTCTGTCTAATATGAAACCAACTTTGTGTCATGACAGCCATGGGAGAGGCAGCCTGTAATATCAAACTGAGACGCATTCACTCTGCAATGTCCTGGGCTAGGTCCAGCATGTGAAGAGAACAAGAGAGCGCCTCTGGCTGTGCTGTAAAGGCCAGTATAGACATTAGCAATGTGGGTGTCTTGTGTGGAGGATGTAGGGCCACCAGTAAGAATGTGGCACCCGTCAGTGCTCTTCACATCTGTTACCCACTGGCTGCTCAAGGCATCTTCATGAAACAGGAGAAAATAGGAAGAACAGAGCACTAACCTCACAAGAAGAAAGGAAGAAATGGGGAAGAGGCAGGGCCTGAAGCCAGTGGGGAACACAAACAATTTACAAGAGATTACGAGAGAGCTGAGACAAAGGTGAGGAGGGGCAGAAGGGAAGGACCAGCCTGCACCCAGGCAGCCTTGCACGAAGACAAGCTAGAGGAGGTTCAGAGGACACATGGGAGGGCCCTGCAGGACCCAGGTATGAGGTGTGAATATGGGGCTCAGAGGCACAAGGGACCATCCCACGAAACCAAGCAAGGTAGTGAAAAAAATGAAGCTCAAGTCACCTTCAGTAGAATTTCATTTCTTTGCAGAGAAAATGAACATAAAAAAGATCTTAGTAACTTTAGCGAGTTCAAGAAGTGGCCAAAAAATGCATCTGTAATGAACTTCAGGATGCATTCACAGAGAAAAGACTTATCTTGCAGGGTAACTCATGTGCAATTAGGCAAATAGTTTTCTGAGGTACAGCGTGGTTGCTTGGGGGAGCTTGCAACAAAAACGTGCATGGAGATAAATGGGACAAGCTCATGTAATTTCTTCACTTCATGCCAATGTACCGGGAAATCACATAAAGGTGGCAGTGGCAATTGATAAGAAACTATAAGATGACAGAAAATTTCCAGCAGAAAGAAATCATTCATATTGATGAGAATTTCTATGCAAGTACATAGTCTGCCTCAGGAGCTATGCATAAGAATAAAAAAAAAAAAAATAAAACAACTGAAACATTCACATAATAAATGCAAGCACTTTGGACAACAAAATAGAAGAGCTTTGGTAATACTATGGGCTGAAAAACTGGATATTATAACAGAAAACAGTGGGCGAACAGTCATGGCTAGAATGCAGGTGCTGGAGAATATGCACTGTTCAGTGAGCATATGACCAAACTGGTAAAAGCAGTCGTTAGCATTTTAAGTTAATGATGTGGTATTCTGCACAATAAATGGTGAAACAGAATCCTTTTGGGTCTAAATTGCACAAGGGAAGGAGAGTGAACAAGATTGTACTGATGCAGTCCTGGGAATCAGCCATGGGCCAGTACGGCGAAAGGTGGGACAGAGCTCTCATTAACATTACTAAAGGCAGAAATCTGACAGGGAACAGACTCATTTGGGAAGACCTTAACTTCCAGATAGAGGCTGGAAAGCAAGTACAGCTTTCTGCCAGGTGCAGTAAAGAGATCTGGAGTCAATTTCAAGAGGCTCTAAAGAAATATAACAAAACCAAACACAACCCAAGCTTTAAATGACCCCAGCTGAGCTCACTCAGAAATCTGTGAAACTAAATTAGCCACTTGGGCACTCAAGAATGAGCAAGATTTCCTCACTCATGAGCCCTGACTTTTGGGGGAAAAAACGGATTTAAAGAAACAGACATTTCTAAACAGAAAAAGTGAAAAATACTAAAATGATAACTCAGCAAACCCCAGTAATCCATGGCACAGAGAGCTACCATCTGCTTGAGAACAACGGTAGGAGTCATTGCCTCCAGGTGGGGCCAGCTTTGAGGTGAAGAACCAGAAGTCCCTTCCCTTTCTTGTATTGTCACCAGCTCCCGTTGTACCCAGGCCACACAGTAAGCACGTGGGTCTCTCACTACCAGCGCACGCATAGCTTGGCAAAGCCCTCACGCTCATCCCCAAAAAAATCAACAGGCCTCTGGGCTTGGGTGAGAAGGCCAAGATTCAGCTGCCTCCTCTAGGCTGCCACTCCTAGGAACTTCAGGCAGTCCGCATTCGCCGCTCTTTTTGGAGGAGGGCACTACTGTCATCCTGGTGCTCAGTGCAGAAAACGCGTTTCTAAGCAAAACCACAGAGTGGCAGGGCCTAAGGAAGGACTCCATGGAAATGGAATTTTATTGAAGTAGAAATACCACTGATCATTCAAGGGGGGTAGGGAAGGCAGGAATAGCAGATTAGCAAAGAAACTATCAGAAAAGGAGGCACTAAATGAGAGATACCAAAATCCAGGCTCAGTCAAGCTTACAAAGGGTTCTCAAACGTCTAATAAAATGCTTATCTTTATAAAGAGTGCAAGGAAAGAAGAGTGTCAATACATGGTGAGAATGAGTAATGTTGAAGAGTTATCATGCTGTGAGACAAAATTAAGTGAATAATTTGCCACAGACTCCAGTGAGAGCAATGATGTTGGCCACTGAGGTGACACTGGGATGAGTGGGAATGGGAAAGAAAGCAAAACTCAGACTTTGAAATAGTCCAGTTACAGTATCACACATTCCACACTCCAGAATGTATCAGAAACAGATGCATTAAATACTAGAGTAATAAATTATCATATAGGAGTTGCATTTTGTGAGCAGAGTATCTCCTTTTACTGAATATAAAAGAAGTACATAGATATTTCTAAAGTTGAAACATGCTAGCCTATCCCAATACCCTTGTTTGATAGTTAAAGACACAAGTGGTTTTAAATGTAGTCCAGGAAATATAAACTTACCTCTAATATTCCATTGGAGACACCTGTACAGAAACCCATCCATGTGAATTTTCCATAGCGTGCTGAACATCTCTTGCAGAAGAAGGATCCACAAATCTAAGTCAGTCAAAACCACCACGCAAGTATGGTAGATCTATCTGGCAACAGATAAAGCATTTGGATAGAGCAGTTAAGCATTTTTAGGAGTAGAATGGCATTCAGTAAGACAAGACACAAGGTTGTGTGTGTAGAGGCTATGGCAGTTCTGTCCCTAAAAAGGGACACATCCATTCCTGGAGGCTTTCAAGACTGAATAAAGCCCTGAGCAGCCTGGTCTGAAATAATTGTTGACACTTCTTGAAACAGAGGCTAGACTAGAGGTCCTGAGGTCTCTTCCAACCTGATTTATTCTACTATATGCCAAGAAGTCAATTCAACCACTGGTAGCAGATCATTTGTTTTCTTTGGAAACCTTCTGATATATACTAAATGGCAAGACTGACAGTAATGCTATATATGCCACAGTTTCGGGTTTTGTATATCATGCATCATTCATGAGAAACAATATAAAGTTCAAAATACTGAAAAGGTGGGAAAAATCAGAGATACAACAAACATGCCAGGCAGAGAGATTCAAACCACTGAATCAGAAGGGCAGTTTCTATCTGTATGTGTTTAAAATATTTTTAAGGCTTTTTTTGAAGTCTTTACAACAAAGAAAAACATTAGCTATCAGGAACCTCCCATCAGGGCAATTATTTGCAAGATCACACTGCAGATAAACCAGGACAGAATTCAGATCTTTCTTCTTCACTTATTAGTCTAAATTTGTACTAATATAAATGAGAGGAAAAACAGTGCCTTTCATAAATGGCTACTTTAAAATACATTAATGTTGTTATTCCTTAAAATGTTTCCTTCCTCTTTCAGGTAAATTCTATAAGAGATGTTATTTACTAGGTAATGTAAGAAAAATGAGAAGTTTTATCACAGATGCTGTATGCAATGTTATGTTGAAGCTACATCTTGAGCAGGAATACAAACAAGCTGGATGAAACATTACAGTGCCCCTATTTTGTGGGTTCCACCACAGGTTTGACTGACAGATGACCTGTTTGCATGCAGAAGAAAGAGTTTATGATCCATTCTAAGTACAAAAGCATTTGAATTAGTATTCAATCAACTAAAATTTCATAAACACCACAGACATTCTGAAATGCAAGATGAGCATGTAATTTATAATAGACCATCTTCATGATGATGGTTTGTTATGATGTCTTACCCCACATTTAACATTTAATCATGAAATTTTGTAGGAGTTTTGAATTTCTTGATTATAGTATACTAAGAGAAACATGATGCACTGATAAACTTAAAACTCAAGGATTTATTTATATAAGCTGAAAACACTGTAGTAATTATAAGCATATGTCAAACATGCTGATCACTCAGGAGAAAAAGAAAGTAAGTGGGAGAGCAAGAAAAAAATTTTATAAGTGAACTGAAGCAGAGAGGAGTGGAGGGGGGGAAAATGAAAACTCTGAAGTTCCCTTTTCTTTTTCCTTCCATTTCAAAGTCAAAATTAACTGGAATCTGGATTAAAGGAGGTTTGAGTAGGCAAAAGAAAAATATAGAGACCAAAATATTTACCCACTGGTCATACTCTGTCCCTTTCTGATCTTTCGGAGGCATATCTGAAGACAACATGGGAGCTTTTTGGAGCTGACTCATTTCCAGTTTAAGATGGTTGGTCAGTGATATCACTGACTGGTTGTGATGCTCTGTGCCAATTACCCACCACAATGTCAGTGAAACAAGCTGATGTAACATCTGGATTTACCAAAGTAAAAGCTTTTAAATCACAATGCTATTTCTAAAAAAAAAAACCACCACCAACAACAACAAAAAAAACCAAACAGAAAACCAACAAAAACACCCCCAAAAAACCCCGAAAACATTGGGAGAAAACTTAATCTCTGGAAGTCAGCAGGAGCTTTTGCCATGACCCTCAGTGGAGCTAGGCTTTTACTTTTTCCACAGTTTCTTTTTCCTTCGTTACAGTGCCAGACCCTTCAGGTGTGCCACTGTTCTTTGTATTGTCACTCAGTGTTACAATGGGTGTGCAACAACATCTGCAGGACACCGTATTGCTACAACACAGAAGCTATGGCCTCTTTTTAAAGGAAATTACAAAGACTTATCAGGTGTTCTGCCATTCGCTAAGGTTGTATCTAATTCTTGCCTTTCACAACAAATATTCCAATACAGCAAAATACGAAGAAACTGCTATGCTCAGTGGTATACTCAGTTACTTACCATATACTGCTAATATATGTGGATGGAAGAAGGGAGAATGCTACATTTTAAAATTAAACTATTAATTTACCATTGGGAGGGACATCAGCAACTTGTCAGCGAAAAGATGAGGGAAAGTCAGAGATGAGAAAACAACAAATATGAAATAAGAAGAACAAGAATTAAACCTAAGTAATTTCTGGAGGCCCATATTTATTCCTAAAATGTTTCCAAAGGCAAAGCTAGATTGTCCTTAGACTTCTATAGCTGATATATAGTTGTGATGGAGGATGAGTCCTTCCATGGAGCTAACATGCGGGAGTGCTATTGCTCTGTGCTGTGTATTGGTTCACTCTTCTGCCTTAATAAATTCTTTAATTCATGACCATGACTGCCCTTACAAACAATGACTCCTGTATGGCCAAGAGGCTCAAATTCATGGGTCTTCTGTGTAGTATCTGGTCATCCCTAAAATGTTTTCAGGTGAGTATCAGATTACATCCATAGATATTTATCTAGAAGACCTTCCCGTATCTGTGAAAATGTTTCTTGATCTGTATCACACAGCAAACATGCACTTGAAGAAAATGCTTTGCGTTGTCTTTTGTGGTGCCCACCACACTCAACACATCCTTGCTAAATTGAAAAGTAACTGCATGTAAGCACATTTCAGATTATGATCAGCCTTTAAATAGCTCTGTAACATTTTATCTCAGATTTAGCATTTTCATTATTCTAAAAGTCCTTTCTCATCAGAAATTAATTTTGAAAGAGACTCAGGAAGTCACAGACTTCTGAAACTGATGTTTAAGTTGCTATGTGGTGAAGTTCAAAAGTTATAGTGATGTCGCAGAGACTAAAACCATTCTAAAAAAAAGTTCAGTCTAACCAGATATTTTTTCACACCAGAAAGCTTGATCCCTGCTAATTTATTTGCTAGTAGTGCAAAATCAGGCCCTACGTTCTTGTACATTTGTTGAGGTTCCCTGAAAATTTTACCCTTGGGCATTTGCTTGCTGCCTTTTTTTTTTTTTTTTTTTTGTCTTTCTGCTTACTTCCTGGAATAAAATTGAAATTTTGGACCAGTAAAGGAGAACAGAAATAGTGAGTTTAATGTTTGTTATATGCCAAAAGACATTACCAAAGCACAGAACTAAATAATGCTCAGCTAGGGCAATCTGAATATCTCCAAAATTTATTTAATGCAACATGAAGGCCAAGAACATTAACTGTACTTGAGTAAGTATTGGGGACAATCTTGTTTCAAGTCCCTGAAAAAATTAACAAAGACTGGAATGTGTTCCTTTGTTTGAGGAAATCACATGTGAGTTTCCTATATAGATGTTTCCTCCAGGCTTTAAAACTATGTACCTTGAGCACAACCAGTTTGCATGGAACAAGGTCCCTTTTTCACCCAAGCTTAGACATTTCTTAAGGCCAGAGTTTTTATGTCATGCTGTCCCTATATTTAAGCTCTTGAGTTATTTAAGTGTTATTTTAAATAAGTTGCACTAGATGTATAGGTATGATATGGACAAGGACTGACTGGCCCTTCTGCTGCAATTCAGTTCGTCAGGAACTGCCCAATTAATACAAAGAAAAGCCCTTCAATAGGAATGCCTTGTTTTCAGTAAATAAAATGTCAGGGTCATGATAGCATCCAGTTTTTCTTTCCACTTTTTGACCTGATTCATGTTGACAACAACAAAACAATAATTTGAGAATTGTCATAAATTGGGAAATGTGGATGCTTGCCCAACTGTAATGAATAAATTTCTCTGTTGTCATTGCCAAAATTAACAACTTTCATAATTAGGAAAGCTATTGTATAATTTGCTGTTGGGAGTATCTGGCATCCTCTCACCACTGAAACAGGGAGAAACAAGTTTCCCTCTCCAGCAGGCTTAGTGGTATAAGTGAGGTGACTGCAAGAGCTTCAAGCATGACTACATGACTATGAAAGTCTTGTGGCCTTATCAAAGCTCACATATCAGAAAGAGATCAAGCTCCACCTTACCACCAATTAAGCTTTTTGTCACAATTATGATGTTGCAGAACTTCATTCCTCTGGTGCTGAGACACTTCTCTTGTAATTTCAAGCCTAATTTTATAATGCATATTTTTTTTACTTTCATTTTTCTTGTGCCAAGTTAGTTTTGAAACTTTTTTTCCCCACCCTTGTGTTTACCCACTCCACTGTATTCACAAGAAAGCAACCTCTCCTATAAAACAGGATTCATAGTCCTTCAGTTATGCCTAATAATTCTTCTCTTCATTGTTCGTTTTCAACTTTCTTGAACAAACCTCTCCAGAATTGAACACAGCACTCAAACTAATATTTCCACAGATGTTTTGTCAATGACTGATACTTCTCTAACTTTTTGCAAATTCCCAATGCACCACTGTACATTTGTCTTTTTAGTAACTGTTTTGCGTTGACAGCACGTAGTCCTCTTGTATTGGACTAGTATTGCTAGGTCTTTCTCAACAACATTTCAAACTGCTAAGCTCCTAGTTGCTGCCAGATGTTATTATTACTGTTTAGGATACTCAGTTTCATCCCACCTCTGGAGGTCCTCAAGGTCCTCTTACTCTTTAATGTGATACCATGCTGTATTGGTTATGTCTCACATTTGGATAACTGGGATTCTTTTTTAGGATCAACCAAATGGAGAAATCAAACTTACACCTTTAAACAAGACAAATACCCAAACAAAATAAACTCCTAAACTGTTGTCAGTAGAACTGCATTTGTAACTTTTGCCAGTTTAATGGTTAACCTTTCACATGTACCTGTTCTTGTCCCTCTGCAAGCCAACTTCTTACCTGCCTTACAGTTCCTGCAAAGATGCTTAACCCCAAGGAGATATAGAAGAGGTACAGATGAAACTAATCTGGTTGGCAATGTATTAAAGTATTAGGCTAGTTGAGCATATCAACCTTGGGTAAACTTAAGTTGTGCTTTACACCTTTTTCTCTTTGTTTCCACCTCTTTCAGGTCCAAAGCCAAATCAAAATAGTGAATCTGCTTAGGCTGAGAAGCAGCACATTGATGCAACTATTTTACTTCCAGAAACTAAAGAAATTCATGCAAACAGTCCTGTACTGTACTTTGCCACGTGAGCGCAGTGATCCATTCAGAACATAAGGCTCTTTACACCTGCAGAGAGCACATAAATATTTAGGCACTTCACAGGAGAAAAGGGTGGCAGTTAGGCGCATAAGTAAAAAATGGAGAGCCAAAAAGCTTTACTTGGCTCATAGATAACCCTGGAATTATGTAAGTAATTCAAGTTAAACAACAGTTTGATAAATTTCCAGAAGAGTTTTTGAAGCGGCACCTGTAATTCAGGACACCCTGCTCCCAAGGGAGGGCTGCTGGCATTGCAGTACAAAGGCTAATGGTGCCTTGTATCCATTCCCTGGTGGAACAAAACAGAAGTTCTCTTCTGTCCACTTTCCCTTCCCTATATTTTTAACAGAAAATTTTCCTAGGCAGCATAATGCCATCATTTGCCTTAATTTAAAATACGTCTTACAAGGAGCTTTTGTTTGTTTGGAGCTGTAGGGTATGGCTGAGTTTTCCTCCACTAACACGTTATGTTGCTAAGTGACATTTGGCAATGAATATTGCATGTTGCTCCTGTTTCTCTGAGCCAGCAGCATTTTGTTGCTATGTTCCAGATGTCAGTGTCGTGAGATGTCACCCCTGTAAGGATCTGCATATGAACTGGAGGAGAATGAATGATTGGCAGTATCTTCAGCAGATTTATTGGTATCAAAACTGATACATTATTAGTTATGAAACTCATTTTATTGGCAGCTTCCAAACAGAATTTCTCAAAGCCTTTAAGTACTTTTTTAGATGTTTCGAATAATGGGGCCAATATAAAATCTACTTTTAAAGACATATATTTTCTGAAATAAACAAAAAGTGAAACTTCCCTGTCTTTTTTTAAACTTCCTCTTTTCTGTATAAAAAAATAGGTTAGAAATTCATGAAAGATATGCATACACTCCAACACAAAAAAGGTATTGAAGACAGCTTATATTTCATAACCATGCTCTGAAAATAAGTATGTGGGTAGATATTTGGGTCTCTCAAATTTTATATATGATATCTATCTCACACTATGAATTTGGCTCCTTATCAAGATGCAAAATATTCCATTTTTCCAGCTCTTAAGCAGCTTGGGGAATGTATTATATCTTGTGCAATTAACATCTCTTTAAATATATTCAAAAACATGCCTAGAGCCCTGGGACCCAATGTGTATGCTGTCATTTTTAAAATGCTCTTGTGCCAACATCATGACATAAACAGTATATCAAATAGATGTATTTCTCCGACATCAATCTTTGTTTGCACTACAGCTATAGATATACCAGAGACCTTGAAAAAAGACAAGCAAGTAGAAGAGTTACCCAAAAGCAGACCAAGCAATTGAAGCGTTACTTGAAGTCTTAACTGAGTCCTTAGTTCCTATCCTCATACAAGAAGGGAAAAGAATTTCATAAAGCGCCATCCTACAATGGGTAGGTCACTTCATCCTCCTGGCTACATACTGGTAATCCAGAGTCTACTTGCTCTTCAAGCCTGCATAAACACTATCCTTTCACCCTTTCACCGGAGGAGGTGCAGCTTCCCTCAGGCTTCCTTATGCCATACTCCCAGTGCATAGATTCCAACATTTGCTGCGTCACCCACAGGTATGTCACAGGTGGCAAAACTTTTGCTGAACTTTAGGTTGGATGCAAGAGTCAGACGCAGACAAGTCTCAGTGAAGTTTTCAGGATTTCAAAGTCTAAAATGTATGCTTAGCTTGGCACCTGGAGAGCCGACCTTGTGAAGTTCATCTTACTGTTTGTGGTCATGAAGTTGAGTATATGAATATGTTACTTTTGCGAAGACCAGGGCCCCTTAGCTGTAAACTAGCCAAGAATACAAAACTGGGCTGAAACTCCTTCATGCGAAACGCGTTGGCAAAATTCATTGGGAAGCCTTCTTTTCCTTGTATTGCCTCTAGATCTGTAAAAGATGACAAACATATCCATATCTCTTTGATCACTACAAAAATAGATGTGTTTGTCTAAAATCTGTTACAGGGCAATATACGAGTATTTTAAATGTACTCAAGGCAAAATCTTATCAGGCGGGAAAGTGGAATGAACCATTTACTTCATGTTCTTTTTCTATAAAAAGACTTGTTTCTGGAGAGAAACCGCTTAAGAGAGCAAAAAGGTACATAAATTGACCAATTTAGCAGCACTGGTCAGATCAGGGATACAGTAAGAAATTCTTATTCTCCTGATTTAGTAAGAGATAAAATGTTCTGTTTTCCTGGAAACGCAGTAACATAATTAAGTGAAGAGAATACATATTAATGGTTTAATAAGAGAAAGGGAAGAAAAGGGATTTCTGAAACTGCAGCTGTGCTTGCAGACCAAAATACTTCTTTTTAAATAAATGTGAGGGATTGACACTGAGTGGCTTGCTGTAGGGAGTACCTCATCATTGGTACAGGTGGGACAATGCAAAGGGTCAGGCTGTGTGAAGTGAGCTGTTGCTTGACCTACTATTAGTGACTGCCCAAAGCTTTCTTTTTGAACACCCACCAGTGAAAGTCACTGGTCAACGTCTCCTTGTTCTTATGCACAGACATATGTAGGGACTCTCATGAAAAGCCTGATATCTTCTCTCCAGTTACAGAGATTCTCAACTCCAGCTAAGGTCTTCATCTGTTTAGTCACAGCATAAACCAAAAGATGATTTAATTCTGAAAGCTGACCATTCCAAAGGAAATCTGAAATAACCTCTTTCCCCATTACAGGCAACGCTGGTCCCTACTTCACCCTGCAGGAGAATGAGCTTTGTTTCCTTTAATTTTTTTCTCTTTTAGAGGCAACTTTCTTTTGCCATTTTGTCAAAATGTCTACTTTCCAACTCCGTAATTGCAAGCCACAGTACAAATAAAGAGCAGGTCTTCACCAATCTTTTTGAAAGATTTTGTTCTGCTGCATGGATTACCTTTACACAGCAGCGAAGCAAACCATTACATACATGTAAATGCCTGTAGGCAATGAACAAAGTGGGAACAGTGGCCTATAATTGCATTGGGTTGCTGATTTCTCTCCACATTGTTATTTTTATGAAGGAAATGTTTAGATCCAAATTCTGACTCTGCTGTAGTGACTCCTAGGACTGTGGAGCTAATACAGTTGTAAGTATACTGCAGGAACTGGATGAGATAAGCAAACTATGGATGTCCTATGGTGAAACAGAATATCTTTTATATCTCGAGGCTTAGCTCTAATAAGGCCTCAGAGGAAATGGTTGTCAAAAACTGCCCTTTGAAAATAGTCTAAGGACAGACTGAAGTGACGCACACAAAACTTAATTTGTTCAGGCTTTGTACCCATCTAGAAATCACACAAGTGGCCAAGTGACTTTTCAGCAGTGCTTAAGAACTGTGGTAAGCTAAACTCTGGCTAATGTGTTTTATAGGTATGAGAGCTAATATATAGTGCTATATTTGAATTTTATTAATGTTATTTAAATAACCACTGGAAGAAAGCACTTATAGCTTGTAACTACTATAAATATTGTTGCATTGTAAACAAATGCCCTGTTCCTAAATAGAGATGTAAATCAAGAGAGGCCCATATGAGTCAATGCAATAATAATACCTCCACCAAACCTTAGATGATCATTATTTTTAGAATTCAAGTTTTCCATCCCTTGAGAACCTTATTCCTACATCCTAAATCAAAATCACCAAACACATCCCAACAGTTTATTCTTTAAATATACCCTTCATTCCTTCAATACTGACAAAAAGAACATTGCTTCAAAGCTGAGCCAAAAACCAAACCAGTACATATTCCAAAAGTGAAGTGAGGGAAATAGATTCTTGTTCAGGAATTTGTCCAAGTAGAATTGAGTGCAGTACAGCTGCAACATAATAAAAAGCAATGCTGGAATCCATGGCTAGCCTTTCCTCTGCACTACTGACAATGCCAGAGCTCTTAACTCTTCAGAGACTCCTTGGGAGATGTAGCAAAACGGTCAATCGGCCATTAAATCCTAGAATGCTATGTACGTGGTTATGTAAAGCAGCTCTACAAGAATTCCAAATGAGATCCATAGGCTGAATAAGCTGCAATAACTCAAATAAATTCAAGCGTAAGAGAGACAGTCAAAGGGAAGGGAGATAGACAGTCAAAGAGAGATGTCGACGTTAATTTTTTTTGAGTTTACAATTCGGAAAGGTAACTATTTGGCATATTTGATCATAGTGCATGTCACCACACAGAATGAAATCAGACAGGCATTCTCACTGTGGGTCTTCATAATTTACTCCTCATTTGGTGAAAATTTTCTTGAATCATTTTAGTATGTAATGGTGGTTATGTTCCAAGGCATTTTGGAGGAGTGAAAGAGCAAAGAAGGAAAGCAAAAGGATTTGAGGTGGAACGGCGTTGTTGGGTTGTTTGTTCTGTCCTTTGATTGTGCCTATTTAGTTAAGGCATCAGATGCTTTGGTTTGCTTTTCTGTAGCATGCAATTATTGTGGGAAAGCTACGTCAAATAAGTGAATGTTTTCCTTTGATCAAAAAAGCGATGAAATATGTGGCCATTCTGAAGTGTTCTGGGACTAAGCTCCCTAGCACAGCTGCTGATCAAACTCTCATGAGTCCCACAGATAATTCAGATCCCTGGTACAAGGTTGTTTTAATGAAAATCCATTGGTTCCACTGGTTGAATTGGTCTTAGAATTCATTTCACCTGAGGGCATGCCATATTCTTAATTTAATTTAGAAGATATTTGCTGGCACCTGTCATAACCTTTAGCCACAATTTCAAGGTCCTGTTTTTGACAGGGGTTGGGTTTTTTTGTAAATATTTACCACAAAGGCACTTGAATGAAAGACTAAATGATAGAAACTATGTATTTAAACTATATGCACTGAAGAAAGGGGAGAGAGATGTTTTTACTACAGGTATTTACTACTCAGGTATTCACCATAGATCTGTCATAGACAAGACAGTGTCAAAACACAGAACACTTTCAAGTCTAGTATATACATATACACAGTCTTTACATTTCAGTGGCTGGAGTTCAGCAGTCTGTAATTGGAAATTGGTGAAACTTTTTGGGAATAGCTTTCAGAAATTGGTCATGGAAATGAAGGAATATGGAAAAAAATCTGATTAGAGTTTATGACCATGATAAAGGCAAGGCAACAGTGAACTTTGATTTGTTGTTTGCTACAGAATAGAAGTGTGATGGTAGGCCAAAGGGATACCAGGCTTCCTGGTAATTTGAACAGATTTCTTTTGGAACTGGTATTTGTTTCTTATCCTTGAAGGGAGTTTCAGTGCAGAACCCAGACCGTCAGGGATGTAAGTCTGATGTGACCTTACAGCTTTGTGCTTTAGAAATGTCCTTGACCATTGTACCTCCTGCTGGTTAGACTGTAGATTGCCTGCGCCATGGTAGCAGCTTGGAGCCGTTGCTATATGACTGCAGAGGTAAAGGACATAATTCTTAGACTAACAATGGAAGAAATACTTGAGGATGAAAAAGATTGAAATACATTGTGCTCAACTTCAGAAGAAACTGAAGAAGCGTCCCGTGTCTTCTCATTGCAATGAATACATATCACATATATAGATATTTTTGCTACTATTATTACTATCATTAATTTCATAACTATGGATCAAAGGGATCAAAGTCATATTGTGCTTGATATAGTACAAATGAGTAACAAAGGCGGCCATTCTTGTCCAAGAGAATCTATAAACTGGGACACAGGGTTCAGAAACACATGGACAAACAGACCAAGGTGCCTGTTGGGTACAACGAAGTCACAGATCTAGCAAAGGGCAAGGTTAGGCCTGAGTGCATTGTAATTGCAAGATCAAGAGTCTAGACGATATGAAGATCTCTACATAGAGAATCCTGGTTCATGAACTTCATTCTTTTCCAATGAGGACAGCACTTAGGCCTGAGCTTAAGGTTGATGCAACATAGAACATATTATGAAGTGGCTGGTATGCCTGTGCACTGACTTGAACTGGGAAATTCTTCTAAGGGCAGACTCTGCAGTTCCAGTCTGAAGACAGGACAGGGACAACAGTAACAAGGAAAAAATATACGGAAGACATACTGTTTCTTTTTTTGACAAGAGGCTCTAATTGTTAAGTTTTACCTCTGATTTTCCTGTGGCCTTGAGAAACATCAAAGACTTGTTCATAACCAACAGGTTGATGATAAATAGAGTTAGAAACAAACTATGTGTATGACAGGCAAAGAAAGAAAGAAAGCAAGAAAAAGCAGAACGTTCTTTCTATGCAATCATGCTATACCAAACCCTATCTTGCTGTAGTACTTTGAAAGCTGGTTTAAATTAGCTATAACTATTTATACAGCTACAGTCTACGAAATTGTTAACTTATTTAACACTTTCTCTAAAAGGTGCTGCATAATTTCTCTTAAGAACACTTGAAACTGATTAAACATTTCCCTTGAGAAGCTACCTTATTTTATTTTATATTTTAATTTATTTCACTGCATAATTAATTTGTAATCAAGATTTGTTTTGATTTTCAAAACTGTATTTTAAAACCAAACGTGAAGTAATAACTTGTGGATGGCTTGCAAAATAGTAAAAATGCGTTCCATTAAGAAAAAAGAAGTATTGTGCAAATTTCATGCACCACAGAATTAACCACTCTTTGGTAATTCTTCTGAAAGTGAGTATGATCAAAGCATCCCAAAGGTCAAGTGTTCTGGGATAATGGTAAAGCTTTAGGGCCTAAAAAGTCAAGAGACTGTGAATGACAGCATAGGCACAAATGATCATCTTATCTTACATAATTGCCTCTTAAAAATTTTGACTGCAGATTTAATGTAGTTATGCTCGCCAAATTTTTGAACTTTTGGCAAATTAGTCTCCTCCAAGAATGCATGCTTCTTGCTTTGTTTTTATTAAAAATATATGTAAATCTCATTCAATTTAAAATTATGCAACCAAATGTCATCACATTTCTCACGGCCCTTGTCCTCACTGGGGCTGTGCACGGGCAGTGTCTAAAGTTAAAATCTCTTTTGAGTTAAAAATAATGTTTATTTCTTCTCATGTTAAAAAAAAAAAAAAAACACAACTACTTTTGACTCTAACTTCTGTACAGAACTGATTCTCACCAGAGATCTTGGAAAGTGCATCTCTTCCAAGAATACATGCTCAGTGCCATTTGTCCATTAGACTTAATAGAATTGAGCAAATATCGTACCACAGAGTCAATGGGCCAACAGAACATTTCAAACTGCTCCAGAGAAATAATTGACCAGCTGAAAATGTAAGGTAACACTAGAACTGAGATCACCAAGTAATGTGATCTCATTCTGAATGTGGGTGTTTTGTTTGCTTTTTGGGGGTGGGTTGGAATGTGTATAAGCCAAGATTTGATTACCAAGGATCAAGAGTGGGGAGAGGGAGTAGAGATAGATGCCCAAAGGAGTATGTTTAAATAGAGATGAGCAGAGATCAGCCATTTTATATGACTTTCCTGTAGAGAAATCAGGAGGTTGGAAGTAGAAGAGGGAGGATAGAAAAAGGTCAAGTCCCCCAGTACTATGTTTAAAACTTTCTCATTTTCTCCCATAGTATTTGGGAAGCAGAGTGAGGGAAAAGTCTTCACTGCCTTTATTTAGGTTCTCCCTGGCTTTGAGGATTGGCAAGTTCTTACTATATTTTTACAAAGCAGACTGCTTTTCAGGCAGGTTTTCTCAAGTTCTTGCTTTATGAGTTTTGGAGAAAGATTCTGGCCAGAGATGTTCAGAAGAAAAAGTGTTCGCAGTCTTTGGAGGTTGCTAATTCCTGGAAAAACTTCTGGCAAACTCCATCTCACCAAAATTTCACAGAAAATGTTTGTTAGAATTTGACCAGTTTAAATGAGTTTCTTGTGTTGGTGTCTTTACCTAGTGGAAGTTCGAATCGTGCTTGGTTTTACACACAAAGTCAAGAAATGCTGCCAACATATACAGCTCTCTTCTCTCTGAAATATTTTATTTATTTACTCTGGAGTCTGAAGACAGCTTGGAGACATGTCTCTTGCCAATGGTATTTGCAGAGGTATTCACAGAGTTGTCCTTTAATTTTTAGAGTCAGTTTGCACTTATTTCTTAGACTCATGTAGGGATTAATTTTTAGTAATAACTCTCCTAACCATGTCTGAGGTTGCCACCATTGTTCTGCGTGGTCATTGAGCTGGCCATCAGCCTCCAACATTTGAAGGTTTACTAGACTGCTATGTAAAACCACCTTATACCTAGAAAGTAAAGACGACATAAATACTGTGAAATCTTTATTTTAAAATATAGATCAAGAATCTACTGATTCACATGTCGTTAGTGCTTATAAGGATGGAGGATGGGAAGGGGTACTTTGGAACATCAAATCCTCATGACTGCTGCAGAAGCAAGTTGGACATACCATCTTTTCCAGGACTGTAACAGGTTCCATCATGAAACTAAACAGGGCTTGGACATGGGTTGTGATCTTTTGCTTCCTACTACTGACATCTGAAAGCTCTGATCTCTAAGCACCTTCTTGTAGATCTCAGTTGAAATATTGTCACCACTGGCATACACTCATCTTTCCTTGTGTTGAAATAGCTTAAAATACCTTCTTCCCATGACCACTGACAGAGGTATTAGATCCCTCCCTCAGCTTCCATCTTACTCAGATAAACATACCAATCTCATTCTTCCCACAGAGTAGGCTCTCCAGTACTCTAATCAACCTAATAGGTCTTTTCTGTGTTTCTTCCACTTCGAACAGGATTTTCAGAACTGCAGTATTTCCCAGCAGTGGCAGATTTAGTTTCTGCTCTTGAAAATGAAACCATTGGTGAATTGTATCTTGCAACAATGAACCCCACAGTTATTCATTTGGGATGTTAGGAAAGAGCCTTCCAGTTTGTCCCAGTCTGTGCACAACATGTAACACAGTGCTCATGGATGTGATGGCAAGGCAAATGAATCGTAAACAGAAACAAGAAATCGCATTCAAATCCGGCAATTTGGCATGACATTTCTGTAGCTACATCCTCAAGTTCAGACCAGACCTCTATACTTTAAAAAGGTATACTCGTCTGCAAAAGGATGGTACAGATGTTTTTGTGTGCATTTTTGTGTGTGCAGTCTAATATATGTCACATTCTAAAAGGCTTCTTTTAAGGTATAGCTTGATCATAAGTGGAACTGGAACTACATTAATTTCTGGTGGGAATTTGTGAAAACTAGTGGAATTGCAAAAAAATAATTATTCTCTAAATATTTAAGAATTTAAATAATAATTACTCTCAGCTTTCAATTTATATGAAATACATAACTATCATAGCGAACAGCTTCAAATAATTCATATTCAAAACAGCCTTGCCAATTTATAACAGCTGAGGCTCTGTCCCTTTCCTGCTCAAACACATAATATTTTTTAAAACTTACAATCCACAAGACAACAGCCCCGTACCAGGAAAATGAACTATCCACCAAAATGGAAAATACGAAAGAAAGAAGGAAAGAAAAACAAATCTGCTTTACAAGAAGAAAATGAGACATTCCTAAAGCATTTCAGGATGACCACACACCAAGTGAAAAAAGAAGACAGTTCAAAATGCCTGCCCCACACAAAGGATAACTCCACTTGGCAGAATACAAGACTATCTCCTTTTACTAAGAACTACACACCAATCAGTCAACACCACTTTAAGTATTTTTCCACCTTTCACAGAGTACATCAAAAGTTCAACACATACCACCAGCCAAGTAGAATATCCAGTATGCTATATACATCCACATATATCTATATATATATACACCCATACAAACACAAATGCATATAGCATCAAGTATTCCATTTTGAGAAAAATAAAATCCAGAGATTGACAGAAGCTATATGACAATGTCTATCCCATCATTAATTAAATTTCTCACTTCTTAAAAGTTTCAGATAGAAAGCTATGCAATATTTGCCTTTCCACCCTCATGTTGCCAGCCACATATGTACACGTACACAAAAACCTTCAGGTAGTCTCAGAATCACCAAAATTAACTACTGTGCAACAGCAACTGCTTTGTTATTGTTTCTGTTTCCCATAGATGTTCTAGTTATAATCACAATGTAATGAATACTAATGGACTAAAAAAGGTGAAAGCATCTGAGAAAATTTACGCTCCTTTTCTAGGGTAAGCAATGGAATAAAAGCAAAGAAGAGGAGAAAAGCCCAAGACTGTAGTATCATCACTTTAAGCTGTCTAGCAGTCCTTCCCAAAGGAAAGGGAGTTTTAGAGAGGGATTTGAAGAAAAGCAATGTGATAGCTTTACAGATATTTTACAGGAAGTTCTCTCTAAATTTGGCCATCAAAAACACAAGGATCCTTGTCTGGAAAGTTAACAGGGGATAGTGGGAGCTTACACCTATGGGGCAAATGAAAGTAGGCATAAAGAGCTTTGACTCTGCAAGGCAGTGCTCTTATTTGATGAAGTAAAGAAGGATGCTGCAGAAAGATATCAAGGCAGAGATACATGAAATATCCCTAAAGAATGAAGTATGGATATTGTCTTGCTGTTGTTTCCTGAATGAAAATTAGGGCAGCAAGAATGCCTTTATAGGGGCTGAGAAAGAGACTCTATCATTTAAGTGTCAGGAAAAAAGACTGAGGAAGAGACAGACTTTTTAGTAGGACTTGTAGCGATAGGACAAGGGTTCATGGTTTTAAACTAAGAGTGTAGATTCAGACTAAATTTAAGGAAGACATTTTTTATGGTGAGGGTAGTGAAACACTGGAACAGGTTGCCCACAGAGGTGGTAGATGCTCCATCCTGGGAAACATTCAGGGTCAGGTTGGATGGGGCTCTGAGCAACCTGATCTAGTTGAAGACGTCCCTTCTCATTGCACTGGCGGGTGTTGGACTAGATGATATTTAAAGGTCCCTTCCAACCCAAACAATTCTGTGATTCTATGATAAGAGTTTCAGCTACCCACATGTGTTGGAGATGCTAGGTTTGTTAAATTTACACATTGCTTGCATGTGAGAATTTAGATGATAAGATTAGGGACTTGAACCACGTTGAAGTCCATGGTTATTGAGAAGCACATAGTGAGAAGGTCTGTGGTGGAAAACTTTGTTTTTTCAGCCAAACTAAGTTTGAGTAATTAGTAAGTCATTCACAAAAGTGTCAGACTAAAAGTTTGTTTAGGATAAGAGGAGACAAAAAAGAACTCTTGGTGGATCTATGAATCTTCAGCAAAGAGATGACAAGGGAATTTTTGGTTTTAGGTACAATTACACAAAGTTAGAAGCCTTCAACTTCCTTAGCAAGAGCTGAAGGATCCTCCAGAAGATGTGTTAAAGAAGTGATTAGAGAAGCAGCCAAGGAAAGCCAGACCTGAGGAATCCCAGAGAGATTTCAAGGCGAGCAGAAGCAGGGAGGCCAAGAGAAGTTACGGTTATAACAGTGAGTCTGAGATCTGGCAAAGCAGATGCCATTAGATGTTGTGAAAGAATGGTTTCATTTAAGGGCAGAGGAGGGAAGCCAGATTGGAAGAGCTCTAGGAAGAAAAAGTGTAAACAGCACATTCAGAAAGCTTAGAGATGAAAGAGTGACTGCAGATGGGCCAGTAGCTAGAGATGCAAGAAGGAGTCAGAAGTGGTTTATTTATGATGTGAGAAACTTAACATATGGTATAGCAAACAGACAAACTAGAAACAGCAAAAACACAAATCAGAGGAGACCAAGAGGTTAAGGACAGGAGTAAGGGAGGGGAGGAGAAAGGGCGCACAAGAAATGAAGAGCTAATAGAAAGGGTAAAAGAAGGCAAGCAGAAAAAAAGTAATTGAAAACAATACCCGAAGAATGTCTGTGTCTTTGACCTGGGAGAAGAAGGAGGAACAGGGAAGGGCCCCAGGCTAACAGGAGGAGGAAGGTCATGTCACATGTTTAAAAAACCACAAAAGAGACAGAAAGAAAGAAAGAAAGAAAGAAGAGAGACAAAGAAAGAAAGAAAGAAAGAAAGAAGAGAGACAAAAAAAGAAAGAAAGAAAGAAAGAAGAGAGACAAAAAAAGAAAGAAAGAAAGAAAGAAGAGAGACAAAAAGAAAGAAAGAAAGAGAGACAAAAAGAAAGAAAGAAGAAGAGAGACAAAAAGAAAGAAAGAAGAAGAGAGACAAAAAGAAAGAAAGAAGAAGAGAGACAAAGAAAGAAGAGATCTAAGCTAAGACCTTCTGTCAGGAGAAAAGGGGGAGAGTTTAAGCGGTAACAGAGGTGGTGAGGAGATCGATAGAACCACAGGATTAGGATACAATTAAACTTGAAGTAGTATAGCTGTGCAGCTAGGCTGACAGCAGAACTGAAAAAGTAGAGAGCTGAGTGGTAATGAGGTGATTATCATAAGCTTTTTGAGATGCAGTAAAAATGATAGTGTTTGTATTCGTTAATTTAAAATCTCTCCTTCTAGAGTTAGAAAGGCCCATATTGGAAGGGGCATCCTGCAGGACGGAACAGATGCTTCATGATAGTTTCAGAACATAACTATAAAGCCTGTTAAAAGGCAATGCTATATAAGAATAAGCAGATTTATAGTAATCATGAAATCACAGAAAAGTCTGAAATTAGCACACACATTTTTATGACATGCATAGTTTAGTCACCAAGTTATTTTGTGTAAGCTTAGTCTGAATGAAGGCAATAGACACATTTCCAGTAAAATATTTCCAGTTGAATACAGTGATATTTCCCCACATGGAATACCCACCCCTCTCTTTCCATAGCACAGTGTTCCTTAGCAAGGTCTGAGTCTTACGGCGCACACGTGCAGCAGCTGCAAGGCTAATGCAAATCACAGAAGGCAGAGACTATGACCGTAGAGCAAGATACAGACACCATTAGCCATGTTGGCTGCATTATGAACCAGATCAGGAAACCAATCCAGGCTAAAACTAACCCAGCAGAAGGTTTATTTTTAAACTGATTCATTTCCCAATCATCTTCGCTGACTAGCTAAACAAAGGTGTGCACTTGCAGAGGAAAGGGTATGGATGGACGGTGGCAGAAGGGAAAGGAGGGACAGTCTTCTTTTAGCATAGTCTTGGCTTTTTGTGTGTCTCCCCAAGGACTAAATTACCTTGCACAGAGATAATGAGTAACTAAGTGATTTTAGTGCGGTCTTAAATGAGTAAAGTTACGTTGTATGTAAGTCTTCCAACTTCTCCAAGCTACACTGGGCTCTCATGGTGTGACATCTTAGACTCATTCCCTGCACCAGAGGAGACAGTTTGTACCTGGCACAAGTGAAAGTGAACCCAAGCTTCTTAAAAAACCAGCTTACACTCATAGTCAGCCAACTATGTTTTTTAAATTGTTCTTCCTTTCCTTAGCTTACTTACAGTGCTGTTCTTCATGTGTCCTCAAATAATTCTCTTTCTGCAATGTTTTGTCCACCCCTTCCAAACTTTATATTGCAGCCATGCCCCTTCCTTTTTAGTTTGTCTAAGTGCCAATACTGTTTCTCTCCACTGAAATGGTGACCTTATAACACAAAGACACTCAGGAGCAAGTACAGTTTTATCTAGCTTGCTGTACGTAATCTACTCTATATCCCATCTCATCTATCATTTCTTCTTTCCAAATACCTGCTCCCCGCTGAATTATCTGAATTTATAAGCTATTGGTTAGCCCTTGTTTGTAGGGAAAGTAGGAATCAAAAATGATCATTTAACTCATGCCTTCCAGCAGGCTTGGGGTCAAAAGTAGTTCTAACTCCCTGCCAGTAAGAACAGGCAGTGGGGACTGTTGGCACGCACAGTCTGCACCACTGGAGAACATTGGCTGAAATGTGCTCTGGTAGACACTCCTTTGGAGAAGCACTGAATCTGCTAATGCAGCAAATTCTGTGCAGCATGACCCACAGAATTACACTGTTTTGAATTTGAAACCATCCCAGATCCAGGGTACAATTTGAAGAGGGGTGGAAAGAACAGTCACCCTGTAGTATCCAGGACTCAGTGGTCTGAATGGTTTGAACAAGGGTTCAAACTGGTTGTCACACTTCCTAGATGTATCTAGATTGAATGCCTCTCTCTTTTTTTTCCCCCGCTTCTTCAATCAACACTGAATTGTTTACATGAGCACTAATGGCTGCAGAGGAGAGATTGTGAGAAAGACTTGTTTGGTAATTCATTGGACAGGGAACGTGCTTACCCAGATCTCCTAGGTCCAAGATCTAACCACTCATCTGGTGGGGCTTCTTGGATAGCACCTTTTCTCTAAATCATTTTCTCAGGAAACAAAAATGGGATGGTGTCATTTTTGCTTTGAGTTCAGACAAAATAATTGCTGGAACCTCTAAACCTTTCACAAAAAAGGGACTAATTGTGTTTTAGCAAGCCCTGCCTGGAGCCTTCAGTTTGGAACCTTGTTTGAAAATGCTGTCCTGTGAAATTGTGCCTGTTTCATGAACAAGAAGAAGTCTGGCCAACAGGTGAGCTCTGTAGACAATGTCAATTATTGCCGATCTGTTTTTTTCTGGCCTGTTTACTGAAGCTATAAAAACGAAACAATTTTGCACTTTCAGTAATTTGAAGTGAGAATCTTAACTTTCACATGAGAAATGGTTTAGAGTCTTCATGCTTCTTACAGACCTCATTTCTCTTTTCAGCTTGCAGCTCCAAAACGCCCAATGACTTCTCTATGCCTTCACATATACATCGACAAGAGAGTTGTAACTGTAACTCAGACTGTGGAGAGCGGACGTATAGGTCTAGAGTGCCCTTGTCTTAAAACAGACTACAGGGAAACAGCCTTCTAGTTCATGAAATTAATGAACAGGCAGAATGATTTGTGAAAAACAACTGTTTTATAGGACCACCACCTGCAGTATGGGCTGGATCCCACAATGTGGACGAAATCCAGAACATCATTTCAATTAATTTCTTGACATTTCAACTTTGTCCTGCACCCCATCCACCAACGCAGAACTTACTCAAGAGTAACAAAGATACTTCTGGCACCATACTGCAGCCATGGGAAACTGGAATGCAAGTCATGCCATATCTACCGACAGCTCATAAAGTACTCCACAGCAGTGCAAAAGATGTATTTTCTATGCCTGAAGATCATGTAGCTTGGTCTGGGTTTTACTGAATAGTACTGAACTTTTGGCTGTTTATTCCCAACTTAGTGATGTAAGCTGGCCTCCCTGGAAGCCAGACTCCAAGTGCGGCAACGATTCCGTACACATACACTGCATGGAAAGAGTTACCTAGTAATAAAAAACATATGAAGCTCTGAGATCAGTTCCCCTTTCTCCCTCCCCAGGTGTTCCTTCGTGGTTGTGATTTGTGCACAAGCCTATAGAAAATGCTGCATATACAAGCCAAGATACACAAAGACTTTTGGGCTCCCAACCCCTATTTAAGCATCTAGCTTTCGGTTCCTAAAAAAGAATAGGGGACCTAAATACCTTTGTAGGTCTTGCCTGCAAGATCCAATTTGAATGCTGGGAGGGGAAGGGAGTGAAGTTTCCTATGGCTGCTCTCTGGCGAACAAGCACCCTGAACTTTCAGCCCAAATGGTTTCTGGAATCACTTGGTACTCAGCTAGCTCTGGCTTTATTACACAGATGCATTCATTTGTTTCATGTATAATTAATATCTTAACACTCACAAAACTAACCATTGGTTCTGCACCCACTGTATTTCAGAACTTCTCACATACCAAGATACTCTTTAAAATATTTCATCCAACAACCTTATCACACAATTCCTCTTCTTAAACTTTCTCTTATGGTCTATGTCTTTTCTTTTGTAGAACAAAACAAACACAGGCACAAGATCTTTAACTGATGGTGGACTTTGGCCTTATTCCATTGACAACACTGTAGTTACACTCTTATGCACCAGTTTAGGATTAAAACCATTCAACACACAATTACATGTTCTTCTCTGAGGTAAGTGGGTTGCTGCATCAGAAACTGATCTGAGAACTAAGACTATTTGCAATATCTTGGAAATTGTCCTGCAGTCCGTACTCAGACCTTCATTTCCATTGGAGCTTTATGAAACTATTTTTCACATTTTTTCTTTAAATAACAACAGACCCACTGACACAATTTTTCTCCCTTCATGTCACAAGCAACTTCTGCAAGAGTGCTACTCAATCCTCCAATATGTGTAGCATCATTCTTAATAAAAACGTCATACAGACCCAGTAGCCTTACAGGCTTCTATCAGAACTGCTTGCCTATTTTATTAACAAGCAGCGTATGACTATTTTTTAAGTTCCATGTATACATAGTTCATTTCCTTACTTTGTTTATGGAAAAGGCACATGGGCAACATCCAGCACCTTCTAAAATCAGTGTATCACCTCATCTGCTTCTTCCTCAATCACTGGAACAGTTCTGTCAGCAAAGGAAACGGGATTGGCTTTCTGACATTCGTTTCTTATCAATCTTTGCAAGGTGTTTTGATTTGGTTTTTCCCCCTTATCTTATATGGTTCCTGGTAAAACCTGTACTTCAGATGCGGAACTCCTTGCTGCAGAATTGTGTGCACGCTAAAAGCCTACAGATATGCAAGAGTAAACCAGACACCATAATGAGAGAGAAATCCACTGATGGATACTGAACACAAAGGAATACTGGAGCCACAGATCGCTCTATTTTTATTCTCTTCCTGAGGTACCCGTTTCTGGCCATTGCAAGGGAAAAGAGAGAGAGCTCAACATGTCTTTGATCTAACTCTGAAAAGACTAGTCCTGTCATATGTACTGGCTGTTTAATAATATGTCCCAATATTTTCTAGGAGGCCATTTTCAGCCAAGCAGTCAGTAAGATGGAAAATGCCTTTGCCCTTTTCCGGTTTCTATTCCCCATACATTCTCAGAATAATCCCTGATCTTTCACAAATTGTTTTTGCCAGAGCTTTGAATACTTTGATATGGATTTTACTGGCCACTGTTGATTAGAGCACACAACACATGTATCTTCCTTAGACCAATCTTTATTTTGATCTCTTTTCTTACCCTTCCATTAAAATTTTCTTTATCATCTTCTTTTACTTACTCATTTAGCTTTTCCTGATACTTTTTATGTCCTCCTTTTTAAAACTCGTATTTCAACGTTAGCTATTTCTCCTTTTATTCCTACAGATTTTTTTACATTCATCCTTATTCATATTTTTAATTTTTATTTTACAACTAATACCCTTCTGACTTTCTGGTCCTCAAAGTTCTTTTAATGCATTCAGTTTTGTCTCTTCATGTATTTCTTAGCTCAGCTTTGGAAATCATTTCCTATTTTTCTTTGGAATCATGGAACAATTTTTGCTGCCTTTTATATTAATAGGAACTTTTCCTCATTGATTTCAGAGAGCAGGAGGAGAGATTTGTCCTTTGTCCTTACACATGTATGTAGTGTGTGTGCATGCCTACAGAACCTGAGCTCACTTTGGGGAAGTAAGAACAGACATTTGTGTCCAGGGATCATGGCTGGCACTCAGCCTTGGCTAACCGCCACTGCCAGAACCATCTGTCTGCCAACCTCTCAAAAGACTTTTGTTTACATGCTGCCTTACAGCAGCCTTAGATTCCAGCAGTGCTGCACCAGGTCACCAGCAGATAGCTGGACCCTATGTTTATTTTAAAACCTTTCTTCTCTAGTCCACCACGTTGCAATACAAAATATACCTGACAGATACAAGAGTTAACCAGAAAAGTGAAAAGAAGTCACAAATGATTTTAAACTCATAACATAATAGTTTGAGTGTCAGCAGATGTCGAACATTATGTGGCTACATAAATATTTATAACATGCAATTGTTTGTAAGTACTTTGGAAGATAACCGTATCCCTTTTTACCGGTTCAATGGCATTCTGTGAAAAGATTAGTGTTTGCAAAGGTTACATAAAAGGTGCACACTTATCAATTCCATGTACTATACTCATATGTATGTATAAGAGATGCAAGATACTTCAAAGATGAAGTGATTTAGATTCCAATCCTAACAATTAAGCATGAGAGTACTGCCTCTAAAATGGTTGGCAGATCAAGGCCTTCATGACAAAAAAAAAAAAAAAAAATCAAATTAATTCTTGAAGACACCTAAAGAACTTAGAAAAAATCTAATACCGAATTTTATAATTTTAAATTGCCCTATTTTACTGCCTATATTTCTTTCTATTGCAGTGTAATGAGATGCTCATGATAAAGAAAAAAAAAGGACATGCTAATGAAAGGATAGGTTTTCAATTATTATTTTTTTTCTATTGTCATAGTGCTTTAGTAGCCCCTCTGTTCAGTGATCAGTATGTCATTGTGTTTTTCACTACACAGAGAAGCATAAGGCAACCCCAGCTCCAGAAAACTCCCATCTCGGAAGCAGTGTTTTTCATGACTTCTTATACTATAGTGCAATGAAATGCATAGGAATATCAAATATCTTAGAAAGATACATCATCTGGTCTGATCTTCAGCAAGGGAAAGTCAGAGGAAAAGATTTACTGAGTTTTGCCTCCTAGAACAGGAATATTTGAACTCTGTCATGACAGGAGTATAATTAGATTGCCCTGCAACAACTGTTGAGAGTCAAAATTCCTGCAATTCTGATTAAAAGAGGACAGTACTTTCCTACCAATTACAGCAGCTTTGTGCCCTACTTGCTCCCATTGACAACAAAAAACTGAAGAAAGGATGAGAACTGCTGTCCTCGCTTCAAAAGCCTCTAAAAGAGCCAACCCAAGACTACACAGATCTTCCAGGCTGCCCTCCTAGCTGACAGAGGAGAGGCGAAGCTCGGCGCGGTGCCTGGAGCGGACCCACCAACGCAACCAGCTTCGCCCTCCTGCGCATGGGCGAGGGGAGCCTGGGCAAAGGGCTCCCCCAGGCTGGGGGCTGAGCGGCGCTGAGCAGCCTGGGTGCTCCTGATGCCTGTCAGAACAAACCCAGCATTCAGCCAAGATTTGCTATGCTATTTTCAAGGCAGGAACACAAGCCAAAGGTGTTTCTAATTAAAGCTTGCAGTTTTTATATTTTGTTTCCAGAGTTTATTTTTAGCTAGATGATGGATCCTTTTATTATTAGAGAAGATAATTTTGATTAATTTTTATTTTTTTTTTTAATTCTGAGAACAAACACAAAAGGAGGTTTCAGTGGAATTTTGTGTTCTGGGTGAGCGTGGGAGACTGACAGAGCATACTGCTCTTCTGCACAAATAATTTTCAGTGTCACCAAATGCTGGCCAACATGCAGGGGAGGGAAGATGGACATTTACAGCAACTAGCATGAGCTGTTCCAGGTTAAATATAAGGGTCTAGCCCTGGTACTTTAAAGCCAAAAAACCTTCTGTCACATACAGAGAAGTCCAAACACCCAATCAAGTACACTGGGATATTTTTATCTTGTGATCCATGAAAACCTGTCAAGGATTTTGTTTGTTTTAGGCATAAAGTTGGCCTAACCTGTTGAAATCAATTGGATTTTTTCCATTGACTTCAGTGGGAGATGAGTCAGCAAGCTGTTCCCTGGGATTAGTTACTGTATCCTCGTGGCTTCCCAAAGCATATTGTCAAATTCTTTAGCTCATTAAAAGAAATTAACAAAATCTAAAATTCCTTGCTAGAGGCAATGGTGTCAATCAAAGGTGATTCATTGCTACTACTACTTGGGAGCTACCTCTATTACTTTTTCATTCCGCAAATCCCTTTGGTCCATTTTCATGTTGCTTGACAGTTCAGTTGTTTCTGAATCAGCTTGCTGGAAGACACATTGGTGATAGCTATACAAGCTCCTGGTGCTCTTTCCTGGCTGCCCTATGAGATGATTTGATATTTCTAATGCCCACAGTGTCTTATTACCCATTGTTCTGCATGAAATATCTTTGCTTTCTGAGCTATTTATCAATCTCTAAAAGCATCTGCAGAGGCTTTCATCACTTCTGTGTATTCTCAATGCTGCTGTTTCACTAACAGTGCCTGTTTCATGTCTTTATTCTTTTGTCATAATTATGAAATAAAGTCCCAGTCTTGAAAAGGATCTGTATGGGTACAAGTCCCTTCTGAATATGGAGTGTCACTGAGACAGCATGGCTGTCTTCATAGAACGGGAGTACGGAACAACCATGTAAAAAAACGGAAGGCAGTGCTTCAGAGGATGCACTGGTTTTGTTAGCACATACATTTTTTTCCTCTCTGTTGTTTCCAACAGCCTCAAGCATGCAATTAAGAACTCGAGCATGCAATTAAATTATTAGACACTCAAATTTACTTTTGAAATTATGCTTATTGGTCTGTATAATTTCCATACATAATTGTTTTAAATCAATTCATTAAACTCTTTGTTGTTCATGGCTTAAATTAATTTTCCTGTGGCTCAGCCACATCAGAATCAATATTAAATATCTTCCGTTCGCATGTCTAGCTACAGGAGAACATTCTTTTGATTATAGCATTGAGGTAAGAAGGGAAATGAAGAACTCCAGAAGGTTTTAGTAACTGAAAGCACTTCAACTGGAAGGTAGAACATTTAAATATTTCTGGTATAATACTCTAGAAGCACCCAAATGTGCTACCTAATCTTTCTATGAGCAGTCCCCCATACAGATAAACTGTATTCAACCTTTTCTAAGGTTTCAGTCTCTCAGTGATGCTTATGATTTGCATAAATTTGCCTTCCCCCCCAACCCCGAGACAGCAGTAAGAATCAAAACATGAAGTCAGATACTTGTGAGCATGGATACAATACTGAGCGAAATCCCTTTCCAGTTTATGATAATGCCTCTGTACATTTATACTTCTGAGCAAAGATTTTGTCATTAATGTTCAATTATTGCATTGTCTTATACTTTATCATATCCAAGACTATTATTCTACTTTTAAGCAAAAGCTGGTGTATTGTCAAAGTTCTAACCATTGGCTGCAGCACACATTTCATATTATCATATTCTTTTTGCAGTTTCTTTCCCATTTTGAAAATTGTTATCCAGACAATTGATTCTTCCTCTTTCAACTGTGTAATAACAAACAACCACTGGCATATGTTTATATTTATGTGGGTTGAGGCATCAGTGAACACAGAGAAAAATATACCTTTTTCACTTAGTTGTTGTCTTTGTGTTTGAAAAAAGTTCTTACATTGTTGACTACACACAGCTTTTCCCTTATAAAGATGTATTATTTTTCTGTGAGAAAACTTCAGAAAAGGAACTCGTTTAAGTTACTGTCACGAACTGATAACATGTACAGTTTTTCACTTTTAAAACTGTCATCACATTTTTCTATACTTTTACATTTATTAAAAAAAAAATCTGTTTATTTCTTAGCAGCTATACTGGAATTCCTATTATAATTTCATTGTGAGTGATTAACTTTTTTGTTTTGACTACAGTAAATCTTGTGACAATTACTGTGCTTTTTCCTGGTTCTTAAAAATAATTTCTTGAGCAAATAAAATACAGAAATTCATATTAATGAGTGACCTTTTACTTATTCTAAATAATTTGTCTACTCTATATGCCATGTGTTTTGAGATTATACTCCAAGATATTTGCTTATGCACACACTGCTTATCCAATTCAAAAAAACCCAATATTTCCAAAATTGAAGCCTGGGCATACCTTAGCCCCAGGTACTTTAGAAAGACTGCAGCTATTTCGCAAATGCTTTTCCCACTTACCTTCTGCATTTTAACAGTACTTGAAATCTTTGCCATGCAAATTGCTAAAGAGTCTTGGGAACCTCTGATTTTAAAGGTGCTGCATAATTGCAAATTGGTACTGTCTGAGCTCACTTACACATGTGTTTCTTTTCAGACAGGACTTGGGGAAATGAAGACACCTTTAGCAAAGAGGCTTTACATTCAGTCACTCATCAGATCTCCCCTGAGAAGCAAGTGCTATCCTATTTGCATTAATCACTACCAGTCCCTGGTTATTTTCTTCACTTTCACCAAATACAAAAGAAACATAGCCTTCAAGCAGTGATCTCCATGTTGGAGGTGATGGATTTCCACTCCAATTTTTTGAGACAGATCTTTCACTTCCTTCTGCTTCAAAACCTCACCCTGTAATGCCTAAATCCCAGAGAAAACCCCTTTGCAGCACCTCCCAGTCAGCTGGGAAGCTTCCTTTTCTGCAGCCCCACTGGCAGCTCAGAGAGCACCAGTATGTCGCACAGCCCAATCCTGCATGCTGCTCATCGAAACTCTGCAATAAACATAGCAGCGTTCATAGGCAACAAGCATTTGCTGTTTAGAGAGCCGTTAATGAAATGTGTCCAGAAATGTACTTTCATGCTCTTTACCTGAGTCACATGTATAAAATTAAGGATCTGGGCTAATAAACTTCTGGTTTTTTAACAGGAGAAATCCAAAATGAAGCCAAATGGATGACTTCCTATTTCAGGTTTGCAAGACAGTGACATCTTCAGACCATCCAAAAGAAGATGGTATTTTTTGAGAGAAGGAGTTTTGTGTATAGGTTTTACTTATAGATTGGATTTCTTTTGGTTGAATTGCACAGTGAAAACAAAGCTGAATTAAAAGTTTCGTTACTTAGCGTCTCTGCAAATCACTGGTTTGTTGATTCAGCCTTTCTTCTGTTCTGGCAACTAGACAATTAATAATGTGAAATAGAAATAAGGAATAGATGGTCTCCCTGTCTGGATGTACCAACATTTTGGCCCTTACACAGCCAACAGCAGCCATAACAAAGAAAAAGATCAAGTAAGATATTGCATTCACCCTGCCCAGGGTGCATTCACCCCATCATTTCAGACATGGGTCTAAAGCCACTAAACACCCCTGCAGCATAATTTTCTGGACTAAAATGTACCTACAAATCCGTGATCTACAGATTCAGACGCACTCAGCTTTCTGCAACAGAAGCCTTGTACCTACACTCAGCTATAGCTCTTTAATCACGCCTTTTTTCGAAAGTTAAATTCAAAAGTAATAAAACACAAATTAAATAAAACTAAATTTTACACTATGCTGTTTGCCTGGCAAATCTTCTGAAAGAAATATTTGAAAGTTTACCAAATAGATCAAGTAATGATATTTTCCAGACTCTGGTTTTATCATCATGTAGTTTAAGCAATGATAAATGGCTTTTGGCCATTACTGGACAGATAAGTACCAGTCAAATGACTGGAAGACTGTGGTGATGGTGTTGATATTCCTGTTGTTGTTTTACTTCTAGTCTAAGTTGATCTGCATATCCTGAGATGGTTTTCAGTTGTTGAAAAACTGCTCCATTTGTCTTCCTTCGACTGGTAAAAACAGATCGGTCCAATGCTTCTCCTGAACACCAAGGAATTGAAGACTGTATCTGAGGGCAAAATTAAACCCATGTGACTTTACAAATCAGCTTACACATGCCTTGACATTTCAGAATACACATTTCATATTTTTTCACAAAAACACTCCAAAAACTGCATTAGACTTTTTGAAGTTGCATTTGTGCCAAAAAAAAAAAAAAAAGAGGCTGGGACTTTGTGTGTGTCCTTTGCTCACACAATGTAAGATTTCCCTTTGAATTTTGCCAGGTCCCACATTAAAAAACAATCTGTGAAGATACTTAATATTTTTAACAGACACTACTGATATTTGACAGTCCTCCATAGAACATTTACATGCAGGATTTCGGTTTGGGTTTTGATTTTTTTTCAGAAATTTCAATATTCATGCTACAGCTATTCGAGTTAATAATTATAAGAACAGGATGATACTAATAGGTAAGTTCTCGTCCTGCTCCAAAAAGCATGAATACCCTGGGTGTGAATCTAAATGTACCTCTCTCTTGGGGTTCTCTTGTATTAACTTAAATTACAGTGAACCATAATAGTGCATATTTTCTCTAGAACTTGCCTGTACCTCATGTCTCTCCAGTGGCTCCTTCTTTTTTTTGCTTCCTTGCCCATTAGTGATGCTCAAGGCACTTTGGCATTGAAGTCGAGCATCAGCAAAAAGCTAATTTTCCCACACACTCAAGTACTTTCAAGCAAGATCCTCTAAGCCAAGACTCCATAAAGTAATATATTTTTGAGGTTCTGTCTCCTTCTGTAATACATTAAAAACAAGACAAAAAAAAAGACCATTGTGTTTAAGACAAGGGGTGTTATTTATACCTGGTCAAAGAGAAAGTGTTCTGCTAGTTGGCTGTTTAAATTCTGAAATGATGACACCATGTTAGATTTTGGTAGTGCTGAACTCAAATTTGGATTCTAGTTCTGTTTTGGTTTCATACCAGTCTAAGTGTATTCCAGAAATAGTGTTTCCACACCCATTTTCTATGGCTATTAATGGTGAATATTAATATTAAAATGAGAAGAAATTATGCTTCCAGGAACCAACAAGGGTATGTTCAAGGAGTAATTTGCTGTGTTCTAGCATCTTCAGTTACTGGCAGGAGCAAGTCTCCAGACCTATGTTTGCAATGAGCTATTATGATGTATGTCATAGTATTTCCAAGAATCTCATCCAATCGAAGGAGATTGTTTTGAAGGAGCTATTATTTGGTGCCTTTGGGAGCCAAACTAATTAACTGCCTTAGTATTCAACTTCATTTTCAACAAACAGCTCATATTTATAGGAGAGAGACATTTTAACTAGTATTGCGATGCCACTCCCTGGAAACATTAACTCATCCCTACAGATTAAATCTTCTAAAATATAAAACCTATTGTAGCAGATGCTCATCTGTAATGTTATTCTTTCTTGGGGTGAAAATTTCTTTCCTTCTGTTCAGAAAAAAATAATTCCTGGGGAAAAGAAAAGAAAATAAAAAAGAGGAAGAGAAAGGGAAAGAGAAAGAGAAAGAGAAGGAGAGAGGAGAAAAAGGAGAAAAAGGAAAGAAAGAAGAAAAAGGAGAAAAAGGAGAAAGAGAAATAGACTTTACTCCATTAACTAGAACAACGCCTTTGATCTCAAGCATATGGGCAAAATTCTGGTTATCTTTAAAAACAAAAATTATTCCAGGCACAAGTCAGCTCAGGCTCATAACACTCTTCAAAAATTATATTCTTGCTGAAATATGCTCTGTCAAATTGACTGTATTATTTCTAATGTTCATTTGCTGTCACTTAGATGTCTAGGAAAACTGACTTATTATTAGACACAGGTCCAAGTCATATACAACACGGGGCAAATGAATGTTTGCATTTTGGAAAAGCAATAAAAGGGATCGGATAAAGTTTTAGATCCTAATAAAGTTAATATTGTAACACAGATATGATCAGTTTGGATATTCTATGTATCTATTTGAAAGTAGTGTTAAATACTAGAATCTGTGGAAACTCTCTGTCAAGGCTAGCTAAATAACCACAGAGTGTGCTTTTCTATTGCATTTTTAGACCTTGTTATATATTCAAAGTATTATGAAAAGTTATTTTACCAGGGCTCGTTTATGAAGCACTCAGGAACAGCTCAATGGAGTCAGGGCACCCAGTCCAGGCTTTGGCAGGAGGTTTCCTGGAGTGAATCCTGTGGCGCCCATCCTGCCTTGGACCCCACTCGCACAGACGCCCCGGCTGGGCTGCCAGTACCCTGCCCTGTACCCAGCTGCAAGATCAAAGCTTTGGTAGCTCGCTGCCGTTGGATTCAGTCTTCACGAGCTTTGGTCTTCTAGTGCTGGAGATGAGTGCTGCCATCGTTATGAGTAAGGAAAACCAAGCTGCAGGACGGCTGGTTTATTTGCATATGGCCACACAGCAAGTCAGCGATAGAGCAGCACAGGAGCTGGGCAGCTACTGGCCCACGCGAGGCCACGAGCCCACCGTGCTGCTGTAGTGGTCGGGCCATGCGCCAGGACAAGCCGAGACATTCTAGGATAAACTGGCAATACGCACTCTGCAAAGTTTTCCTCCGTTTATTTTATTATGTAGTGAGTGATACAGCAAAATAGCCTGTCCTAAAAGGGTATAAAATAACCATACACCTTCACTGAGGCTTTACACCATTGAATGCCAGCCTGAAGAAATGGAAGTTGAAACAAACTATTAGAAAAGTAACAAGATAAATTAACATTTTGAAAAATATGTCCCTTTGTCATAAGAAATCATTATAAGAAACCTTTAAGTTCATTATTTTCATTTTAGGTCACATTTTTAAACCATTTTTAATGTGCATAATATATTTACATAAACTGTGTCAAAATGGTCAACAAAACATTTAACTGCTAGGCTGGATAGCAAAGAAAGTGATATTTTTAAAAGTCCCACGTGGAGAAGGAAGAGACCGAAGGACTTTTGACGTGGTCATTAGCTTGTAGGATGAAAACAATTCATTGATATCTATTCCACGTGTTAGCCTCTGGCCCTCAGGGAGGCAAAAAGACTATTCGACT